>JALMQS010000149.1:17184260-17528808 GCA_024734495.1 Forficula auricularia
TCAGCAATGGTTACAATAATAACCGAAATGTCAAAAATCAAATGTAGAATGGTTATTCCTCAACTATTAAATGAGAATTATTTTTGAATTAATGTCAATATGAACTACAAATTGCAAGTGATATCTGATTAATAATAAAGGAACAAACATATTAATATTTCAAATGAATTTGGATAAAGTTTAGCAACGATCCGTTGCAGTTTATTTTATTTTAAAACCCACTAATATCTCTTTTGAGGAGTCAGGTTAGCCGAGTGGTTAAAGTATATGCCTTCTAATCAAGCTATCGCGGGTTCAAGCTCGACTCGCTGCAAATATTTGGCCGGCTATAATCTGATTCCTTTAGGGGAAGGCAATCGGAAACCATTCCTGTAAAAAATTCCCCCAAGAAAATTACAATGGAGAAGATACTCTCCATAGTAATCTATGACGCTCGATATCGAGTAAGGCACTTGGAGAAGAATATCTTTTTCTCCCACATCACAATTATATACTAAAATTAAGAAATTAAGTTTTGTCAAGATAATGATTTAAAACAAAAAAATAATTTATATCGCTTATTAGGAATATATTTATTAGAAGTCCGCCTCCGTGGTGTAATGGTCAGAGTAACTGACTGGCAACCCGGAGGTCTCGGGTTCGATTCCCGGCTATACCCAGACATTTTTTCTGTAAGTATAGGGTCTGGTAATAAAAATTAAGTGGGAGATAAATTTAACCGAATTTATCGCGCGGAGAATTTACCACTGCTCGAAGCCCCTAAAACCTTACTAAATTGGATATTGAATTGTATTTAAGTTTCTGAGATTGGCTCGTGATCCCGGCTTCTTTTCCTTCTACTCTGTTCTTTTCACGATGGAGGGGCCAGCCC
Source organism: Forficula auricularia (assembly GCA_024734495.1). Classification (NCBI taxonomy): domain Eukaryota; kingdom Metazoa; phylum Arthropoda; class Insecta; order Dermaptera; family Forficulidae; genus Forficula; species Forficula auricularia. The sequence goes on from JALMQS010000149.1 coordinate 17,185,132, forward strand.
ATACAGGCCTTTAGGTGATCCACCTTCTGGTGTATTTCCTTCTCACATCAATATCATTAAAAAAAAAAAAAAAAAAAGGACGCCCCCTAAGGACATTAGCTGGGTGCGATAGTTCTCTTCTCTCATGAACATAAACGAAATTTGCGGAAAGCGTACCGAGTCTTAGAAAGAGTTTTCGTTGTTTCCTCTATATTTTTTTTTTATCTTAATAAAATTCTGGTTGTTAAAAATAAATTTTTACTATCAATAAATTTGGATACTATTAATATCAATGTCAACTGCAGTAGTTATTCTTCCCAAACTTGTCCCGTCTGCAAAATACCATCAAGTTTTTTTCTTTTACATCCTGGTTATTTCAAAATGCGAAGTATTTCATTTCGGAAATTCCATTTAAGGCATTAAATTTTTACTTTATAATCTTTTCTGACATATAGGAGTAATATTTAATTTAAATACTAAGTAAATGCAAATTTTTAATATTCAATAAAAATATGAAAAACCGATAGAAAAAACTATAAACCTAAATGTTATTTCTATAAAATGGAACACCTCCACTAAAAATACATTTTATTCTATACTAAAAAGCACGACAAAAGATAAAAAAATAACTAAATTTTCTTACATCAGAAATTATATTACAGGTTTTATACTTAAACATTGTCTATATAGATGGTAATAAAATACATATTTTATAGCAGGTGGTACATCACTTTTTTCTTTTTATTTCGCCTGAATTAAATTCAAAGACATCAACGACATTATTAGCAGTAGCAAGATTGTTCTTTTCCCGTCCGTTTGGATATCAAAAGAGAGTGTTGTTTGCCCCGGGGTCGAATTTACATCCCTAAGAACAACCAAGCATGTTATAGCACTTGTTCTTTATTTTTTTCTTCTTTTAATTAAATTAAGATTCATTAAGATGAGAGAGGAAGAGAATTAGTATTCAAATAAAAGCCATTTTCAACGAGGTAAAATTTCAAGAAAAACAGAAGCGAGCGAAAACAAGGCTGGAAATATTAATTAAACAGACGGCGAATGAATGTATTTCGATGATTAATGTTACTTTCACTTACCCAAGTAAAATCAAGTATTGCAATAGACTCTCCAGATGTTAACCTTTTGAGGTATTCGAAATCCAATAATTCATAGAAAGAAACCCTGGTTTCGTAATTAGTCCCTTCAGTGGCGTAGCCAGAACATTTTCATTGGGGGCGTCAGTCCACAAAGTAAAATATTTAGTGAGAATTTTTTTTTATTAAAACAAATAAATAGGTACTTCAAGAAATTAAAAAAGAACATAATTCTTGATTAAACATATGAAATATATTTAATTAGTGTTAGTTTGCCATAAGAAACGGTTTGCCGTTGCCGTTACTCATCCCATGAGCCCTGCCCTTAGGGGGGGGGGGGGTGCTGACCCCCAAAACTCCCCCTGGTTCACTTAATAAAAAAAAAAAAACTTAGTGTATTATTAGAAATGTAGCTGTTTGTAGTGTGTCAAGCTAGTAAAGTGTCAATTTTTCTTTTAAGAAATATTAGCGGACGGGGATTCAATTAAACACTTATTTTATAGAAAACAATCTTTAATTTACATTTAATGTACACATCGAAATAAAATTAAGTCACAACGGTTAGCTAACAGGGCATGCCGAAGATTCGGCTTCATTGTGTCCTTCCGAAAAATAAGAGTATCACTTGTGGTCAAATCAAATATACATAAATAGATTTTCATGTTAATAAAGCAAATTCTCGCACTTATTATACTTATGTAGGTATTAACAAAATATAAAGTTTCTGCAGAATTTTTTAGTATTGACCATCTTAATATCCATGTTAAGTATTTACGCTCTATTTTCTAGCCGAAAATCAAATATTCAAATAAAAAGATGTGAAATTATCAAATCAGATAATTAAGAAATGTCAATAAAATCTAACCTGAGATATTCGTATAGAGGTTTAGTCACTTCAAATTGAACATTTTATAAGACATATTGACATCTAACCTGAGATATTCGTATAGAGGTTTATTCACTTCAAATTGAACATTTTATAAATAAAATAATAATCTTATTATATTAAACGTGCAAAGTTTATATATATATATATATATAAATTTACTACAATTCTCATCTGTCTGATACTTTGGGGAATCGAAACAGATGAATTTTGTTCAGATTTTCAATAATAAATTTTATTTAGAATGTTTATATGTTAACATGTTTTCCTCTTATTAAAAACAAGGACTAAAAAGATGAACAAGGACAGTCGATGGTGGAGAAGTAATCTCCGGAGTCGAAGCTCAATTACAATGTATACATTAATTCATGTAAAATAATTGGTTTAATAAAATTTATAAAAAAAATTTAATTGATTAAAAATCGAATTTTAAATCCCACAAATATTAATTTGACAATTTAATTTTTTTTTTTTTTTTTTTTTTTTAATGCAATCGAATGCAAGAAGGGGTCCGCCAGTAAAGATGCAGCTCCTATGGATCTCGAAAGACCCTTGCATTACCGAAGAGAAGGGAAAGTTGTTTAAGTGAGAGGGTGTAGACGTAGGTGTCTATGCACCCCGATTTTGAAGGTTTGAAGATTATAGGTGCTGGGAAAGACGGAGGCTGGGAGAGAGTTCCAGTTCCTTGAAGTCATGGGGATATATGAATTGGCGAATGAAGTGGTCCGGCACTTTTCCAGTTTGACCGCGAAAGAGTGTTGGGAGTCGGCAAAACGCGTGCTACGTGCAAAGCATGCTTTGGGGAGAATTATTGATCTTATCTCATCAGAGCACCTGCCGTGATAGTATCTATAGAAAAGGGAAAGGGCAGAAACATCTCTTCGATGAGCCAGCGAGTCGAGGGAGTCGGTGATGGTAGAATCGTTAATTAGCCTGACTGCTCGTTTCTGAATTGCATCCAGGGTAGCAAGAGAATATTTTGAGGCTCCTCTCCACAGGTGAGAGCCGTATTCGAGACAGGGGCGGATTTGGGCCTTGTAGATGGTGAGAAGCTGTGGGGGTTTGTAAAATCGCTTGGATCTGAATAACAAGCCAATCTTCCTTGCTGCAGATTTCGCCACAGAGGAGATGTGTTCATTCCAAGACAGGTCAGATGTGACTGAGACGCCCTACATGGATAGGCTGTCACACATTTTTAGGGTATTCGAATCGAAGTGAATATCAGGGAAATCTTTATTTTCGCGCCTAGAAATTAGACAACATTGAGTCTTGTTTGAATTAAAGTTAACTAAATTTTGAGAGCCCCGTTTATTCTGTTTGTCTAGGTCGAGAGTAATTGAGGAGGCAACATTGATTCGATTATTCGGGAGTGAGGGTTTGCTGTTTAGAGTGCTATCGTCGGCGTAACAATGAGTGGGGTTTGAGGTTTGATCGATAACGTCGTTTATATAAATTAGGAAGAGTGTGGAGGAGATTACAGAGCCTAGGGGAACACCAGATTTTGTGAAGAACGATTCAGATGATGTTCCATCCACCACAACTTTTATACTTCTGTTTGTCAGAAAGCTTTCTATCCATTTGCGAAGTGTTGGTGTGAATCCAAAGGCTGGCAGTTTGGCAAGAAGATTTTTGTGCCACACCTGGTCAAAAGCTTTGGTGATATCAAGGGCTACAGCGAGGGTTTCTTTTCCGGCCTCTAGACTTTTGTTCAAGGTGTGGGTGACATAGGTTAAGATGTCGCCTGTGGAACGATTTTTTCTAAATCCATATTGCCTATCGTGAATTAATTTATTATTTTCTAAATGATGAAGGACGTGTTGGTTTATAACCAATTCCATTATTTTGGAAAGAACAGAGGTGATTGAGATAGGTCTGTAATTAGAGATTTGTGAAGAGTCTCCTTTTTTAGGAATAGGTGTGACTCTGCCTATTTTCCAGCTTTTGGGGAATATGCCCGATAAGTAAGAGAGTTGGAATAGCTTGGATAAGATAGGGGCAAGTTCAGGGGCGCATTTTTTAATGAGAATTGGTGGGATGTCATCCGGGCCAGCGGCGGAGCTGGAATTTAATTTATTAATGGCTTTTATGATTATTTGGGGCCTGAAAATTATTTTGTCCATGAGGTTGGTTTGGGGGGTATAAGTGGGAGGGTTAAGCCCTTTGTCATCTAAAGTGGAGTTAGTTGCGAAATAGGAGGCTAGTGATTCAGCTTTTTTAGTGGGGGTCGTGGCTACTGAACCATTTGGGTGAAAGAGGGGCGGAAGTGAGGGAGACGCGAAATTTATATTTATTGCCTTGTGTAATGAGAAAAAGGCCCGTTTTCCATTGGGGCAAGATGCGAGACGGTCAGCCGTCCTCTGGTCGAATGATTTTTTTGCATGAGCTTCGCGATTTGGTAAATGCAACTCGGTCACATTCTAGACGTGAAAGTTGCCATTTCTGAAAATATTTGTTTTTTTCACGGACGGAATCTGCGCATTGTTTACCAAACCAGGGCTTAGAATTCTTGTTCCCTTTAATTAATTTTGAGGGGATATAGATTTCAAGGCCTCTTTGAATTGCCTCGTTAAAGGCGTCTGCGAATTCTGAAGCGTTTTTATCTCTGATGCAGAGTTCATTCCACTGGTAAGCGGCAAAAAAGTCACGCATGTCATCCCAATTAACGATATCTTTATCGAATAGCCATATTTTTCTGGGGTTGGTGTGGGCTGACGGGGGTTTTGGTAAATTGGCGGAGGTTTTAATTTTAATCAAATTGTGGTCAGATTTACCTAAAGGGGCCGAAATTTTAGCTTCGTATGACGAAGGGTGGGAAGTGATGAAAAGATCGAGAAGATTGGATTTTTCATTGGCTTTGTCTGGGATTCTTGTGGGGCCGTTAATAATTTGTGTGAGGCCACACGCCGTAGAGAAGGTTTCAGCGGCGGAGCCTGCGGGGGAATTTTGGCTAGAAAATTTTAGCCAATTTTTGTTGTGGACGTTAAAGTCGCCTAGGAAAGATATTTCAGAAGACGGAAATTCTTTTAGGATATTGCAATTGATGAACTCAAAAATTGTTATATAATTAAAAAAAAAATTATACCGTATTTATTTATATACCTATATACACATAATCTGTGGACCACTGAAGGCTAGAAATGCAAAAACCGGGTGCGTGGGCATGGGCGGGGGTTTATGTGGGGGTGCAGGAGGTGGGATTCAGTGGTGGGCGGTCGGGGGAGGTTCGGGGTTTCGGGTGCGTAGTGAGGGTGTAGGTGTGGGGTGGGGTAGGAGGGTACAGGAAGTGGGGTAAGTGATGGGGGTCCGGGGGCGAGGGGGGGTTTCGGGGATTAATATATAGCTATTAACTGAGGCAAAAAGTTACCGAGCATCGCTCGGTGGCCAGGTACTAATAATAAAATGTTCAATTTGAAGTGAAAAACCTTAAAAAGAAAAAGATTAAAAATAACGACAAATTAAAATATAATTCCTTTGATAGAACGAATTCAATCATATCAAACAAAAAGTTATATTAATAATAATTAAAAATAATGTTTAAGAAGTTGTGATGATAACTAATTCATACTAATTTAACCAATTTATATTACTAAATTAATATGTTTGCTATTTCATTACTGTTTATTACCTCAATTAGATTTATAACAATCAGATAAGCTTTTATCAAAAAAATTGAATATTTGATTTTAATATTTTAATATTAATTAAAGTGAAATATAATAAATATATATATTAATATATAAAATTTCATGATATTTAGAAAAACTATCAAATTTGAATTCAATTAGTAAAACATATCATAAAATAAATCAGTGTTAAGATTAAACATGTCAATACATGATGCATGGAATAGAAAAAATTTAAAAATTCGAAATGAAAAATAACGTTGACTTCTGACATGTTAAAAGCAAAATTATATTATTAATAAGCTGACGTGTTCTGATGTGTCCATCCACTTGACTTTACCATACAACCTGGCCCCTTATTTATATTTAATATTTAATAAAATAATTTATAATCATGTAGGGGAGGGGGGTTAGTTTTACCATTTTTAGACTCATGGGGCCCCACTGATTATGTATACAAAATTTGATTGAGTTTGGTAAATGGCCAAGATTTTCATTTTTTGACCCTACACGCCCCCTCCTCCATTTTGGGAGGTTAGTGCATTTTTAGACTTCTGGGGGACCACTGATAATGTATACAAAATTTGGTTGAGTTTGTTCAAATGGCCTGGATTTTTAATTTTTAACCCTCCCTCCACCCCCCTTAATTTTGGGTCGACATGCACCAAAATCTAATCATCACTTAAGGGGGTTCCGGATCGCAGCGTGGGGTTCCCTGCATTGAGGCAGTACTGGGGACCTGTCCTCGGTGACTGTCGCGGCGAACTCTCCGCGGTTTCCGATCGCCCTTGGGTCCTTCCTCTCCCGATAACCCTCGAGGAACTAAATGGTACCGGCGGATCGGTCAAGTCGGCAGCGGGGCCAGACGGTCTCTCGTCGGGGTCTTGGAAAAGAATCCCGGCTGTGGATCGTGTCGCCCTGCTAAATGCGATTCTCCTCGAGGGCACGGTCCCACAGGCTCTGTCCCGCGCTCGCACTGTGATGTTCCCCAAGATTGCTTCACCGACCTCTCCGCAGCATTATAGGCCAATCACGGTGAACTCTGTTGTCGCTCGGCAGCTTAGCAGGATCCTCCTGCGTAGGTTGGAGGGTACTGTTGAGCTGCGGAGTGACCAGAGGGGCTTTACCAGGGCCGATGGTTGCGCCGAGAATACCCAGGTCCTGGGGGCTGTTATCAGGGACGCGAGGTATCAGTTTAAAGAGCTACACGTCGCGTCTCTGGACATATCAAAGGCATTTGATACAATTTTGCATCAGCCCCTTATGGATATCCTGGGTGACCTGCTGGACCCTTCTCTCTGCTCCGTGATTAGGTCGGGGTACATGGGGGGGGACAACATCAATTTCCCATGAAGGCTCGCAATCAGACCCCATCAAGACCGGAAGGGGCGTGAGGCAGGAGGATCCTCTCTCTCCCTTTCTTTTTAACTTGGCGGCAAAACATGTATTAGACCAGTTATCCCCGGACATTGGTTATGATCTCGGAGGGGTACGCATTGGGTCTCTTTCCTTTGCGGACGACGTCGTTCTTGTAACGGCGTCGGGGCGTGGAATGAGGTCTCAGCTTCGCTCCTTTGAATCCGCTGCCGCTGCGCTGGGGATGCGTATAAATGCCGCCAAGTCTGTTGTGCTCTCGCTGGTGCCCGCGGGGAAGGACAGGAAAATCCGTGTCTGTACAGACTTCGACTTCAGGGTGGATGGTGGACGCCTGACTCCCTTGGGGGTGGGCGACTCCTTTCCCTATCTTGGAGTCCGCCTCGACAGCTCGGGCATTGTCACCTCGGGGTGGTCGGTGGGACCACTGCTGGAGAGGGTGAGGGCTGCTCCACTAAAGGCCTCACAGAAGCTGGAGATAGTGCGAAACCATATAATACCCTCATCTATTCACCCTCTCGTTCTCGGAGGGAGTTCAGTCGGTCAATTGTCAGCGGCCGACAGAAAGATTCGATCTTTTGTAAGATCGATCTTAAAACTCCCCCGTGACACCCCTTTGGGTTATTTTCATTCCAAAATTAGGGATGGCGGGCTCGGGCTGCAATCCCTGGGTTCTTTTATACCTCTCCTGGTGCACAATAGGCTTAACAAAATGCGAACATCAGATTACCCAGCTGCCAGGGTGGCAGCTGAGTCTCACACGTGCACCAGGAGATTGGCATGGGCAGAACGGGTCCTCCGTAAGTTCGGCGGGGTGGAGGGGGTTGGTGAGTACTGGCGCGAGAACTTACATAGCAGCGTCGACGGGAGGGATCTGGGGATGTGCGCGGGGGCAAAGCCCTCATATAATTTTATGATGCACCCGGACCCGATTAAGAACAATATCTTTATTGAACTATGTAGACTTAGGTCGTGGTCTCTTCCTTCGGCCGTTAGAACAAGTAGGGGAAGGCGGCCGGAGGGTCCACCCATGTGTAGGGCCGGGTGTAGAAAAACTGAGACGACAGGGCATATTCTCCAGTCGTGTGGGAGGACGCACGATGGAAGGCTCAGGAGGCATGATGCGGTGGTGAGACGTCTGGCTGATGAACTTATTAAAAAGGGAATGCGGGTCGAGCTCGAATATTTATATCAGAGCTCGGCCGGAAACAGGAAGCCAGACATCGTGGCGAAGGACGGGTCGGGGACGGTGTGGGTTCTGGATGTTCAGATAGTGTCAGCGCTCCTCGGACTGGGGGTTGCCCACAGAAACAAAATCAATTATTATAAGGGCAACTCCAGTCTGGTGAGCAACATTGCGGCAAGGTTTGGGGTGGGCTCGGGTTCTGTGAGAGTTGAAGCCATCACACTCTCGTGGAAGGGAGTGTGGTGGCATAAAGCGGTGCCTCCCCTTGTCGCCCTGGGAATTTCTCAGAGAACTTTATACGATATGACCTTCAGGGCGATGAGGGGTTCATTAATGAATTTTTACAGCTTCAACAGGAGAACTTATAGGGAAATCGCCATGCGATAGAAATTGTATATAAAAAAGAAAAAAAAGAAAAAAGAAATTTTTTTTTGTAAATATATTATGTTAATATTCCTATAATCATGTAAATAATCCTGTAATTAAATTCACCCGATAATGTAAATATTTCTTGTTAGTGGAGGCCCCCACCTGCGTGGCCCAATAAACGGAAAAATTAATGGAGCAAAACTACGTGTGAAATTTGGTTTTGATATTCCCACTAGTTTTTGAGCAAGCTCGTCCACAAAAATTTGGTAACGCACAGACTAACGGACAGACTAACAGACAACCAGAGTAACTAACAGACATTTTGACAAAACAATTATTATCTCGAAAAATATAATTTTTTCGATGTTCACTTATTAGAGTTTTTTGTAGACCGAAATGCCATTGTTTCGCTCAATTTTTTTTTAATCAAAATACTTCCTACAGTTTTTGAGATATTTCGAAAAAAAGAAGGAAAAAACACTTTTTTCATGTACGATTACAATACTTGACCATACCCTATATGGTAAAGTAAAAATGTGTGAATTGAAATAGCCAACAGTCCATTTTACATAAATTTCTTTGTTTTTTATTTATTAGTATTTTAAAATTAAAATTTAATAATTCTAAATTTCAAATTTGTAGGTATCTTTTTTAGTTTACGGGCTACAATGCTCTGAGATTTTTGGGATACAATAAGGTTCTAATTAATAAAGTAAAAGGAGTGTAGTTTCACAGTGAATTCACTTGTAAACTACACTCCTTTCACTGTATTAATTAATATCATGTTTCACCTAAAACCTACAGCACTTTGTCTAAGTAAAAAAAATAATGTTCTATTTTAGTTTCAACAGAATCCTAAATATGCCATCCAAATCTCATGAATATCAATATTAAAAAATTATGTCTCCTCCCGTTAAAGCATCAATCACTTGTATTTTCGTTGAAGAAGACAATAAAAGAGTGTGTCTTCTGCTGGAGTTATAAATTTTATTTATTTATAACGAGACTATAGGTAGTTTCTTTCTTCTATTTAAAAATTCTGCTACTCTCGGCACAAAAACTTTATATTTAACTTGTATTTTCATTAAGATATAGCTTTGGAATTTCCTCCCTTAACATCTAATCAAAATTTCTTGGTTCTATGAATCACGTTGTACTTATACCTACTTTTAATTTTTCATTAGTCTTTTTTTGCACAAATATAAAATATAATTCTAATATTGCTAGTAGCAGGATATAATAAAGGTGAAGCAATAATAATAATAATTTGCTTAGCTTATGGAACAAAATCGACTAAAAATCACTAAGACCTCGAATATTTCATTTATTCATTTTCATGAGATAATAATATTCAAATATTGTTCATAAGAATCCTAGTTGGTAATTTTTCCCTTTTAATAAATTCAAAATGAGAGGGTTTTATTTTTATTGCACTGCAACGGAAGACTGCGCCCTTGAATTAAAATTTACCTATTATTTTTTTGTTGCAATAAATTATGATATAATTTCTAGTGAAGTTAGATACTATACCTTGCCCTTTTTTTACATATTTTTTTTTTTATTCTTTAGATGAAGAAAATATGCGCTGTTTGTTAGAACGAAATGCAGCGGAACGATTTTTATAGAGAGTATTAAAATAATATATTATATATTATGGTATTAAAAAAATTAATTCGATTGAAAAAATGCCAAAAGAGTCTGGTAAGAAATCGAGATGTTTAGATAATTTTTATTTCACTCGTTAGTCTATTCACTCTGCGGGAATTTGACCCGAGAGCCATTACAAATGAAATAATACATAATATATATATATAAGAGCCTAGATTAATTTGTAACAACGCTCAGAGAATGCTGCCGACAGGGAGCGCTGATGCCTTCGGTATATTTGCGGCAAATTTGAAATATAACTGTAATTGTAATTTGAAATGAAAGACTCCAATTGATTTTAAATTTAGAATCATTAAATATATTGATAATTATTCCTCCCCCCCCCCCCCTCAGCACTCAAAAATAAATATTCAATTTGCTTTTCTTTACGCACAGAGAAATAAATTAATCACATCTTATTCGATTTATATTTTATATACTATTTGTTTATTTTTTAATAATTTGCCACTTTTTTATAATTTTTTAAAAATCTAAATTTTGTTATTCTTATTTTTGGATTTTTACAAAATTGAACGACTTAAGACACACATGCCCGAGTTTCTCATGGCAATACTGGAGCAACCTCTCATACAAACAACACCTGATCTCTTTTAAATATTTGGAGCCTTTTATCACTTATCGAATTTAAAAAAAAATGATATAATATAATTCTCCTCCTCACACGATCCCACTTATTTAAATAAATCTATTTCCACACAAAAAATATCACAATACTGTAGATTATAGAAAAAAAATACTTCCAGATTCATATCTAGATCCTCATTTCTGTAGCTGTGTCAGGACGAAAATGAGATGAAACTTTAAGAGACTATGTATTTTCGGGAGTTTACAGGTATACATTTGGAGTGTGGTGTTTTAAGAAGAATAAAATTTTTGGACCGAGACGCTGCCTGCCAGGGCACCAGCCTTCGGCACGCCCTCGAAGCTCGTATATTATATCAGATGAGTCCACCTCACAGAGTAGCCATTGGCTGTTTGCTTTTCGGGCCCGATTCCCAATGAGGTGAACAACCCTTCTAACATGAAAAAATATACCTAAAACATTTTGGGTTTTTTACAAGACACTAGGCATTTTTTCAATAATATACCATAATGTTGTTGAATAAAAATAAATATAAATATTTTATGAAAAAAAATCATTAATTTATCAAGCAATCAACAATTAAACGATTTTAAAATTTTTTTATAAATTACAACACTCTTGATCATAATCTTCTAAAATAAAAAATGTATTTATTTATTTATTAATATACATACATAGTGCCGTAGAGAGAAATCCGTGATCACTGGTGGAGATTTCCAGGACTTGGAAATTTATTTTTTGTTATTTCAACTATTTATACAACTAAAAGTTTTCCTATTGTCATTAAAATATCAAAATAAATAAATTGCAACGGATCGTTGCTAAACTTAAGCTTTAGTGAAATAAACTGCAACGGATAGTTGCTAAACCTAAGCTTGAGTTGTTTACCAAAAAAGAATTTAGTCTTTTTGATTTTAAGTCGATTCTTCCACACGTTTTCAGTAGAGGTTGCCATTAATAGTCAAAACATCAACAATGGAATGCAATAAGGTTATTCCTCTAGTATTAGATAAGAATCGATCGTTATTTTTGATTTTAAACCGATTCCTCCATGTCTTCAGCAATGGTTACCAATAATAATCGAAGCGTCAAAAATCTAATGTAGAATTATTATTCCTCAAGTAATAGATGATAATCAATCGCTATTTTTGATTTTAAGTCGATTCCTCCATGTCTTCAACAATGGTTACCAATTAAAACCGAAACATCAAAAATCCAATATAGAATGGTTATTCCTCAAGTACTAGATAAGAATCAATCGCTATTTTTGATTTTAAGTCGATTCCTCTTATGTCTTCAGCAATGGTTATCAATAAAACCGAAACATCAAAATCCAATATAGAATGGTATATTCCTCAAGTACTAGATAAGAATCAATCGCTATTTTTGATTTGGGCAAGTCGATTCCTCTATGTCTTCAGCAATGGCTATCAATAAAAACCGAAACGTCAAAAATCCAATTTAGAATGGTTATTCCTCAAGTACTAAAGGAGAATCAATCGCTATTTTTGATTTTAAGTCGATTCCTCTATGTCTTCGGCAATGGTTACCAATATAAATCGAAACGTCAAAAAATCCAATATAGAATGGTTATTCCTCAAGTACTAGATGAGAATCAATCACTATTTTTGATTTTAACTCTGATTCCTCTATGTCTTCATCAATGGTTACCAATAAAATCGAAACGTCAAAAATCCAACATAGACTGATTATTCCTCAAGTATTAGATGAGAATCAATCGGTATTTTTGATTTTAACTCGATTCTTCTGTCTTCATCAAGGTAACGGGTTAAGAAAACAACGCAGTTGTTATGGTTACTTATAAAATTTCCCCTCCCAAATTTTTAGAATTTCACAGAGAGAAGCCTATCCATTCTTACTTAAGCAAGGTTAAATGAGCTATATTAAATCGATCAAATGAATAAATTTTAAAGAATTTGAATAAAAAATTAAAAAAAGGTACTATCTTACTCTATAGTAAAGTACTTTAAAATATAATTTCAGTAAAAACTTTATTTAACCTTTTTTGTGGTCCCAAAGGTAATTAATTAGGATATTAAATTTCATCAAAAATGGTTAAGTCATTTTCAAGAAATTTAGAAAAACTAAAAAAGTACTGAAATAAAGTACTAATGTTTGTTTGCCGATATGTACCAAAAACTAATCAGCGCTTCATTTTGTTAAAAGATTGCTAGGTTTTCAATTTCATTTCATTCGGTGCAACGGTGTGGGAAAAAATCGTGGGCCAAAAAAACGATAACATACATCCATTCATCCATCCATCCATCCATCCATCCATCCATCAGCACGCACTAAATGAAAAAATCGCACTTTTTGCCCCTCTGACGAGACCCCATGTAATTTTTGGCAAAACCGTCACGTGCTAAAATTCAACCTAATTGAATACTATAATTTGTGACTTTAATTGAGTCCATGGGTTCAGTAGTCTTTACCCGAGGACCCTTTGAAATTGCGCTTGCCGCGAGATCGATTACAATACTTTCCCCATGCTTCGCATTGGATAAAGTAAAATGATACTGAGTGAACAAATACTTTACTCTGTACGCCTGGGAGGCAGTCGAAATCTAATAAGGACATTTATATCAAAATGTCTGAAACATAGAGAAAAATAATTTTCAATCATGAGTTTTTTTCTCCCCTAAACTGTAAGTCTGAAAGTTCGTTCTTGTAGCAATATATTTGTATTTCAATGAGGAAAACTTATTAAGTATAAATTTTATGCTCTTTTTATCCTTAGAACATCCGATTCAAAAATGTAGAAAACATTTTTTGAAAGATTTTATTGAGATTTTAAGGCTATGTTATAAATATAAGCATAAATAAACTATTTATACTTAAGTTTAATATTAATTTTGGCTAAATGGTCATTAGTTCCCGAGGCCAAGGGGGAAAGAGAAAAAATATATTAATTACTATGCGTCTTGGAAAATATTTTCACTTCTTTATTATTTATTAAATGTGCCGATGAGCGATTCTTTAATTAAAATCTGATAGAGAATAATTACTAAATAGGGCGCGGATAGATCATCCCTCTTACAGAGCTAAACATTTCCACAAGGCCAAATACAAGTCCAGACTTGTTTCCCCATTATTAGAGTTAATTTCACTTAATATTCTAGGAATGACCTTCGCACTTGAACCAAAACGATACTCGTTATATAGAGAGAGAATATTCAATTGACAACATGTAAAGATCCATGTTTGGATTTTACAAAGGACGCTCACGTATAACTCTTCATTCACGGGTCCTCAGCAGCCACTGACGGGATGTAATTTAAAGTCGCATTGATGCCATAATTTATTTTAATATTCTTCAATAATCAGATACACATTTCAATTTAATTTAATAGCTAATAACAGTGATCGAAGAAAGAGAGCCTAATCTCAGTTCATACAAGCACTCAGTGGGAAATTAATTCGTAGAATGTTTCTATCTCGAGTTATTATGCTCTCTGCAATAATTAGAAGATGTTCTTAAATGTATAAAAAAATTCAGTGAAATCATCCAGAAAAGCAGAACACTCTGTTAGACGAGATCTTTATCAGGCAAGGATTTCTCAAAGATATGATTCAAAATGGAGAACGAAACTTCTTAATAAAATAAAAATAAAATAAACTGTAACGGATCGTTGCTAAACTTTATCCAAAGTCATTTGAAATATTAATACGTTTATTCCTTTATTATTAATCAGATACCACTGGCTATTTGCAGTCCGTATTGACTTAAACTCTTGGCGCTCTCGGGCCTTCGTTCTTTATGGATCCCAATAACTGATACTCCTCACTCTTATTTCCTTCTAACCTTTTTCTACTTTTTTTCTCTTCGAAATTTGTGTAGGTATTATATAAACTCTTTTGCCAACTTTATAAAATATTCTAACTAAATTGATGTATACTAGGTGGGACCTAAGCTCCTATGTTTGTATACATTGTGAAATAATAAATTAAATTTTTAGCCAGGTACATTAAAAAAAATACAAAAATGGCCATCGATTCTCATTTAATACTTGAGGAATAATAATTCTACATTGGATTTTTTGACGTCCTGATTATTATTGGTAACCATTGTTGAAGACATGGAGGAATCGGCCTAAAATCAAAAATAACTATCGATTCTTATCTAATTCTAGAGGAATAACCTTATTTCATTCCATTTTTGATGTTTTGACTATTAATGGTAATCTCTACTTCGAAAACATGGAAGAATCGACTTAAAATCAAAAAGAGTTTATTCGCTTCGCATTGGATAAAATAAAACAGGCATGACAATCAGATAATAATTCACTTCTATGAACTTAACTATTTAGGGATTTTTAAATCAAAACCACTTCAAAAACTTTGGTAAAGTAAACGAATTAAATTAAGGTTTGGTAAACACAATATAAAAACATATTTTGAAAAAGGTTGTCAAAAGGTTGTTCGTGCTGTCAAATAGATACATGTGTAACTTTTTGTTAACAATTTTCTCAAGTGAAAAATGTTGTCATCTAAAATGTAAATGATGACAAAAGTTTTGGCATGCCACGTCGGAAATAATTAGTTGCTAAAGAGAATTAAATCGTATGGATATTGACTTATGAAAAACAACATTTATAATTAAAAAAGACTGATGATGAAGACCAAGTCGTCGAAACTATAGTCTCAAACAAATAAATAATATATATATATATATATATATATATATACAGATATATCATCTCGATATATATGTGTGTATGTTTATTTGCATCAAGCAGATGACAACCTCTTTGTTTCTCTTTGTGATTTAAAAGATTGCTGATACCTAAATTAAACGAAATCATAAATTTGGGTTAAGATTAAGAAAAAGACAAAATCTGTAGTCACGATTTATTAATGTGAAGTCTGATGTTGCTTTTCAGAAACTAATTTTTGAATATTTGGTTCAAGTTGGGTAACGTTTCTCCTTAATATGGAATGAAGGTGATCATCTGAAAGCTGAGCACGAGACGCTGGTTTAGCTCTTTAAAGTAGAAAGTTTGTTCACAAATATATGTACTTGCAAACGCCGTCGTCATTTTCATTTCAAATTTCTCAAATTAGGATAAGAGTATAACGCTGCAATAAAAATCTAGTAAAGATTTCTCGCGAAAAGATCTTGTAATGGCGTTTGGCATTGTAATTTTATTAATTCTAGTTGTAAGTCATCTGGCGCCGTAGAAACGTCCACTGGAAAAGGATTCTCAAACAAGAGTATTTCATTTTTAATCCGGTGAAAATCTGTAAATCTATCTTCGAAATTTTTGCTGAGCAATTACATCATCTTGGTAATTTTTTCTTTTGGAAAATTATAATATGATTTATAATTATTTTAGATATTTTACAAAATACATATTTAGTGTCAACTCTGCTCGGGGGCCGGATTGAGCCTCTTCTCGCGGGCCGTAGGTTGGGCACCGCTGGCTTAAATATTAGGTTAACCTATTAGGTTAATCAATTGATGCATAATTATGGAACGTTTGGGGATGAATCTTAGCTTCTTTTCAAAAACATCAAACGAAAAAGTTTCCGTATCGCCAAGTGCTTCGCCCAAAGGAATTCTGAAAGCCGTCCACTGTAAGAAGGCTATGTGGCGTGTGTGGTGGGATGAAGCGGGATCATCCACTGGAAAATCATCTCAAATGCCATTTGTTATTGGTTTAACGATGCGGATGAACAGCAACAATTGCGAATCCTGGACAAAAACGGCAAGCGGCAATTCAACATATACAGCGACGTCTTGACAGTCTTCACGGCGCAATCGAGGCGAAAAGACCGCGCAAAAAGAACCACATCGTGTTCCATCACGATATCGCATGTCCACATGTTGAGCGCCGGGTCGTCGAATTCATCGCCATGAGGGTTGGGATCTACTCCCACATCCGCCGTACTCACCGACCGAAGCACCGACGGACTAATACATCAACTGCTCTTTGAAAAACTGTCAAAAGGTTAAGATCTACGGCGATTTAGATGACTTGGTGGCCGATGTCAAAGCGTGGATTGCCTCCAAGAATCGTGACTTCTTCTCCCGTGGAATCGACCGACTGCCAAGCAAATGTAGCGCAGTTATTGAAGTAGATGGTGAATACGTTCCCGAATAATCATTTAAACATGTTTTGGTTAAATTTTATTATTGTTTTTGCTGAATAAAAATATTTTTAAAAAACGTTCCATAATTATGCATCAACCTAATAGTTGTACTAATGTTTTTACTAATGAAAAGTCAAAACATTTTCATGTTTACCCTGAAAAATTTTATCATCTAATTATTTTTTATCAGTGAAGTGATAAATTAGTATCTTAACAGAGAAATGTAATATATTAATCCAGAATACACAGTGTGCGTGGACTCACTGAAGCTTTATCATGCTAATACTATAGCTCTAACTTATATTTTACTCGTATATTGTGTTTTTTATATTTTGTAATCTATATTTTGTATTTTATATTTTGTTTTGTTTTTTGTATTTTTATATCTAATTTGTATTTTCTTTTTCTTTATATTGTTAATCTCTACATTTGTCAGTTTCTTTTTTTTTCTTTGAATGTACACCATAAGGGTCTACGCTGACCTATGTACATAAGATCATAAATAAATAAATAAATAAAAAAACACTTTTATAAATTTCAGCTCATTAGTTAAAACATTATAGAATTGTCATATAAGGGGATCTTATACGTTCGAATTTTTTTTTCTTATTTTATTATTATTTATTTTACATTTTGAACAAGAAATTCTGAAACTTAAAAATCTTATCCGTTCTTTTTTGGAAATACAAAAATTTTAAATGTAGAATTTGTTAAACATATTGTTTTTGAATTATCGTGAGTATCTTACTTCAGACACACAGTCAGTCAGACATAACAGGTCATTCAATAAGTCAGTTGATAAGTAAGAAAAAAACAAAAATTTGACAAAACTCGATTTTATTATTCAACATAGCTACCCTCGAGGGTGATACAACGAGTATAGCGATTTTCCAACATTTCGATACCACTTTTATAGTACGATTTCACTTTCTCGTCAAAATAGGCCTCAGTTTCAGCGATTACTTCATCATTGGAGTTAAATTTCTTCTAGCAAGCATTCTCTTGAGATCTGAAAACAGGAAAAAGTCGCTGGGGGCTAAATCTGGAGAATATGGCGGGTGGGCAAGCAATTTGAAGCCCAATTCATTCAATTTTGCCATCGTTTTCATCGATCTGTGACATGGTGCATTGTCTTGGTGAAACAACACTTTTTTCTTTTTCAAATGTGGCCGTTTTCAGCCTTCAATCGATCCAAAAGTGCACAGTAATAGTCGCTGTTGATGGTGGTTCCTTTTTGGGGATAGTCAATGAATATTTTCCGTTTGCATCCCAAAATACAGACGCTATCACTTTACCGGCCGACTGTTGCGTCTTTGTTTTGCTTTTGATTCGGTTCGTCGACTGCTGTCCACTCAGCTGACTGTCTTTGATTCTGTGTGTAATAGTGAAGCTACAAGTCTCATCCATTGTCACATATCGACAATAGAATTCCATTTTATTGCGGTTTAACAGCGCCAAACACTCCTCTGAAGCATCGATTCGTTGTTGTTTTTGGTCGACTGTGAGTTCCCGAGGCACCCACTTTGCACAGAGCTTTCGCATAGCCAAATGTTCGTGTAAAATGGCAAAAACACTACCATCTGATATCTGATATTTTTTACATTTCAAACATACCTAGAATAAGTAACAAAAATAAATATATAATTTTGAATGAATACAATACTCGAGTACAGAACACAGAATGTAACGCAGAATTATTCTTCGGCAAAGGGTACTTTAGCATGATCATATTTCATTTTCGAATATCATGAAAAATATTAAGTTGAGGTTAACGAGGAGTGTCGATTATATTCCTTTAGTTATTCAACTCTAGTTAATGTAAGAGAAAGGTAAGGCTAACATTTTCTTGTTTAACCCTCTCAATTTCCTTGTCCTGGACCAACTTATTTCAAGAAGAGCTCCATTGCTTTGAAATAGTCTACCCTGGAGTCATTTGAAGATGATGAGGTTTCTCCTTCAATTTGACTATCTTCTTTTAAATCATCCTCTCTAGAATCTGAACACCACTTAATATTGCGGATTGAAAATTCCCTGTACAGACAAATGTACAGGTAAAACCTTAATTTTATATATATAGACTAGCTGCAAGGCCCGCCTTCGGCGGCCCTCTACTAACCCGCCCGGAAGCACCCCCCCCACAAACCATCCTCAAACCCCCCCCCCGCACCATCCCACTACGCCTCTGGACTCTCACCTGAACCCCCCACCCAACCCCGGTCCACACCCGCACGCCCTCCACCATGCGCCATCACCCCGCGCCCCACCCACCAACCCCGCACCACCCCACCAAGCCTCTGGATTCTCACCTGAACCCTCACACCTCACCGCACCACCCAACCCCTGTGCCCCACCCCGCACCCACCCCGCACTACCCCTCTGGACCCTCACCTAAACCATCCACTCTACCCTGCCCCCCACCCCGTGCCCTCCACCCCCGCACCCCATTCCTGCACCCAGTTTTTTCATTTTTAGCCTTCTAGTGACCCACAGATTATATATACAAAATTTGGTTAAGTTGGTTCTATGGGTAATAATTTTTATTTTTTGATCCCCCCCCCCATTTTGGGTGGTTAGTTTTTGCATTTCTGGCCTTCTAGTGACCCACGGATTATGTATACAAAATTTGGTTGAGTTTGGTCAAAGAACAATAATTTTCATATTTTGATCCCCCCCCCATTTTTTTGGTGGGAATTTTTTTAAACAAAACTTGTCAAAAATTACATCCCTACAACTTTGCTCATAATAAAATTCGCCGTAGAGTTAATAGTTTATAAGTTATTTGATAATTTTCATTCGTGCGCCCCACCAAAACCCCTTCTGGGGTCAAAATTTCAAAACGTTATATAACTAAAAACGTAAGTTAGAAGACATCTGTGTAAATATGAAATTTCATAATAATCCCTTCAGCCGTTTTTACGTGAATCGTGAGCGACTTTTCGAAACGACGGAACATAAGACAGGAATTTTGTTGAGGGTGTTTTCGTTCATAACTTTGCTTAAAACGTGTGCAACCAAAATTTGCCGTGATTTTGGAGCAATGTACAGACAAAACCTTAATTTTATATATATAGATAATAGGGGTTAAAACTTCAAGATTTCTACAAGTATGATAACAATTATAGTATGAAGAATGTAGACTTTTCTATCTTATTAAATTATGTTTTCTTAAAAAAAAATACTGAATAAATAATACATTAAGAAATATTTATCAAAACAATCTCAAAACGTTTATTAAATATCCAGGGGTGCCCACAGGCGCAGGGTTTAAGACGCAGAGTACGTCAAGGAAATTTCTGGAGGGGGTAGGGGTTTAACTTTTTTTTCCATTTTAGCATTAGATGCTATCAAGTCTTGCAACTTCAACAAATGGTAATAAAAACTCTTCTGATTCTGTAGAACTGAATAAATTGGGAAGGGTGGAATGCTTTTTCATGAAACCTGGGGGGGGGGGGGGGCAACCGTAAAATATCCAAATGTTTCGAGAGAAATTCTCCCTTTATCAATAGAAATTTGTAAAAGTAGTTGCTTTAAAAAGGAATGATCTATTCAACTATAATAGTTACTAGCCAGTGGCGGACAACGTCGACCGTTATGGCGCCATTTTTGCTTTATAGTAGTAATTATTATAATAAAACATCTAACATCTAATCGTGTCTTAAGTTATGCCTATATATCTGACATAATTTTTTTTTCGTTTAAACTCAAGATATTTAGCGTTATGACAAGTATTTGGTATAATTTAAAAATCTCTACTCTTCTCCATTTCCATGTATATACTGGTAATCTGATCGACATGTGAATATCAAGCGTAGAATCTACAATGATTCCAAAAATCTTAGCGTTTTGAACTTCAGTAGAAATTTGTTGTAATATTTTATCACAAATCAATTTTCTTAAGAAACTTTTGCTTAACAATTTAATAATTACTTATTTTATTTTTAACACTTTAACAATTATAATAAATACGTTACTGAAATTTGTTCACATTCACAGTAGGGATGTTACGGAGGTGGGTTTGGCGGAACCGGAGTTTTTAAATTTGATTTATCATAGTCGGAGTCTGAGTAAAAGAGAGATGTATCTAACTAACTGATAAGGGAAGGCCTAATTAAATAATAGAAATATAATTCAGTAATCAGTCTTTTTTCAATCAGTCAAATCATAATTAATAGTCATACACATACATAAGTAACATCCAACAATAGAAAAATATACTGGCGTGAGGGTATTCCCCGGCCGACAAGTCAAAACTTGTAGGGGCGCGCTCTGGCTGGCCGCGGTCGACTCTTTCGATTTTCGTTATAACTTATAACCTCCGATTCAAAATTATCGGAGCCAGAGTTGTAAAATCAATTGGAAGTTCCGAACTTTCGGAGTCGGAGTCGAAGCTCCGTACCTAACATCACTAATTCACAGCAAAACTATTCCAAATGGATTTTTAAATTTTAATCGTTCTTTAAATTTTGCAGCCTCCATGAAATTTTCTCGCCTCCAAAATGTTGGTGTTCCTAAAATTTTAGCGTCCCGAAAATGTTCACGCCCAAGACCCGGGCCTCACCGCCTTAAGCTTAAATCCATCACTGTTACTAGCTACTTCCATTTAATGAAACTGAGTACAAATTCTACTTCCTTTCATTTTGAAGATCTATTTACAAGTAGAAGTTACAAAAAGTAATAGAATCGACTACTTGTAACTAGCTACTTACCAGCCAGCAGCCATGCATACAGATTCCAATCTGATTATGGAATTGGTTCTTATCCTAGGTGATTTAATTCTTATCCCCGGAACAAATGCCTTTTGAAGGTGAGGCAATCTCTTTCCTCCTCAATTAGTAATAATAATAATAATAATTTGAGCTAATTAAAAGCTGTTTTTTCTCTTTAAAGGAAAAATCTCTAATCACTCTCTGAATAAAAAAATCCAATCTTTATTCTAATGTGATTAAAAAACAAAAAAAGAATTGAACGAAAGAAAACGACGTTGAAGATTTTATAGATGGATTGTATTCATCGATGGACTCATTAATCTTTCCCATTTCATTGGATAATATGATTGGACCAATTGGCCCAACATCATCTCTTGGATGCTTCGTACTCACAAGCGCTTCTGGGTAATGCAAATGGAGGGTATGAGGGTGTATGGCTGGGATTTACACGCAAGGAGCTCATTAGAGTTGAAGATCATTCATTATCCTGTTCGCTGAGATTTTCATTTCTTAAAAGGATTTCCAATTCAGTCTGGGAATTCTGAAAATCTCGAGGGATTCTCCAAAACAATTAATTAAATATTTATGAACAAATGAATAAGCTTGATGATATTTATTTTTATTTTACACGAGAATTAACCTAATTATAATATAATATTACATTTTTAGGTTTAACATCTTGTGTATATAAAATTTCAGTGAACAAGTTCATAATGCATAGGTATATAAATGTATACTACTTAGATATAGACATCAAATAATATTATAGTAAAGATCATTATGCAAAATATTAAAGGATCAATTAACTGTTTATTTTACTTAAATTTCTATTAGTTTATTGAATTCTTCACTCCACAATTATTATATAAGCCGTCCATGAATTACGTCACACGAATTTACAAGATTTTTCGACCCCCCTCTCCTTGTGTCACATTCTGTCTCATTTTAATTGATCCCCTACCCCTGTATTATGACGCCATAATCGCTTGCTTACAATTTTTTGTCTAGATTTATTTTACCAACATTTTCAGGGTGGAATAATAATAATCTGAAATTTACAAAATATATATGACAATTTTAAAAAATTTGTAATTTAGCTTTTGTGACATCTCAATTTTTAAGATCCCCGGGCCCCCCTGTCACATTTTGTCACAAATCTGAGATGCCCCCAGTAGTGAGACCTAATTTATGGACTGTCCCTAATGATGTCATAAAAAATGAGTTTATTTGCTTCATGCATCATTCTAATCAAAAGTGTTATTTAAAATAATTAGTGTTACCTACTTAGAAGTAGATAAAAATTCGATAAAACGACTTTAATTTTCAATAGCTTGGTGAAGAAAGATCAAGTCCTTTTGCAAACTGCCGGATGACAACGTTTGAAACTTCAAATCTTCTTCTCAAATAACTAGAAGAAGGATAATTCGAGATAGAGGTCAAGCTAGTAAGCGATTCATAAAATGATGTGAATTTCATGGAATCATTTTAAAAATATATTTTGAACTTTAATATAGTCAACAGGAATTTGAACATGTGGTGACTAAATTATGATAAAACATTTTAGTTTGCTCTGTTTTTAAAATTAAACTTAATTTAATTATTAATTAACTCTTAAGATTATCTGATGTCGAAGGAGCAAGTAAGTAAAAACGAGCCAGTGATGGCTGGGATGTCTTTACTTGTTAAATTTAAAGTTTAAATATGTATTTTGTATATATTGTATGTATATATTAGTCTAAATTCAACAAAATGATAATTTTCTTTATAATCAGGCAGGTTCACTGAAGGGAAGTTTTCCTCGATACAAACAAGAAGAAATTAAATGTGATATAATAAGACTTTGATCATTAATTCCAAAATTTCTCTTTCATTAAGTAAGATTCAGCAAATAATGATGGCAATCCTTTGAGAAATTTTTGCCTTTTGGATTAGTCAAATTCTTCTATTCTGTTGCTTATAATATTAATTTACTTTTTTTTTTCTAAAATATGATTACGGCATAACATATATAATTTATGAATTGAGCCTCCCACGCAATAAGTGAAAGCATAAAAGATTGAAAAGGATTAATAGATTTATTAATGATTTAAAAACAAGGGAAACCAAGGCTAGAGACAGAATTTTTTGAAATGGGTCCTTCCATAAGGACCGGAAGGCAGCTTGTGTAAATTTTCATGATATCAATATATTTTTCCGAATCACTAAGAAAGATATGTTACCATGTTTAGAATTACAAACTTTGGTGCATATAGATTTTGCAAGAAATTGAGAATTCAAATGCGGGTCGGGGCTGTCAAAAGTGGGACCAGCAAAAATTAAGTCTGAAATAATATATATCAAGGCATGAATTTGCAGAAACAGTCGAAAGTTTATTAGCATAGTTAGTAAATAAAGCATACTTGGCTGATTCTCAAAAAAAATAAATTAAAATTGATGTCCTTGCTGATTCCTGTGAAATGGGATTCTAAGTTATCATAACAAAGATTTTTTTATGAAACCACATCCCTAGACGTACCAAATTATAAAACAGATTTATCTTTTGTGTTACTATAGTATTAATCAAGTATCGTACATTTACATGGGAAATCATAAGGTTATGTTTTCTACTTTTGTGCAATAATGCATTTTGTTTTCATTTCCTCATCTTCATTCGCTAAATCTTTTTTTTTTTTTTTTTTGGTTCTTTTGGCCATGGTAGCCATAAGCCATTTACGATACTATTTATTATTTTTAAATTTGCTCCTACCCCGGGGGTCAGATTTTAGCCGGATGCTCGTGCCGATTCGAACCGGGTCCTTCTGGTTAGCTTGCTGACATGCTACCGCCTAGCCTACCCGACCCCCCATTCCCTCACCTTCCTCATACAAATTGTTGGGGTTAGTGTTCTAAGCGACGCGACGGTCCAGTAAACCTGAACAAGAACAAGTTTATTAATTTTCATGGTGTCTCTTACCATTTATCATTTTTTTCAGAGTATCACGTATTTTTCTTGTAACTATTCAGAACCCAGAACTATATATGGACCCACTCACGCCACTTTAAACTCAAAAAAGCTGGGGACCTCTATAACGCTTTAGACAATTAGAACATGTAATATCAAATTAACAAAAGAAATTCCGTAATAATTAAAAAAAATTACCATCAAATTATATAAGTCGTTTTTCGATTTTTTTCGAGAATCAGCCACTTGTTTTGCTATAGAGTAATGTCGTTAATGTTTATTTAAATATCTCCAAAAAAAATTGTCGAAAAACGAAAAAATGGCAAGGCTATTTTAGCCTTGTGACATTTCTGATCTTGACAAAAAAATTTGAAATATCCAAATTATAGAAATTTTAGTATATTTGGGATCAGACGGTCCTAGAGAATTGAAAAATATATTTTATTTGAAATATCTCCAAAAAAAAGAAAATTGTTCAAAAATGAAAAAATGACAAAGCTATAGATTTGTGAAATTTCTGATTTTGACAAAAAATTTGAAATATCCAAATTATAGAAATTTTAGTATATTTGGGATCAGATGGTCCTAGAGAATTGAATAAATATATTTTATTTTAATAATGGAATCACAAGTTTTCTCATACTAGTATATCGGGACAATTAGCGTCCCGCTAGCACCTTTCGTGGGACACCTCTCCCAGGGTTTCTGTGAAATTGAACATATCCTGCCTGCGAGACGGTTAGCAACTCTACAATGATCATATTATTATTATCTATACAATTACCTAAGTCAACTCTAAGCAAAATTTGACCTTCTTTTATAATGATACCGACACAATACGATATCGCACAAAAAAACTGCAACCTCTATTACGGAGTAGACCCCTGAATTGTGAAAAAAGAAGCGAAAATAATTAAGAGTAGGAGTAGAAGTTGAAGGAGCCTGTGTTTGTGTTGAAATTTACATTAAAGAGATGTCGAGCCATTGGAAATCGCTTTTTCTTTCTTACAACTCATGATTTAGAGTAGATTATTTATCGATTTAACCTCATCAGAACAAAAACTATGGAAGTATCTATAAAATTTAGAGGATTGGGCTTTGATAGAACCGGGAATCGAGGGAGGTAGATAAGGCTAGATTTTCTTTTAGTTTAATTTTTCTCTTCTGAATTGCACGTACTGTCAAATAACCAGGCTTATCTTATCAAGCAAATAAGAATTTATCATGACTTAAAAATGACTTGTGTGTTGTGTTTTTGCATCATTATCTTAAAATAAAACAAGATTGTTTAGGAGGGGTTTTCAGCCTTGACATCTGAAAACGTTCTATATTTAATATTAATAATAATAGATAGATAGTATTTTTCTTTTTCACCTTCTCTTTTCTTTATTTTGTCGTTGTTGTCTAATATTTTATAAACTCTCAGCTGACACTGAAAAAGCTGAAGAATTATCTTTTTTGTGGATGATTTATGATCTTAATTTTTTCAAATGCCTTTCTATGAATATTGTTCTGATTTTTCTTTTACTTACATGATCTCATTTTTATTAATTATAAATTGAAGTTAATGCATAATTCTTAAATAAATCTGACATCACTTTTTAAATAATAATGATAGATTTTATAATAATAGAAAAAAATATGAGCAAACGTTTGGTAAAAGAAATTGGCTTTAAATAGTAGCTAGGCAATAGAAATGAGTTCTCGTTAATAAAGATAGATCGATTGAATATTATGTTCCTTTCTTAACTTGTCTCGGGTGTGCCAGCTTGATTTATTTGTTCCCAAACACATAAACATACACACACATACATATACATACAGGGAGAAATGCACACCGAAAAAGAGGCACATTGCGTGGAGATGAATTCAACTGGTTTGCACGCAACACACGAAAGAAAAGACGAGAGTGCTTGTATCTCACGGTATTGAATAGCTACAGCCCTTGAGGCATGCTATAACTTTGTAAGTTTAGGGTTTTCGATTTCATCCCCCAGCCTTCTAACTGCCACCCATCTACTCATATTTTCCACCCGCTTGTTGTTCTCCATTTCCCTTCCTCTACGCTCCCAATTAACGAAAGAAGATGAAGAGAAACAAGGGGATTATAATGAGTTTAAGGTGGCATGCAATCTTATTTTTTTACCCCCCAAAAAAGAGTGGTGTTGTTTTTCGTACAAATATTGAAGTCAATTTTTAATTGATTGTCTTTTAAATTATGAACACCTGTAAATATAACCGTGCTTGACTTGTTGAAAAATTTATCTACCTATAGATTTTTTGATTAATATTATTTTTTTATTCTTGTTCTAAGTTAATATATATGTTCCAGTAAAAACCCGTTTTTTAGTAAGAACGCGTTTCACTGAATTTTTGTGTCAACTAGAGTTTACTGATGTTGGTTGAGTTTGTTCAAAGGTTTAGAAACTCATTTTGATCTTCCAAGTTCATTTTGTGTTTATTTTCAAAAATTTTTTTAAACGAAAATGTTAAAAATAAATCTCTACAACTTTGATTTTAATTTTTGACATTTTTGTTTAAAAATCTTTTGAAAATAAACACCCAAAATGAGGCAGAACATCAAAAATGAAGATTCTAGACCTTTGAACCAAACTCAACCAACATGAGTAACCTCTAGTTGGCACATAGTAGGGACCACTTGAACGCAAAAAGCGTTTTAACAAGTAAGAACCTGTACTTACTAAAAAATGGGTTTTTACTGAAACATATATAATATTGAATAGCAAATCAACGTTCAAGTTGATAATAGAATTAAATTTCTAAAAAAAATCAAAATAGGTTGTCATCTATTAGATTTGAAATAGAATTGCTTATTTTTAAATATATCACATATGTAATAACAATTGTATTTTGTAACAAATGGCTACCCCGTGAGGTTAACACCTCACTCTGGCACTCGGGTTCGATTGCCGGGGGGGGGGGGGGGGGGGGGGTAAAACAAATCTTCGATATATATAATTAAAAACAATCAATTCAGCCTCGAATCTATAATAGACGACAAGCAACCTCTTGTGATTTTCATAGTACAATGAGTGTTATAAAAGCAGTAGCGTAAATCATTTCTCCTAAGTCCCTGGGGTGCGGGGGCGAAAACGGTTTCCGGACAGAGTGGGAAATATTTTGAAATATAGGAATTTGGGGAGAGGTAAACCCAAGTTTTTAGTCGGGGGGTGGGGGGGGGGGGGGCGTGCATGTTATCTTAGTACCGTCACTACGAAGAGTACAAAAAGAGATTTTTTCAGGATATTTTAGTACAATTGGATTTTTCATCTCTATATAAAAGTACCTGGAGCCACCGAGCGATGCACGGTAAACAAATTAAAAAAAATACAAATATATATAGTACACGCCCCCTCCCCCCCAAACCACACACCTCGCCCACTCCGCCCACCCTACCCCGGCCCAGGGACCCCCCACAACTGCACCCCACCTCCCGCACCTCCCACATCCACCCAATCTCGCACCCAGTTTTTGCATTTCTAGCTTTCTAGTGGTCCGCATATTATGTATATATTTGTTTACTCCTACCAATTTGCCTGTTGATATTTATAAACATTATAAAAAAATAAATAGGAAAATAATAATAAAAAAATAATAGTATAGAACTGAAATAAAAATTAAATAAGATTTGTTTCCAAGCTATAAAAAAAGCCACTTCAACCACTTTATTTGTAAATACACCTGTTTTGTTATGAATGCACCTGTAATGTTATTTTTTTTTTTTTTTTTTTAATGCAATCGAATGCAAGAAGGGGTGCACTAGTAAAGATGTAGCCCCTATGGATCTCGAAAGACCCTTGCATTACCGAAGAGAAGGAAAAGTTGATTAAGTGAGAGGCAGACGTAGGTGTCTATGTACCCTGGTTTTGAAGGTTTGAAGATCATAGGTGCTGGGAAAGATAGAGGCTGGGGAGACTTCCAGTTCCTTGAAGTCATGGGGATATATATGTATTCGCGAATGAAGTGGTCCGGCACTTTTCCCAATTTGACCGCAAAAGAGTGTTGGGAGTCGGTAAAACGTGTGCTGTGTGCGCAAAGCATGCTTTGGGGGAATTATTGATTTTATCTCATCAGAGCACCTGCCGTGATAGTATCTATAGAAAAGGGAGTAAGGCAGAGACATCTTCGATGAGCCAGCGAGTCGAGGGAGTCGGTGAGGGTAGAATCGTCAATTAGCCTGACGGCTCGTTTCTGAATTGCATCAAGGGTAGCAAGAGAATATTTTGAGGCTCCTCTCCACAGATGAGAGCCGTATTCGAGACAGGGGCGGATTTGGGCCTTGTAGATGGTGAGAAGTTGTGGGGCCGAAATTGTTTGACTCAGAATAAGAAGCCAATCTTCCTTGCTGCAGATTTCGCCACAGAGGAGATGTGTTCATTCCAAGACAGGTCAGATGCGACAGAGACGCCCAACATGGATAGGCTGTCACACATTTTCTTTCAGGGTATTCGAATCGAAGTGAATATCAGGAAATTCTATTTTCGCGCCTAGAAATTAGACAACATTGAGTTTTATTTGAATTAAAGTTAACTAAATTTTGAGAGCCCCATTTATTCAGTTTGTCTAGGTCGAGAGTAATTGAGGAGGCAATATTGATTCGATTATTCGGGAGAGAGGGTTTGCCGTGTAGAGTGCGCTATCGTCGGCGTAACAATGAGTGGGGTTTGCCGTTTGATCAATAAGGTCGTTTATATAAATAAGGAAGAGTGTGGAGGAGATTACAGAGCCTTGAGGAACACCAGAGTTTGTGAGAACGATTCAGATGATGTTCTATCCACCACAACTTTTATACTTCGGTTTGTCAGGAAAAGCTTTCTATCCATTTGCGAAGTGTTGGTGTGAATCCAAAAGGCTGGCAGTTTGGCAAGAAGATTTTTGTGCCAAACCTGGTCAAAAGCTTTGGAGATATCAAGGGCTACAGCGAGGGTTTCTTTTCCGGCCTCTAGAGTATTGTTCAAGGTGTGGGTGACATAGGTTAAGATGTCGCTCTGTGGAACGATTTTGTCTGAATCCATATTGTCATCGTGAATTAATTTATTGTTTTCTAAGTGATGAAGGACGCAAGTTGGTTTACGACTAATTCCTACGGATTTGGAAAGAACAGAGGTGATCGAGATAGGCCTGTAATTAGAGATTTGTGATGTGTCTCCTTTTTTTAGAATAGGTGTTACTCTGGCTATTTTCCAGCTTTTGGGGAATATGCCCGACTCGTAAGAGAGTTGGAATAGCTTGATAAGATAGGGCAAGTTCAGGGCGCATTTTTTAATGAGAATTGGTGGGATGTTATCCGGGCCAGCGGCGGATTTGGAATTTAATTTATTAATGGCTTTTATGATTATTTGGGGCCTGAAAATTATTTTGCCCATGAGGTTGGTTTGGGGGTATGGGCGGGCGGGTTAAGCCCTTTGTCGTCTAAAGTGGAGTTAGTTGCGAAATAGGATGCTAGTGATTCGGCTTTTTCGGCGGGGGTCGTTGCTACTGAACCATTTGGGTGAAAGAGGGGCGGAAGTGAGGGGGACGCGAAATTTCTATTTATTGCCTTGTGTAACGAGAAAAAGGCCCGTTTTCCATTGGGGCAAGATGCGAGACGGTCAGCTATCCTCTGTCGAATGATTTCTTTGCCTCAGAGATGATTTTTTTGCATGAGCTTGCGACTTGGTAAATGCAACTCGGTCACATTCTAGCCGTGAAAGTATGATTTAGACACCCGTTTTTTTTTGTTTTTTTTTTGTTTTTTTTTATAAATTTTATTAAACCAATTATTTTACATGAATTAATGTATACATTGTATTTTAGCTTCGACTCCGGAGATTGCTTCTCCACCATCGACTGTCCTTGATCATCTTTTAGTCCTTGTTTTTAATAAGAGGAAAAACTATTTAAAGAAAAAAACCTCTTTTCCGATAATTATTCAAATTCCATATTCATATCTCGTCCCATTCCTAGACACCTGTTAATAATAATAATAATAAATTTTATTGAACCAATCACCAGTCTTATTTTTTACAACCACCGTGGACTGCTTTCATCAACATCCAATTGCATTTGTTATAACCTATTAGTGGGTTTCAAAATTAAAAAACAAATTAATAAATAAAAGATAATTGAAAAATGTAAACAAACTTTTTTATTGAGATTTTCATCTATAAATAATTACTTTAATTAAGAAAAGATCAATTAAGATGAAATTTAATGAGGTCCAGACCTAGCCAGATCGCTTTGTCATCCTCAAAACTTATTAATAAAGTTGGTTTCATCAAAATCGGTAGAGTCGTTTTCAAAATAGAACAAAGATACAAATATATAAATATATATATACAATTTTTGCTCGTTTAATAAGAGTAGATAGATAGATAGATATTCATTTGGATAAAAGAATAATTGAGGAGTGTAGGTTCTAAAGAGCCCAAGTCCCAAAATGTTTAACCAAGATAATCAAATAAAAGTATCTTTGTGGGTAAAAATCAAGTTGGAGCGCCAAATTTCCCCACCGGATAAAGATCTAAATACAAATCGAGTGCACTTTCGCATGTTTCCAATATTATTAGACTTGGCACCTTTTCTACATGTATATCTCAAAATATCCGACACTTAATATCCCTTTGTTTCCATCAGATATAAATTGTTATATAAATAAACTCCATTTTTTTACTTGAAAGTCTTTCATTTATTTTCTTTTTACAAAAACATATATACCTATATAATATTTATATATAAATAGACGTCTAAATAAATAAAAAGTTAAAAAAAGAAAAGTAAATTTTAGTAAATAATGATAAAGATTGAGTATTATTAAAGTCAATGAAATGAATACATAAATTCAGAGACATTATAAAAAGAAAGGTTATTTTTAATAAAAAGAAGAGTCCATTCTGATAATAAAGGGCCTTAAAGTCCCTCGGTGAGATTCACCCAACCCACAAAAACAAAGCCCCCTTTAAAGTGGTTAGAAGTTATGTTGGGTCTCCTGAGATCGAAGCTGGTGATTTCGAGTTTCGACCAGAGATTGAGAAATCGCGCCCGAGGGAATCTTTTAGAAGTGAATTGGCAAAATAAAAAAAAAACAAAGACTCTTCCTTCACAAATTCTATTCGAAATTATTATTGAATTAAAGAGTGGTCTTATTTCTTTTTAATTAATATAATTTGCTTAACAAGCAAATAAAAAGAGGAATTATTATTATCTCTATTTAAAACAAATCGAAACCAAAGCTTCTATCTGAAACGAAGGCAATTTCCAAGAAATGGAAATTTGGGTCGACCTTGAGATTGGTCAGCAAAAAACCATACCTGTGGAATCAGAGCAGGGAAAAATCGAGTCCGACTCCGGGATTTCTCTCTTTTTGTTTAAATTTTTTCAAGTTTAATATTGGAAATTGTCAAAATGATTTTTCTTGATATGAACTCTTAGGTATATGAAATGAGGTCTCACAGGTAAATGATTAATTGTTCATTTAGTTTTCCAAAATTACCTGCCAAATGCTTTTCAGAAAATTTTTACTGTTTTAGTTTGGAAAATTTACGAAGAGAGGTTTATTTGTATGAAGTTTCATGCTATTCAGTAAATATTAAACACATACTTTACAAATAAAAGGAGCTTATGTAGTGTTTCTTAGAAAATGATGATGATGATTGATTTCTAAGCATATTTCGATAATCCCTACAAAAAACAGAACACCTTGTCAAACGGGGAATGATCTGAGTACCAACAAATACACTATAATACATACAAAATGAATTTAAATATTTTAGTATATACATTTGCTAATAATGGGAAAAGCGACATCGATATAAGTGACAAAATAAATCAACTTAACAATTAGCCAGGCTGAGTTGTGTTTTCAATGTACCATGGACACTAATAGAAAAACTTTTAGCAACTCGCAAAGACGCAAATTCTATTCATCAAGGTAAGCTAGAAATTAGAAAAAAATTAGACGCTTTTTGTGTTAGCCCAAACAAGTCATATCGGTGAGGTTTGGTGTACAAAATTATTTCATTTCGAAAGTAATAGTAATTTTTTAAATTATATAATTTAAAAGTTTAGTGAACGAAATGAAAAAATTCAAAGAAAATATATTCAATAAGTATGAAATAAAGTTAAATGATAAACAGAAATATATATATATATATTGAGCTAAAAAAAATATGATTATTCGATAACACCTATTTAAAATGGAAAGTTTATGACCTTCATGATAAAAAAAATAGTACACGTTAGAATAAGCAAGAAATAGATATAGTTTAAAAAATAAAATAATATATACATTTTTTTATAAAATTACAATGAAATTTTTATCCAAATTTACGGTTATTTTGGAGTAAGTTTCAAAATTTTTGTCCTTTTTTTGTTTAAAAATATAAAACTTTTTGATTCCCCCGGTTAAAGCCTTTTTCTAATAAATTTCGGCTTTCTTAAATTCTTGGTATGAAACTAAATAATTGTTATTTTTGAACTTCCTCACCCATTACGTCTTTGTGAAGTATTTCCATTTAAAGTTCTATCTTCCTAGTGAATTTTGACTTTCATCGTTTTATTTAATAATTTAAATTATTTACACTATTAAGAGAAACGAAATACGGTATTTGTTTTGATATAAAGTGAAATAAACTGCAAGGGATCGTTGCTAAACTTTTATCCAAATTCACGAAATATTAATGTTTGTTCCTTTATTATTAATCAGATATCACTTGCAATTTGTAGTTCATATTGACATTAATTAAA
This sequence comes from Forficula auricularia, assembly GCA_024734495.1. NCBI lineage: Eukaryota > Metazoa > Arthropoda > Insecta > Dermaptera > Forficulidae > Forficula > Forficula auricularia. The sequence continues at coordinate 17,218,394 of JALMQS010000149.1, forward strand.
AATAATTCTCATTTAATACTCGAGGAATAACCATTCTACATTGGATTTTTGACATTGAGTTGTTTACCATAAAAGAATTTAGTCTTTTTGATTTTAAAGGAATTATTATTTAACGGTTATAGTGGTGTTTCACAAAGAGGAAATAAAATTAAAAAAATTAAAAAAATCTTTAAATTATTTTGGAGATTTTTTATTTATCTCTATACATATTTTCGGGCTATGAACCCTTCATCGAGGTTAAACAGAACACTGAATGAAAGCCCCCTTATTCTACATTTCTCCCCAAAAGGACGCAAACTAGATTTATTAGAATCCCTTGAAATCAAGAAAGCAATCGCCCGCAATGAACCCATTCTCAATAACCAATTAGAAACCACTAAATCAACAATAATTGATCTATTAATAAACCAAATCTAACTGAAATTCATTCATTCCTTACTAAACATTTGTTCTACTGTTCTCATCTTCGAATTAACCTGCAAATCCGCTTCTTCTTGTGTCTAAATCTCTATATATTCTAAAACCCTTAAACAAATTCCTTTTAACAGGTATTCCCAGAATTCTATACAAATAAATTTCGAACTAAGACATCCTATTTGAAATGTACCTGACCTTGTCCAGACAATTCGTTCAATAACCCTTTTTCTACCTGCCACATACCTTTAAATTCAACCACTCAATTCTTTCAACTCCCATTGGCTCACCCTCCACTCGCCCTGTACTATAATAACATCGATACAATGTAAAATTTTTATATTCAGTGTTCTGTTTAACCTCCTGATGAAGGGTTCATAGCCCGAAATATGTATAGAGATAAATAAAAAATCTCCAAAATAATTTAAAAGATTTTTTAATTTTTTTAATTTTATTTCCTCTTTGTGAAACACCACTATAACCCGTTAAATAATACCTTTGTTTAATATGTTTCACTATAAACCAACACCGCTTTCCCTAAACTTTATTTTTGATTTTAAGTCGATTCTTCCACATTTTCAGTAGAGGTTTCCACAATAGTCAAAACATCAAAAATGGAATGCAATAAGGTTATTCCTCTAGTATTAGATAAGAATCGATCGTTATTTTTGATTTTAAGTCGATTCCTCCATGTCTTCAGCAATGGTTACCAATAATAATCGAAACGTCAAATACCTAATGTAGAATTGTTATTCCTCAAGTACTAGATGGGAATCAATCGCTATTTTTGATTTTAAGTCGATTCCTCCATCTCTTCAGCAATGGTTACCAATAATAATCGAAACGTCAAATACCTAATGTAGAATTGTTATTCCTCAAGTATTAGATGAGAATCGATGGCTATTTTTGATTTTAAGTCGATTGACCATGTCTTCAGCAATGGTTACAATAATAACCGAAATGTCAAAAATCCAATGTAGAATGGTTATTCCTCAAGTACTAGATGAGAATCAATCGCTATTTTTGGTTTAAAAATCGATTTCTCTGTCTTCAGCAAAGGTAACGTATAAGAAAACAACGCAGTTGCTATGGTTATATTTATAATATTGCTATACTTATAAAAATTCCTCCCAAATTTTTAGTATTTCACAGAGAAGCCTATCCATTCTTACTTAAGCAAGGCTAAATGAGCTATATTAAAACTTTCAAATGAATAAATTTTAAAGAATTTAAAAAATTAAAAAAAGTACTCTCTTTCTCTAGAGTAAAGTACTTTAAAATATAATTTTAATCAAAACTTTATTTAACCTTTTTTGTGGTCCCCAAGGTACTTAATTAGGATATTAAATTTCATCAAAATTGGTTAAGTCATTTTCAAGATATTTAGAAAAAACTAAAAAGTACTGAAATAAAGTACTAATGTTTGTGGGCCGATATGTACCAAAAAACTAATCAGCGCTTCATTTTGTTAAACTAATGGTAGGTTTTCAATTTCATTTCAATCAGCGCAAAAGGTGTGGAAAAAATCGTGGGCCAAAAAAACGATAACATCCATCCATCCATCCATACATACATACATACATACATCCGCACGCACTAAATGAAAAATCGCACTTTTTGCCTTCTGGACGAGACCCCATGTAATTTTTGGCAAAACTGCCATGTGCTAAAATTCAACCTAATTGAATACTACAATTTGTGACTTTAATTGAGTCCATGGGTTCCGTAGTCTTTACCTGAGGAACCTTTGAAGCCACGCTTGCCCCGAGAGCGATTACAATACTTTACCCATGCTTTGCATTGGATAAAGTAAAAATTTAACTTTGACACTCTCCAAAAAATCTGAAATGTATTCAAAGGTGTCTTAATTTAGAAAAATAAACTATTAATTCCCAAGATATTTTTATCGCTTTTAATTCAAGAATATTTAGACTTACACTGACTGCTTTGTTTACATATCGTGTTTTTCTTTATTCGTTCATATTTTTAATTAAAATATTTTAGTTTAATTTGTTCATATTTAGTTTTTGTTTTGTTTTTTTTATTTTTTATTTTTTTTTTTTAATGCAATCGAATGAAGGGGTGCACCAGTAAAGATGTAGGCCCCTATGGATCTCGAAAGACCCTTGCATTACCGAAGAGAAGGGAAAGTTGAGTTTAAGTGAGAGGGTGTAGACGTAGGTGTCTATGCACCCTGGTTTTGAAGGTTTGAAGATCATAGGTGCTGGGAAAGATAGAGGCTGGGAGAGAGTTCCAGTTCCTCTTTGAAGCTGCGGGGATATGAATTCGCGAATTAGCGGTCCGGCACCTTCAATTTGACCGCGAAAGAGTGTTGGGAGTCGGCAAAACGTGCTGCGTGCAAAGCATTATTGTTTGTTAACTTTTTGTTCAATATATCAATTAAATTTTGCGAAACTTAAATGAATGCGAAGAAGAGCGGACTGGTAAACTCTCGTAAGAGGACGGCTCCCAGGAAGCCATCATCAGCCTCGGCAAACGGCCCTCAACTTCAAAGTGAATATCATCTCCTCAAAATTCAAGTGTACGGAAAAAGAAGAAAGATGAACGGAAAAATATAATATTGAGGTAACGAATTATTTCGACTCATTAACCTGATAAATTAAGTGGTGATGATCCTAACGCAGAAATGGCGTCCTTACCCTCCTTCCAGAAGAAGAGGTTAGCTTCATTAGGATTCCTCCAATCAATGTTCGGGGCCATTTCCAAACCCTAAGGAAATTTTCGAGTTAGCGCATGGGCTAGTTACAAGCGCGCTGAACATAAAATGTACCAGGAGTAATACGATCTTTCTTTGCAACACATCTAGATCACCAAATCATCATAGAATTTTTTTGGACAAAAGACAAATAAATTATTATACATATCCTTGCCTGGTCAAGGACTTACTAAAATGATCCTTCGGGGTTTGAGCAGTGGCATTTCTGTCGAAGATATTAAAAATGAACTAATAACAAAGGCTTTCCAAAAAATAGTTCAATTTAAGGATAAAAATAATGGTCGTGAGATCCCAATATTTATTTGTATGTTCGCCTGAACTCCTTTTAGAAGTTAAAAAATCGATAGGCTTCATATGTGTTCTGGTGGGATAAGTTTAAAAATAGATCTAAGTTTATACAGTGCTATCGAAGTTGTTTGGGATTTAATCACACCTCCAGGACCTGCAAATGTGACGAACGATGCACTTGGGTGCGGAAGTGGGGTCCATCGTAACTTGGATTGTGATTCGGAGTTAAAATAAAATGCGTTAATTGTGGCGGAACTCATTGGGCTAATTCAATTGAGTGTCCTTTAGTAAAGAGAGAAATTCAAAATCGTGAGAATAAGCAAAAACCAAAAAGAATGTTAAGCAAGTCATGGAAATCACAACCTCAGATTATCCAGATCTCCCATCAAAAGGGTCTAACAATCAACCGCCACCTAATATATCTGTTGCGTGGACTAAAAACCCATTGCGCTCGGACTCAAAAGAGGAGTCTAGTAAAGATTTGATCCAGGAAATTTTTCTTACTAAAATCATCGGAATATCTCAACTATTGGAAAAAAATTTTAAAATTATTGAAAGCTCTTGCCGCAGCGAAAAATGGGGCTGAGCGTTCCAGAGAATTCTCCTGGAGGATGGAGCCTCACTGCTGTACGGCTATCTCAAAAAATATTAAAATTATTAATTGGAACGCAAATGGCATAAAAAACAAAATCTCTGAGCTAATCGAATTTGGTAAACGTCAGAATGCTCACGTGATTGCAATAACCGAATCTCGCCTGAATCTCAGAAAGTAAACTTTGGTTACCCGAATATACTATTTTCCGAGCTGATAATTCCCCTCCTGGTCGAGGAGTTGCACTTGCTATACATGAGGACTTTCATGCTGAGCAACGCGCTCTACCTGGGATTTAGGACATCTTGAGGCAATAGAGCTTCTTTTATTGACACACTGGGAGTGGGAAAGCCATTATCGTCACTGTATACAACTCTCCTTCGAGATTGAGACCTCTTAACATTATGCTTTTCTTCTCTCATGCGCCTAGGAAGTAAAGTGATATTAGTAGGTGATCTAAAATGTGTAAGACACGAAGAGTGGGGGTGTAATAGAGCGAATATGAACGGCCGGAGACTATTCGACTTTGCTTACAACATAATATAGAGATTGTATTCCCTGCTGAACCAACTCGCTATCCTTTTATTTCCACCCACTTTCCCGAGCGTTTTAGATCTTATGTTAGTTAAAGGTATGCCGGAATTAATATATTCGCAACCAGTTTCCAAGAGCTGGATTCGGATCATAATCCAGTTGTTGTGGAAATTAAACAATCTTTATTTCTGAAACTCAAAAATATGGGATATCTCGAGAGCAAATTGAAAAAGAATATCGTCGGCTGGATTTGGGGAAAGCAAATTGATATTCCTAATATTAACTCAACTGATGATCTCGATGATGCCACAGTAGTTTTTTACACGCCATCCATAATGCCGCTAGATTGTCCATTCCTTTGAAACGTTCGGTTCTTAAAGGAGACCCTTTACCAGACAATATTAAGAACATCATTCGTCAACGAAATCAAGCTAGGAGAGCGTGGCAACGTCAACGACTTGACACATCTCTCGGACTGAAATGAATCGTCTCTCTGCTTTTGAAGTAAAGCGAGCAGTAGCTGAATGGAGGAAAAATATTATTTGGATTGAACGCATTTTTAGTTTAAATGTTAAAGATTGTTCTCTTTGAAATTTGCTCGACGTTTATGCGGTCTAAAAATCTTATTGGACCTATTGCAGGACCAAATGGTCTTGAATATTCATCTGACCGACAAGCCAATATCCTCAAGTGGAATATATCAGAACAATTCATAAATACCGAACAATCTGAAATTAGTGAAAATAGCTTGATTTACAAGCAGCCAAAAAGCTGGAAGATCAAAGTGTAGTGCCACCTATCCAATCGTAAACCTAGGGATATAAAAGCGGAAAGGAGTAAAGTTAATTAAAAAGAAAAAGCACCAGGGCATGATGGTATACTACCTGTATTCGTACATTTTCTTCCAGGAAAAGCAATTTTATTTTTAAGTCGAATAATTACTGCTATATTCAAGCTGGGACATTTTCCATCGACTTGGAAATGTAGTGAGATAATTCGGTCCACAACCAGTGCGATAGGTCTCAGGCCACTAACTACCGACCCATCTTCTTTGTTACCTGTTCTGGGGAAACTAGCAGAGAGATTCATCCAAATCGGCTAGAGAGACATCTGAAAGGAATCTTCTCCCAGATACCCAATTCGGTTTCAGAAAAGTACATTCGGCAGTTCATCAGATTGTGAGAGTCAGTCATTTTATTAGGGTCGTTTAAATTTAAAAAAAGCCACTGGGATGGTACTGCTTGATGTTGCTAAGGCATTCGACAGTGTTTTTCATTTAGGATTGGTAGCTAAATTATATATTTTTGGTCTTCCGGTACCCTATGTCGAGTTATCGATAATTTTCTCAAGGAGAGAAGTTTCAGAGTGCGGGTGGGTCGTTCTAAATCATCCTGGTATCCTATAAGAGCAGGCGTTCCTCAAGGCGCTCTAGTTATCGCAGCCTTGCTCTATGCTCTTTATACCTCGGATCTACCCAAGCTAAAATTTGCAAATATCGCTCAATATGCCGATGACATTGCTATTTATTACCTCCTCATCAGAATTTCAAATGTTTAAAGAGAAGAATCGAAGAGAAACACAGGGTTGTCTTAAACTATTTCAAAGATTGGAGACTCAAAATAAAACCCAAATAAGTCTGAAGCTATTCTTTTTTACAAGAAAATTTAAATATATTAATACTACATTAGATATTGATGGATATGAATTAAAATGGCAGCCTAGTGTGCGATATCTTGGTGCTACACTTGACCGTAGGGCGAATTGCCTCTCCATACTGCTAGCCGGAGAAGGGCTCTGGCAGCAAAAATCATTTGGCCTTTGATTAGACCTGGCAGCCTGCTTCCTGAATGAAAAGTTGACTCTATACAAAATGCTTGTTCGGCCAGTCATGGGATACGCCGTTCTATTTGCTCCCCGCCTCCAAAACCAGCCTGACGATTTGGAAAGGGTCCAGTCAAAAACATTAAGAAAAATGACCATTCCTTCCAGAATCAACAACCATATAATAAGAATCGGGCTAAACATGACTTCTCTAAAAGAAAACTCAGAAAATAGTGTGTTAAAAAATTCAAAAACAATGCAAAATCAAGTCTCAACCTCAATTAACGAACTATACCGGATGTGACACTTCATTTCTCATTTAGTGATATTCATTTCATCATCATTCATTTTGTTTTGTTTTTGTGTTTTCTTTTTTTTTTCTATGTTAAAAATAAAAGTATATGGGGTTTTTTTTTATCAATTTTTTCCTTTACCATAATAATAAGGAGTGAATAATGTATAATAAAATAAAAATAATGGACACTGACGGTGAGGCTTTCGGGCCTCGAGGTCGAAGTTTTTTTTTTTATAATTGTAAAACATGTTGTATTTTTTATATTGGATAATAAAGATCATTATTTATTATTTTTTAAATTTACACTCCCTCTACGGCATTTTGAATCTGTGCTGAATTCCCAAAATATATTAATAGGGCCTTCTTATTGAATTTAACTTTTCGAAAAGTAGCTGCTGAAGCTTTTATTTTTGTGATTAATTTTATTAAGAGTTGAAATTTTATTTAAATCACACATAATTAATTATAATTATTTATTAAACACGAACAAATAACTATAATTAATTATGTGTGATTTAAATAAAATTTAGCTTTTGTTAGTTTTTTGTACTTTAAATTTAATAATTTTAATTATTTTAACTCTTCCTCTCCATTTTGGGCCTCAGTAATGTATTCATTCACTTTTATAAATATGTACACCCCCTGATAAATTTCAGTTTTTTTTCGATTTCTGGACTTTGAGATTTAATAATTATTTCAACTTTTTGAATTATCCTCATTGGCCCCCATTTGTGTTTAAGTGAAACAGACTGTTTTTTGTTTAAGATTCCAGATTTGAGTTTTTTTAATTTGAAGTGGTAAATATAGTACGTACTCAAATTTCGTTTAGAAATTCTTAAAATAAACACTAATTTGGAAAATTAGTTCTAGGAAAGACACTCAAACTACAATTATTTTATGAACACACCCTAGAAGTCAGCCTCGTGATTTTCTAAAGAAACTACTTCTACTACTATCGGTAAAATATACTTTTAAATTTATGAACATTATTTACTTATCATAAGTTTTATTTCAATTAGAAAAATAAAAATATTAATAATTTTCGAATAGATTCGAAGTTGAGATTTTTGTATATAGGGATAAAACGGAGAAGAAAAAGAAAAGTATTCTATTCTATTTTTATAAGAAGTGATTTCTGTTCTGTTTTGTATTGATAAGGTTGTTATTATAAAGAGAAAAATTGTGTTTTTTGTGAATGGGCCAAATATCTTTTGAAAATTGTATTCTGATGGCCTTCAATGGTAACGAAGGTAATAAGAAAATTTAGACGAATGTGTGACATGACTATTTGAAGCTGGGGTGTAATGTAACCTCGCTCCTCGCGGTGCACCCTGGTTAATGCAAAATGAGTTACACCTCTACGCCTCCAACTGTGCAACAGAAGAGCCATATGCCCGTCAACCCAAAACCAAACAGCCCTTGTTGGGGCTCTAACGAAGCCACTTCTCGGCGGACGATTCAGTTTTTAAACATACTTTTCTGGAACGCAGGCGGTCTGAATCCTGCAAAATTCAGCGAGCTGAAGAGTTTTATTCATGATCACGACACTGACATTTTTATTATTTTAGAGGATGGTGCTGCGACTGTAACATCCAGCCCTACCAATTGACTGGATACATCCATACCGTTGGACGGGGCCGGCAAATTGCATCCGGAATTATAATTGGCACAGTTAATGATATAGCTTCGAACGTCAAAACTTTACATGAAATGGAGGCATAGGACAAACTAGAGGCTGTTCAGATTGATGCGTGGCTCAATGAAAACCATTTTCGAGTAGTCGCGGCATACAATCCATCCATGAACACATTTGATCCCCTGATCTTGGAGCAGGCCATTACGGACAAGACAAATGTCATCGGCGATTTCAACGCTCAGTCTACTAGATGGGGATATTCCCGCACCTCTGCAGTTGACGATATCATGGAGTCCCCTAATCGACAGCTAATCTCTGATCCTAATCGAGACCGAGCCCACCTTTCTCTCTTTCGCCGGCCAACTTAGTAGGCCTGATCTCATTCTTCCCCATGCTAGCCTCTCCGACTGATGCCAACACCAACTTTTTAACGACCCCTCTGGTTGTGGGTACCGCATCGTGTCTGTCGCCGTAGCTCCAAAACTGAGGGTTCCTAAGAGAAAACCGCTCACCAAGTGGAACTTCAAAAAGACCAGGTGACGCGAGTACGCTGCGAAGACCGACATCCTCATGACACCTGACCTTATCGCTGGGAATCCTGACCTTACTTTCAGGAACATCACGGAGGCAATCTTGAGAGCTGCCTCCGCACACATACCTAGGGGGCAAGTGGAGAAGTACTCGCCTTTCTGGACCAGAAGGCTCACTGATTTGAAGGCTAAGCGAAATGGGGCCAGAAGAACCGCCGAAAGAACCCAAAAACTTGAAGATTGCGTGCTCCTTAGGAAGGCCCAAGCTTCACTACAGAGGGAGATTATCCAAAGCAAGAGAGACACCTTCCATAATTTCGTGGCTGGCATGGATTACAGAAGGGATGGAACAAAGGCGCATCGATTTATTTCAAGATTAAACAACGTAGACCAACCACATAAAGTGACCCCCATCATCAACGGCACGGAGATAATAACTTCTAAAAAGGGAATTGCTAATCACTTCTGTAAGCACTTCTCTGTCTGTACTGGAAACGTCCCACACAGAAGAAAGAAACCTGGCCTGAGGGGGCCACTTCCCGAGCTGGACAGTCAGCTCTTTAACAACGACTTTTCCCTATCCGAACTAAAACAGGCAATCAACGTGCTTAAGACGGGGAAAAGTTGTGGGCCCGACGAAATTTTCCCTGAATTTGTCTCTCACCTCGGCAAGAGGGCGTTGAGCGTGTTGCTTCTTGCGATAAACCAAACATGGCACCTCGGCATCCCTGATATGTGGAGAAAAGCTGAAATTATTCCGATACTGAAAAAGGGTAAAGACTCTAGCATGGCTAGAAACTATAGACCTATCAGTCTTACTTCGATTCTGTGTAAGGTCGTCGAGCGAATGGTGAACAATCGTCTTCAGGTGTTCCTGGATAGGTATTGCGTCATAGCCTGTGAGCAGGCCGGTTTCCGTAGACACAGATCAACTACGGACCAGGTGATCAAACTTACCCAATTTATCAAGGACGGTTTCCATCGTAAAATGTCCACCCTCGCCTGTTTCATCGACTTCCAAGGCGCATACGATACCGTTAGCCGAAAGATCCTCTATAATAAACTGATTGATATCAATATCTCTGGAAACATGCTCAGATGGCTCGGGAGTTTCCTTTCCCAGAGATTCATTAGGGTACGATATGGTGACGTCACATCCCGTTACCGTCAGCAAAGGAGGGGCCTTCCACAGGGCGCGGTACTGAGCTGCGTGCTTTTTAACATTATGATTAACGATTTAATAGGCGAAATTAAAAAGGAACCCGGGGTTGAGGTTCTATGCTATGCTGACGACCTCACCGTTTGGTCCACTAGCAGCAAGATCTCAGGAATGGAACGTTCAACCAATGAGGCACTCTGCCGCCTCCAAACATGGTGCGGAAGGAATGACATGATAGTGAATAAGGAAAAAACCACGGCCCAACTCTTCACCCTCTCCACGAAAAAGTATACCATCAACTTAACATATGAGCAGTCACCCGTTGAACTTCTCCAATCAACCAAATACCTTGGCATGACCTTGGACAAAAGACTGGGCTGGTCCCAGCACGTCGAGAGCGCTGCTGACAGGGCTACCAAAAGGCTATGCATCTTGAGGAGGCTTACAGGCACCAAGTGGGGTGCTACTCAGGATGTCCTGGCCCGCACATACAAGACCTATGTCCGCCCAGTTATGGAATACGGCTGCGAAGCCTTCGCCACCACCAGCGACACTAACAAAAAGAGACTCACTGTGGTGCAGAACAACGCCCTGCGCCTGGTCTGCGGTGCGGCTGTCTCGACTCCCATCACGGCTCTTGAAAGTCAGACGCAGACCGAGCCGCTTGAGGCTAGGCGGGACGGGGCCTTATTGAGGTTCTTCGAAAGATCTCACAGAGTCGGTGACAAATTCTGGGAGAGATACCGCACTGCCAATGGACGACTCAAAACTCAAACTACGCCGTTGACTAGAGCGCTAGAACTCCAGCAAAAATACCAGATAGACACAGGAGAACGTCTGTTGTTCCGAAGACCTGAACCCCCTCGAGATGGACCTGACCTGCCGGTTTGCCTGCTTCTGCCAGGCATTGAGGACCGCAAGGCAGATGTTTCCCCTCACCTACTGAAGGCCGCAGCTCTGGAAATGCTTGCTTCCGACTATCCGCAGACGGAGTGGACCCATGTCTACACCGATGGGTCAGCCATTGGTGATAAATGCGGGGCGGGCTTTTATACAACCTTCCTTCAGGGCTCTGTCCCGGTGGGGAGACTTGGAACTAATTTTGACGGTGAGGTGGCCGCTATCGGTGAGGCTGCGGAGAGGCTGCTAGCCCTTCCCCGGCTGGGGAATATTGTGGTGTTGTCGGACTCGACGGCTGCACTACAGGCCATCTCATCCCCCTCTCTACAAGAAAACGAAATTGTCTCACAGTGCCAGAAGCGTCTCCTTCGGCTCCAAGAAAGGGCAGATGTCCGCCTTCAGTGGATCCCAGGACACTGCGACATTTATGGCAACGATCGAGCTGACCAGCTCGCTAAAGCTGGGTGCCTCCTTCCACAGGAGGACCGAGCTGTTGCTTACCAAACTATCTGCGGTATCATCACTGCAACTATTAGAGGGGCGATTAGGGCTGACTGGGAGGCAGCCGCTGTTGGCAAAAGATGGGAACCGATAGTCAAATCCAACCCCATCCCCAACAACCTGCCAAGGGAAGTCGCGGTTGCCACCTTTAGAATGGCTACCGGCCATGATTACCTCCAGAGCCATCTGCACCGCATTGGTCTTGCTGACTCTCCTCTCTGCCCCTTATGTACAGAGGAGGAGGGAACGGCTGATCATCTCAAGAGATGCGGTGCCCTGGAGGTGGTCGACGACGACTTAGAGGGACGGGCAAGGCTTTATTGGGCAGCACGGCGTCTAATGGCCGACCAGCCACGGACGGGCGTTGGATAAAGAAGAAAGAAAAGACTATTTGAAGCTCTGAAGAAGTCGGCAAAGTCGACGAAACGTTGGTGGATAAATAAAAAAGTCACACATAAAAAACTTGTCCTTATTTTCCCAATATAAACTTTCAAATTAATAATTTTCATTATTGTTTATATTTTGAAGTATATCCTAAGGGCCTCTTAAAAATCTTAAACAGGTTCTGCATTTTCTAAATTAACAGGGATTTTTGTATTTTTAGATATCTCTATTTTAAAATAACCTATCAAGAAAGTCCGGGTTGTCCTGGCAGCTCAATATTCTATCTAGGGCTATAATCCCTTGAAAATTGACCTTTAGACCCCTTTCCAATAAATTCCAGTGTAAATCTTTAAAATAAACCATGAAAAGATAATGACAATTCAATATTTCCTGTCTTAAAAACGAACGAAGAAGGGAAAGAGTTAATTTTTGTTCTTGCGTGTCTCACGAATGACCCTCGAAGATGAAAAATTCTCCTTTTAGACGCCCACTTGTCACCCCACCCAAACACCCTCTTCCCCCCTCTGCCTACCTATCCTATAATTTCTTAAATAATAATAAGTCAAGCGACTCAACAATAATGCAGACAAGTTAGCTGATTTATCTTAAGATGTCTTCAGTTACCATTTATAGATTAACCTGCTTCGCTTAAAGACGGAGCTCTCTTATCTCTTATTCAAAGGTTAGCTTTTGGATAAATAAGACTGGTTGGCAAAAATTTCTCCCCGTAAACCTAACAATGAATTTCAGTCGAGTTTTATATGCTGATTATCATGCAATTTCCCAATTTTTTACAACACGTCAGAATTTCGAGATATTATCGGTCAAAAAGACGAAAAAGGCCATTTTAGAAAAGTGCCGAACCACTTCATTCGCCAATACGTATATCCCCATGACTTCAAGGAACTGGAACTCTCTCCCAGCCTCCATCTTTCCCAGCACTTATAATATTCAAACCTTCAAAACCCGAGTGCATAAACACCTACGTCTCCACCCTCTCACTTAATCAACTTTCCCTTCTCTCCGGTAATGCAAGGGTCTTTCGAGATCCATAGGGGCTGCATCTTTACTAGTGAGCCCCTTCTTGCATTCGATTGCATTAAAAAAAAAAAAAAAAAAAATGACGTATTTTCGAGTCCTATTAGATATTAAACAGCAATATATTAAATAAAAATATTTTGTTGATCTAATAGAAAACAGCTTCCTCTTTGATTTAGAACTCAAGTTATAACTAAAAAATTAAGACCATATGTTTTTATCTATGTTTTTTTTATAATTAGAAGCATCGAGAAAAAAAATGATGTATGCATCTCTTTTGAACTCTGGATGTGGAATGAAAACAAATAGTGAACAAAAGGGAATAGAATAAGCTTATTAGGTTATTCATTAAGTCCGTAGGATGACACATAGATGGCGTTACTAGAATTTTTCCATATGATTGTTATTTAGTACTAACCTTCAAACGATACGTGTATAAATTTGACAGCAATCTGACTATTGATTCGTGAATTATAGCATTTTGTGTGAAGCAACTTTTGTTATTGAAAAAAAAGTGAATTTCGAGTTTTAATAAAGCATTGCTTTTTGATGAAATAAATACAGTGGAAACCAAACAATGGCTTGATAAACATTATCCGAACTCTGCTCCATCGAGACAAATGGTAGAGAAGTGGATTGCTGAATTTAAACGTGGTCGTACCAGCACAAATGATGCAGAGCGCACTGAACGCCCAAAAGAGGCTGTTATTCCAGAAAACATAAAAAAAATCTACAAATTGCTTATGAACGATCGCAAATTGAAGGGGCACGAGCTAGCTGACATTGTAAAGATATCAGATAGTAGTGTTTTTACCATTTTACACGAACATTTGGGTATGCGAAAGGTCTGTGCAAAGTGGGTGCCGCGTGAGCTCACAGTCGACCAAAAACAACAACGAATCAGAGGAGTATTTGGCGCTGTTAAACCGCAATAAATGGAATTCTATCGTCGATATGGTACAATGGATGAGACATGGCTTTACTATTACACACCAGAATCCAAAAGAAGTCCAATGATAAAGTAATCGCTGAAACTGAGGCCTATTTTGGCGAGAAAGAGAAATCGTGCTATAAAAGTGGTTTCGAAAAGTTGGAAAATCGCTATACTCGTTGTATCGCCTCGAAGGCAACTATGTTGAATAATAAAATCGAGTTTTGTCAATTTTTTTTTTTTTACTTATCCTACGGACTTATTGAATGGCCTGTTAACATCAATCAAAATAAATAATAAATCACTTCAGTAAAGATGGTCAAAGTTTAGTTAGAGTATGTTCAAATTACTTATGCTTGTGCGGCACCTAAAATTGCCTAATTACTTGAGGCCAACCCCAGAAAACCCAAATATAATTCCAAAGATGAATTGTACCATTGTATTAGATAGGACTTTTCATTTGGTAATTCATAAAGGTGGATGGTGCTAGATATATGATGGATATTTTTGACATAATTTATATGAGACGATAATTTTGTAATAGTAGCTTTCATCTTCAAAGTTAATTCAAGTTACACTAAAATATTTTAAAGTTTTTTGAAAAATGAAGAATTTACCGGGTGAGTTTTTTATCTTTAGACAGTCTTATAACTCAAAAACAATCCATTATATGGGAAAAAGTTTCAAATAAAAATTTATTTATTTCAAAGGGAACTAAACTAGGCTGTTGTTTGTCGACGCAGAACAAGCTTTCAACGGTATTTTAAGGTCAAGTTGTGTATTTTAAATGGAACCCTATATTTTTCTTTGTGCCACCATATTCTACAATATAAATCATATAATGCACTGTTTTTGAGTTATAAGACTGTCTCAAGATAAAAAACTCACACGGTATATATAGGTATATTTATTATTTAAATAATTGGCTTCGGAAACTAAAGGCCCATTTAGCTAGTCAATCAAATCCGTTCATATTTCTCCAAATTGTACGCCCTCAAATACTAATCCAAGGCTTGGGGGCACAGTAGGGCAAACATAGCATCCCAGACCAATCCCTTCGTAATCAGCCAAAGGGCACAGCTAATGGCCGACGAATATAGAACAACAAATACTTGTTCTTAACTCTCTCCTATGAGGCATCAAAAACAGAAGAATTGTCTAAATAAATTACTTAAGAGAAAAATAAGAAATAAAAAAAGACTAGAAGCAGAAGAAAGATAGAGAAGCTAGAAGGGAGAAGGGCTGCACAGGTGGGGAATTCAATTTATTTTCGAGTTTTAAAATAAAGATGGTCTACCAATATTTTATGCCTCCGAAGCTCACAGGCCATGGCTTATATTTTCATAAGAAATATTATTTTTTTCCATTGAGAGATTGTCTTTTTCTAAGCCTGAATAAGTATCGAGACTCGTTTTACTCGACCTGATATACAAATTTTTGTTTAAGATCCGAAATCAATGTTTTGGTAAACATGTTACAATTATTTAAATTGAGATGATAAAATGGATTTTGGTTTTTCCTTTAACACAGCGGTTCCCAACCTCTTTTTGACCAGGGACCATTTTGATTTCGTTATTATTAGCAGGGACCACAAGGTTAAAAAATAAACTCTATCACTCTAAAAATAATCTTTAATCGAAACGTTTAACATAATCATAAAATTCAAAAGTAACATTAATTAACAGTGTTATAGTTATTGAAAACATATAATTTTTAGTAAATAATTATGTTTGCATCAATGAGATTTTTGAGGTTGCATGTTATGTACAAGTTCTTGAATTCTTGGGGTGATATTTTTGCTCAAAGCTAAACGCATGTACTTACATTTTTATATTGTATCAAAAGTTGAAAAAAATTCAAACGACTTGAAATAACACAAAAAGTCTCTACACTTAAGAGTTAAAAACACAGAAGTTCCTACTTTGTTTGAAGTCGCTTAATTAAAAATAATATTAATATTCAAGGAGGTTCCTTCGTTGACAGTTTTAATGACTGAAAAAAAAGATAGACGATGATCCGATTAATTTGTACATATATTTTCATTTGAAATGAACTATTTGTAGGTTTTAAAAATTATATTTCCTAATTTTTAACCGACTTCTTTATTATATATTTATATTCGAAATGCACTAAGTATTTGTGGGTTTTAAAATTAAATTTGATGATTTTCTTCGATTTCCATGGAATCCCCTCATCAAATTCTGACTCTGAAAATAATAACTCTCTTTTTTATTATAACACCTTTTTATAATAAATTCCATTTTCTTTTTTAGTTTTAAAATTTTATAAATTTAATTTTTTAAGAACCCGGGTCCCCTTAAATTTTGGTTCGATTTCAACCAAAATTCAATCAGCTCTTAATCTCAATATAAAGAATCTATATGTGAGTTTGGTTTTGATTTTCACCCTAGGTTTTGAGCTAGAATGTACACAAAATATGGTAACGTACTAACTAAAATACTAACACACTAAGGAACTAACAGCCATTTTGACAAAATAATTAATATCTCGTAAAATATATTTTTTTGGTGTTCACTTTTATTAGAGCTTTTTTGTAGACCAAAACGCATTGGTTTCGCTACCTATTTATTAATATCATTTTAAATTGCGTTTAATTTCAAAACTTTGTGGATGGCAGGAGTGGGTCAAAACGTTGCAAAAAAAATTAAATTTTATTTCAGTTTTATTCAATTCTGACTCCAAATAAAATTCCACCTTTTTACCTGAATTTCAAATCATGAATATATTGCTTTTAATTAAAATAAGAATAGTCTAGGAAAGCTACACGCCTGTATCTATGCCACCAAAAGATGCCTGGGTACTAGCCTACAGTACAGGGGTCCTAAAAATTTTCCATTAGAATATTTTCAGCCATTTTTTAGATATTTCGAAAAAACGAAGCAAAAAAAACAACACTTTTTGAATGCACGATTACAATACTCGACAATAACATATGTATGGTAAAGTAAAAATAAAATGAGATTTTAGAATTATATTTAAAAATGTATTATTGATTGCAAAAATTTATTAATGATTACAAAAGCTGTGTTAGTTGATTGTAAAAATAGTCTTATTGGTTACTCAAGTTGTATTATAGACGAAAATCCCTAAATTTGATAAAAATGATTTAATTAACCTAATATTGAGATTTTCTGTGATGATTAAATTAAAAAAAAAAAATCAAAAAATCAAAAATCAAAAGGGTCTCAGTTATTTTTAATTAAATTTAATATTATCACATCTAACTCTCTTCTATCAAAATAGCCAGCATGAATAGGTATGATAATAGATATAACACCACAATCTTGCCAGCGTACTAATTTCTGGTTATTATTTTGTTCAGATGTGTTCCATTAATGTTGGCTGGCATTCTAGTGCTGTCATTAGATAACTTAAAGAGCTGATGTGGCTGGAGAGAATTGTTATATGCAACATGACCTGGCAACCGGAAGATTATCAACCAGCCAAATTACCTAGTAAGATATATAGCATTTAGTAAGTGAAGACATTTTTTGACGATTTTCTTTTAAATGAGTCTCTCAGAAATCAATGCGGCTAAGATCCCTTTTGGAAAATTGTAAATTTTATTCCTTTTTAACCGACTTCAAAAAAAGAGGAGGTTCTCAATTCGACTGAATTTTTTTTTGTGTCTATGTTACCTCATATCTTCGCCAATTGTGAACCGATTTTGATTTTTTTGCATTGGGTTCAGTCTAGTTTCGGATTAGCCCCGTTTTTTTTTCATTGGTATTGGACCTTTTTTGATATGTTTGTTCAGGCATAACTTCTTTGTTTATGAACCGATTTTAATGATTCTTTTTTTATTGGAAAGAGGGTACCTTTGCACTTTCAGTGCCTGTCATCTGATTGGAAATCCCAGTGGCTCCATTTACCATCTACCGTTTATTAGTGATAAAAAGCATTTATTTTGCGACATACAACCGGCCCTAAGAGCTGTGTGAACGGTTGTGCCATTGATAGCTACTGCAGCTTTACCTCTGGCCTCACCCTTCTCCCGCCCTCTCTCACTTCCCCTACCAGCAGCCCAGAATCGTAGCGGAATGGGAATCTTACGTGGTCGCTTTTTCCCATTTAGACCCTGCCCAGTGCGCTTAAAGAAGCAAAGCTTCAAAAAATAAATCCGACTTCAAAAATATTAAATGCAACAAATAAAATAATAATAACTTAAAATAAAATAAAATACACTAAAAGGTATAAAAAATTATATTATTTAGTTACAACTAAACGACGAAATATTAGCATGAAATTACTTTTTGAAGTCGATGCCAAATATATACATTTTATGAATCGCACTAGACTGATCTTACTTAGTACGTTTGCTGGGTAAGCTCGCTTATATAGTTTGTTTGGCACAGACTTCAAAAAGTAATTTCATGTTAATATTTCGTCGTTTAGTTATAACTAAATAAGATAATTATTTTATACCTTTTAGTGTATTTGATTTGATTTTTAAGTTATTATTATTTTATTTGTTGCATTTAATTTTTTTGAAGTGGGTTTTATTTTTTTCTATAAATATTATAGTACAAAAGGATTTATTTCTTGCTTAGGCTTTCCTCAGTAGCAGGCCGCTAATGGAGAGTATACGATGGTATACTGCGTATACCCAGTGGGCCGTGGGTTGACCAGGCTGATTCTAGTCATTAAAAAGTTTACTTGTTCTTCCAATGTGTCTTCCAAACTCTCAACGTTTTAGTTTGAGTTACAACTTGCATTGACATGAAAAAACAAACTAAATTAAATGCAAGATTAAAAATCTATACATCTATATATATATAAAATTAAGGTTTTGTCTGTACATTGTTCCAAATCACGCCAAATTTTGGTTGCACACGTTTCAAGTAAAGTTATGAACGAAAACACCCTCAACAAAATTCCTGTCTGTATGTCTGTCTGTCTTTATTTAAGTTTGGAAAAACAAATTACATTATTTCTCTCTTTTGTTATGGTTATCATGTTGAATGTTTTGGTCCATATTTATATCATAAGAATTTCACTTGTTATTATTTTATTAAAGCCAAAATCTATACTTAGTGGTGAGATGGTGTTACGAAAGTATTGTCGAGTGTTATGTGAATCATCATCATCATCATCATCAGCCTGTCGATAGCGACAATCCTCTGCTGAATATAGGCCTCTTCCATCAAATGGAAGGGGTTGGCATTAAGTCACCACGCTTGCCAGACGGATTGGTGACTAGGAATCAGATTATAGCAGGTCAAATATCAAAACAGGGACTCGGACTCGAACCCGGGACTCCTGCTTAGAATGATAGTGTCTTTAAGCTCTCGACTAATCCGATTCCCGTTATATTATTTATTTAGTTTATTTGAAGCTAAATTGATTTTTATGAAGATGAATATAAAAATGTATATTCCTGGGCTTGCTTTCTCAATTTATATATATTTTCTGATGACAGTTTCTAACTTGGTTACCGAGCTGGGCACTGATTTCATTATTTATCTGGATGGCTCTTAATATTATAAATGAATTCAATATATGCCATGTCATTGCTCAATCACTGATGGCTCACCTTGATGAATTTAAAGATTATTTTTTAACAAATCTTTATCAGGATAATATGTGTTAGTGAATCCTGGCTGAAGCCTGAGTTGCCCGATTCCGTTATAGGGTTGCCCAATTACAATGTATTCAGAAGTGACAGAACCCACAGAGGTGGAGGTGGGGTTTGTGTATATGTTTCTGCTATATTTAATTCTCGAATAATATCAACATCTCTTGACTTTAATACTTCCCTTGTTGAATTTATCCTCGTAGAGGTAATATATGAAAACATGAAAATGCTCATAATTGTTGTCTATCGGCCACCAAAGGTTGGTTTCTTTTCTGATCTTGAATCAGCATTGTTTAAGTACTTGCCCCTCTACTCTGATATTGCTGTGCTGGGTGACTTCAATTCGGATTTCAATTCAAATTCAGCTGATAAATTATACTTGAGTTCTTTATTTAATTCCCTTGGAATGAAAATTATTCCACTGAATAGTACACACTACACGGCAAACTCATCCTCATGGATTGATTTAATAATTGTGAATGAATCACTTTATAATAGTATTTCAACTTACGGACAGTTGCAAGTCCCATTTCTCTCCAATCATGACTTAATTTATTTTGGGTTTAATGCTGGCGTTCCTGACTTTCATCCAGAGCACATTATTTATCGAGACTTTGCTCATTTTAATAATGAAGAATTCTTGAATGAATTGTCATCTATAGACTTTCAGGATATTTTTAATGAGCAGAATATTGATATTAAGGTCGAGAAGTTAAATAACATTATCCTGGAGTTGTTCGATGGGCATGCTCCTGTTCGCTCATTCACATCCAGGCGTGCTCCGGCCCCCTGGCTTACGTTGGAGATTCGTCGTATGATGAGAGAGCGGGATAATATTCGTAGAAAAGCCGTGAGGTCACGGAATTCTACTCTATTTGATATATTTAGACACTTGAGAATAAAACTACATTGGCCATTAGAAATAGTAAAATAAGTTACTTTAAAAAATTATTTGAAACAAACAGGAATAGCTCAAAGCTATGGCGTGACATCTCTAAGATTGGATTACTGAAAAGTAAGGTCCCTCGTCAAATTGACATGGATCTGAATGAATTGAATCGGTATTTTGTCTCGGTCGGCGCTGACTCGGCGCTCTTATCGTCTGATTTTACTTTTAGAGCTAATATTTCCCGGTTTCACGCGGACAGATTTTTCTTTCCAAATATCACTCCTGAGATAGTTCTCACAAACATTCTAAAATCAAAATCTCAGGCTCGGGGTATTGATGAAATATCTATTAAACTAATTAAACTCTCACTACGTTGTATCTTTCCTGTAATATTACATATCTTTGATTCTTCACTTCAACAATCCTACTTTCCTAAGATATGGAAAGCTTCATTGATACACCCTCTACCTAAAGTAGCTAAACCGGAACGGTGTGGCGATTTCAGACCAATTTCGCTGCTTTGTCTACTTTCAAAGATATTGGAAAGAGTGGTTCACTCTTACTTGTTGTCTTGAAACCTGATGGACCCAAATCAATCTGGATTTCGCCCTCGGCATAGTACTCAGACTGCACTATTGAAAGTGAGCGATGACATTCAGCTTGCTATAGACCAGAGGCGAATAACTATCTTGGTTTTGTTTGATTTTAGTAAAGCCTTTGATAGAGTAAATCATGTTCTGCTTATAGAGAGACTTCGAGAGTTAAATTTTTCGGCTTCTGTGATTGGTTTGCTTCTTATTTGTCACAGAGGAGTCAAATGGTCATGGGCGATGGCGGTAAATTGTCTGGATCTCTTCCTGTCGGGTCTGGTGTTCCCCAGGGATCTGTCCTTGGTCCATTGCTGTTTGCTCTTTATATCTCAGATATTGGTCAGCATATTGCTTTTTCAAACTATCATGTTTTTGCCGACGACCTTCAAATATACTTGTCATGTAAGCCAGACGAAATTGATTCTGCCACTTCCAAAATTAACTCTGACATAGATACTATCTGTCGATGGGCTGAGGGTCGAAATCTGGATATCAACATTGGCAAAACCAAAGCAATCATGTTTGGCTCCAGAGTTTATCTTAACAATATTTCTATGTTTCCATCCCTCTTCCTGTATGGAAGTGTCATCGAGTTTTCGGATACTGTAAGAAACTTGGGCGTAGAGTTTGATCAAACTCTCTCATGGAGAGACAATGCTGTTGGCATATCAAATAAAGTTTTTAGATCCCTTTATCAATTTAAAAAATCCAAGGATTGTCTGCCCGTACCCATCAGAAAACTTCTTATAAATTCTTTGGTCGCTCCTCTGATTGACTACTGTTCCCTTGTTTATAATAGTTTAAATCAGGAATCAAATACTAAGCTTGAAAGATTGATGAACAGCTGTATTAGGTTTATTTTTGATGTCCCTCTTGATGAACATATTACACCCTACTACAATAAACTGGGATGGTTAAAGCTTCCAAAGAAGAGAGATTACATTTTAGGAATTTTTCTATTCAATCTGTTTGAGAGCAAGTCCCCTGATTACTTATTTAATAAATTTCTGTTTAAAACCTCTGTAAGTTCCAGAGCTTTGCGGACGTATGGTCTGGACCTCCAAATTCCAATACATAGGACATCATCCTATGCTAGGTCATTTTCTGTTTATTCCGCGAAGCTCTGGAATAAAATTCCAGCAAGTGTGAGAGGGGCGAAGTCTCTTGGCGCTTTTAAGGCAAGGTATTTCGATCTATTAATGAGTCAGCAGAGGGCTGGTTGATGGGTGGAGTGAGGCTGAGTTGTTGTATTTTAAAATTTATTTTGTTCATGCAGATCATTTTGTGATAAATATATATATATATATTTGTATTTCGATTTCATTTTGTCAATTAATTTTAATATTTTTTTCCTTTTATTTTTTTAATGTTAATTGTAATTATTTTTGTACTCTCTGTTTTGAAATTTGTAAGCAGATTTTTAATGTATTATAATTTGTATTTATTATGCTCCAGGAGAATATCAGAGGAAAATAAAATCTATCTATCTATCTGTATGTTTCCGTCGTCGTTTCCGAAAAGTTGCTCACGATTCACGTAAAAACCGCTGAATTATTATGAAATTTCATATTTGTATCAGATGTCTTCTAGCTTACGTTTTTAGCTATATAAAATTAGCATATAACTCCTAAACTATTAACTCTACGGTAAATATTATAATGAGCAAAGTTGTAGGGGATGTGATTTCTGACAACTTTTGTTTAAAAAAATTCCCCCAAAAAACTAGCCAAAAAAAAAGGGAGGGGGGGGGGGAGGATCAAAATATGAAAATTCTTGCTCTTTGACCAAACTCAACGAAATTTTGTATACATAATCTTTGGGTCACTAAAAGGCTAGAAATGCAAAAACTAACCACTCAAAATGGGGGGGGGTCAAAATATGAAAATTCTTACCCTTAGAGTCAACTTAACCAAATTTTGTATACATAATCTGTGGGTCACTAGAAGGCTAGAAATGAAAAACTGGGTGCGGAGGGGTGGAATAGAGTGGGATGGGTTAGGTTACGTGGTGGGGGGTAAACTTTCAGGCGGAGTAGGGTGCACGGGGCGAGGTGAGGCGGAGTAGGGGGGTGCAGGGGGTAGGAATCCAGGGGGCTAGGCAGGGGTGTGGTGCGCGAGGGTGGAGGGCACGGAGTGGGTGTGAGGTGGGTGGAATGGGTAGTGCAGGGTTGCTGGAGTGGGGGGTTCAGGTGAGGGTCCAGAGGCGTAGTGGAATGGAACGGGGGTGGGGGTCCGTTGTGGGTGGAGTGCGGGGTGGTGGTATGGTGGCGGATGTTGGGTGCGGGAGATGGGGTTGCTGGGTGGGTTTCGGGGGGTGTGGTGGTTGGGAGTGAGTGGGAGGGTGGGGTTCGTGGGTTGGGGTCCAGGGGGCGTGTCCCCTGGCTAGTAAGAGGGCCGCCGAAGGCGGGCCTTGCAGCTAGTATATTATAAATATATAGTATAGTTAATATTCCCGTTTGGGGAAAGAGCAGAGTAGCGTTTATCTCAATAGATTTCAAAGAATCATTATAATTTATCTATTTAAGATAAATGTTAATCTACCATATGTTTTTTATACTAAAAATATTCTCCAAGGTTAGTAAATATCAATAAAAACTATGACATTTTGATGGTGACAGTTAACTTAGGCTATACTATCCACACCAGGTGCACATTTTCAGATAATTAGATAATTGATCAGATTGATATAAATAGGGAAAGTTCATCCAGAATGGTGCGACATATTGATATCGTTTTAAATCACAAATAAACTGCAACGGATCGTTGCTAAACTTTATCTAATTTCATTTGAAATATTAATATGTTCTTTAAAATAGTACTTTAAAATATAATTTTACTAAAAACTTTATTTAACCTTTTTTGTGGTCCCCAAGGTACTTAATTAGGATATTAAATTTCATCAAAATTGGTTAAGTCATTTTCAAGATATTTAGAAAAAACTAAAAAAGTACTTAAATAAAGTACTAATGTTTGTGGACCGATATGTACCAAAAACTAATCAGCGCTTCATTTTGTTAAACTAATGGTAAGTTTTCAATTTCATTTCAATCAGCTCAAAGGTGTGGAAAAAATCGTGGACGAAAAAAACGATAACACACACACATCCGAAATATATTGAGTTTGTATAAACCTCTTTGAGTTTTATTTCATGTGGATTATTAGTCCATCATCAGGAGTTTTTTAACCTGCAAACTCCTGATGATGGACATAATCCGAAATATATTGAGTTTGTATAAACCTCTTTGAGTTTTATTTCATTCACTGTGAAACTAGACACCCTTTACTTTATTAATTAATATCATGTTTCACCTTAAACCTACACCACTTTCTCTAAGTAAAATTCGGTATTATATTTTGGTTAGTATTAGAATAAATAGCTGCCATGTAGGCACTTGCCCATTTACGCGCTTAACCGACTTTACTATAGATAAATATAAATATATTCATAATGATAAGACAGTTTTAAAACTACCTACGCAAATGCAAAAGTTTTTTAATAAATATAAATATTTTTTTTAACTCATTATCTATACAACTTGTGACTATATAAGCTCTCAGGCTGTTAGTTTTGTTTCATTCTACAATAATTTGTATTTTATACTTTTCAAAATGGTCAACCTAACATCATCGCTTACAGTACTATTCATCATCATTTCCACTTTTGTTGGAAATGGCTATTCGGAAAAAAAGGTATTTTTTCATATTTTTTTATTATTGTTTTTAAGTTTTCAAAATTTAATAAACTATTAGCTACATTGTCATATACGAGCCCCGTCCCATCTCAATTGACCCACCAATATTTTTTCTTTTTAAATAAAATTATGCTAATTCACGGTAAATTTAATTTAAATATATGGTGCATATCGGCCAACAAACATTAGTACTTTATTTCAGTACTTTTTTAGTTTTTTCTAAATTTCTTGAAAATGACTTAACCAATTTTGATGAAATTTAATATCCTAATTAAGTACCTTGGGGACCATAAAAAAGGTTAAATAAAGTTTTTACTGAAATTATATTTTAAAGTACTTTACTATAGAGTAAGATAGTACCTTTTTTTAATTTTTTATTTCAAATTCTTTAAAATTTATTAATTTGATCGTTTTAATATAGCTCATTTAACCTTGCTTAAGTAAGAATGGATAGGCTTCTCTCTGTGAAATTCTAAAAATTTGGGAGGAAATTTTATAAGTAACCATAACAACTGCGTTGTTTTCTTAACCGTTACCTTGATGAAGACATAGAGAAATCGATTTTAAAACCAAAAATAGCGATTGATTCTCATCTACTACTTGAGGAATAATCATTCTATATTGGATTTTTGACGTTTCGGCTTTTATTAGTAACCATTGCTGAAGACATAGAGAAATCGATTTTAAACCAAAAATAGCGATTGATTCTCATCTAGTACTTGAGGAATAATCATTCTATATTGGATTTTTGACGTTTCGGTTTTTATTTTTTTATAGTATAGTAAAAATATAAAAAATTGAATAACTGAAATTAAATTTTTCCCTTACGAAGAAATATTTCACACGAAATTTATTATTGATCTATTTAAAAAGTAAGGTAACACGATATTTATTAGCAACTGCGTTGTTTTCTTATCCGTTACCTTGCTGAAGACATAGAAGAATCGAGTTAAAATCAAAAATACCGATTGATTCTCATCTAGTACTCGAGGAATAACAATTCTATATTGGATTTTTGACGTTTCGATTTTTTTATTGGTAACCATTGATGAAGACATAGAGGAATCGAGTTAAAATCAAAAATAGCGATTGATTCTCATCTAGTACTTGAGGAATAACCATTCTATATTGGATTTTTGACGTTTCGGATTTTATTGGTAACCATTGCTAAAGACATAGAAGAATCGAGTTAAAATCAAAAATTGATTGATTCTCATCTAGTACTTGAGGAATAACCATTCTATATTGGATTTTTGACGTTTCGGTTTATATTGGTAACCATTGCTGAAGACATAGAGGAATCGACTTAAAATCAAAAATAGGGATTGATTCTCATCTAGTACTTGAGGAATAACCATTCTATATTCGATTTTTGAGGTTTCGGTTTTTATTGATAACCATTGCTTAAGACATAGAGGAATCGACTTAAAATCAAAAATAGCGATTGATTCTCATCTAGTACCTACTTGAGGAATAACCATTCTATATTGGATTTTTGACGTTTCGATTATTATTGGTAACGAGTGCTAAAGACATGGAAGAATCGGCTTAAAATCAAAAATAACGATCGATTCTTATCTAATACTCAAGCTTGAGTTGTTTGCCATAAAATGATTTAGTCTTTTTTTTAAGTCGATTCTTCCACGTTTTCAGTAGAGGTTGCCATAATAGTCAAAACGTTTAAAATGGAATGCAATAAGGTTATTCCTCTAGTATTAGATAAGAATCGATGTTCGATTTCTCAGAAGTCGTCTTGCGGTTGCACAATTCACTTGAAGAACTCTTGTTTAGACTCGAATTTCGGAATTTCCTTCCTGGACTGAATCTGGGTTCTAATAAAACCATCTCTGGTTTCTTGGCCACAAACAGTTGCTGAAACTTCAGTAACTAGTTTAATTTGTCTTTCAACGGCCTGTGATTGACAAGGAAACTTGGCGATATTCATTTTGAAGCCAGTTTTGATGATTTCATGCAAGTTTGATTCGGACAGCAATAGAGTGGCTGCCGGCTCATGAATGATAGCATGTTACCAATTAATCATGCTGTAATATTCCTGTGAAGAAAAATTTAATTTGGGGATATAAAGCAGGGGTATACCACTGTGAATGAATCTTTTAGCCGGGTTCGCCATGAGAGTTTAAGTCTCTTCTCTTGGTTCGAAATTAAAATTAAAAAGCCACTCATTGTGCCCAACATCTACATGGAATTATCACAAAGAGCTCCTTCTTACCAGAAAAATACAAAAATATTATCTTTCATGCTATCCAGAGAAATACCTACTTTGCGCACTCGGAAAATTTAATACTCGCCATGTTGCAGGATGAAAGGCAACATATTCGTGAACCCGGACTGCGACGGATAATTAAGGGTAGGGGCTTCATTTGGAGCAGTAGCACACAGGTCGTTGAAAGACATATTAAACTAGTCACTGAAGCTTCAGCAACTGTTTGTGGCCAGGAAACAAGAGATTGTTTTATTAGAACCCAGATTCAGACCAGGAGGGAAATTCCGAAATTTGAGTCTAAACAACAGTTCTTCAAGTGAATTGTACAACCTCAAGACGATTTCTGAAAAATCCAAGATTTTGTTATATTGTTTGTTATGTTCATTTACAACTATTGTAATATCATGAGAAATAAAATTTGGAAAAAAAATTAAAATCTTGGTTTTTCACTCCACCCAACTAACTATACACAATTGGGTTGAAACCTCAAGAGATTTGAATTTTGGTTCAAAATTTTTAGAGAATAGTTTTGAGCCCCATAGGCAAATATTAAGAGGTCAGGCATATCAAAATTCAAAAAATTTTGTTTTTCACTTTTTCTTTTATCTAGTGGATAATCTCAGAATGTTCTCTAGTAAGAATATTCTAGTAAATTGAATTAAATGTCCTATATAATGTTCCCATAATTTTAGTTCTAAGAAAATTCCCAGAATATCTACAAAAGATTGAAAGATCATTCAAGGATATTATAATGTCCAGAAAATATATTATCACAATATTTATAGATTCTTCTTCTGCTACATGAGGGGTGTACTTTAAAAATTATAATTATAAAATTTTCAAACTGAAAAAACAAACAAAAAGTAAAAAAAATGTAATTTACTATAAAACGGTCATATAATGAAAAAGATATAGTACATTATTACTTTATCCAATGCGAAGCATGGGGAAACTATTGTAATCGGTCTCGAGGCAAGCATGACTTTAAAGGGTCCTCAGGTAAAGACTACGGAACCCATGGACTCAATTAAAGTCACAAATTGTAGTATTCAATTAGCTTGAATTTTAGCACGTGGCGGTTTTGCCAAAAATTACATGGGATCTCGTCGAGAGGCTAAAAAGTGCCATTTTTACTTTATTTCATTTAGTGCGTGCGGATGTATGGATGGATGTTATCGTTTATTTGGCCCACGATTTTTTCCACACCGTTGCACCGATTGAAATGAAATTGAAAACCTACCATTACTTTAACAAATTGAAGCGCTGATTAGTTTTTGGTACATATCGGCCCACAAACATTAGTACTTTATTTCAGTACTATTTTAGTTTTTTCTAAATATCTTGAAAATGACTTAGCCAATTTCGATGAAGTTTAATATCCTAATTAAGTACCTTGGGGAGCACAAAAAAGGTTGAATAAAGTTTTTATTAAAATTATATTTTAAAGTACTTTACCCTAGAGTAAGATAGTACTTTTTAAAATTTTTTTAAATTTATTCATTTGATCGTTTTAATATAGCTCATTTAACCTAACTTAAGGAAGAATGGATAGGCTTCTCTCTGTGAAATGCTAAAAATTTGGGAGGACATTTTATAAGTTCCTAACCATAGCAACTGCGTTG
The DNA here is from genome assembly GCA_024734495.1 of Forficula auricularia. NCBI lineage: Eukaryota > Metazoa > Arthropoda > Insecta > Dermaptera > Forficulidae > Forficula > Forficula auricularia. The sequence goes on from JALMQS010000149.1 coordinate 17,246,766, forward strand.
TTTACTTATCCGTTACCTTTGCTGAAGACATGGAGGAATCGAGGACTTGAGGAATAACCATTCTGTATTGGATTTTTGAAGTTTCGGGTTTTATTGGTAACCATTGCTGAAGACAGAGGAATCGACTTAAAATCAAAAATAGCGATTGATTCTCATCTAATACTTAAGGAATAATAATTCTACATTAGATTTTTGACGCTTCGGTTATTATTGGTAACCATTGCTCAAGACATGGAGGAATCGGCTTAAAATCAAAAATAACGATCAATTCTTATCTAATACTAGAGGAATAACCTTATTGCATTCCATTTTAGATGTTTTGACTATTAATGGCAACCTCTACTGAAAACGTGGAAGAATCGACTTAAAATCAAAAAGACTAAATTCTTTTTTAACCGACTTCAAAAAAGGAGGAGGTTCTCTATTCGACTGAATTTTTTTTTTTTTTTTTTTTTGTGCCTATGTTACCTCATATCTCCGCCAATTCCCAACCGATTTTGAAAATTTTTTTTGCATTGGGTCCAGTCTAGCTTTTTTTCGAATTTTTTTCATAGGTATTAGACCTTTTTATTAGGTTTGTTTAGACCTAACCTCTTTGTTTATGAACCGATTTCGATGGTTCTTTTTTTATCCGAAAGGGGGTGTCTTAGGGATGGTGTCATATTAATTTGGTCAAGTTCTGATGATATGATCACTATTAATAACATCACTAAAAAGAGAAAAATAAAAATAATTTTTAAGAAAATAAAAAATAATTTTTAAGAAAAAAATAAAAACCGACTTCAAAAAATTAAATGCAACAAATAAAATACACTAAAAGGTATAAAATAATTATTATCTTATTTAGTTACAACTAAACGACGAAATATTAACATGAAATTACTTTTTGAAGTCGGTGCCAAACTAACTATACCTATAAGCGAGCATACCCTCCAAACGTACTAAGTAAGATCCGTCGAGTGCGATTCATAAAAGGTATATGTTTGGCACCAACTTCAAAAAGTAATTTCATGTTAATATTTCGTCGTTTAGTTTTAACTAAATAAGATAATAATTATTTTATACCTTTTAGTGTATTTTATTTGTTGCATTTAATTTTTTGAAGTCGGTTTTTATTTTTTCTTAAAAATTATTTTTATTTTTCTTTTTAGTGATGTTATTAATAGTGATCATATCATCAGAACTTGACCAAATTAATATGACATCATCCCTAAGACACCCCCTTTCGGATAAAAAAAGAACTATCGAAATCGGTTCATAAACAAAGAGGTTAGGTCTAAACAAACCTTATAAAAAAGGTTTAATACCTATGAAAAAATACGAAAAAAATGGGACCAATCGGAAGCTAGACTGGACCCAATGCAAAAAAAATTTCAAAATCGGTTGAGAATTGGCGGAGATATGAGGTAACATAGGCACAAAAAAAAAAAAAATAATTCAGTCTAATAGAGAACTTCCTCCTTTTTTGAAGTCGGTTAAAAATAAAAACCGACTTCAAAAAATTCAATGCAACAAATAAAATACACTAAAAGGTATAAAATAATCATTATCTTATTTAGTTACAACTAAACGACGAAATATTAACATGAAAATACTTTTTGAAGTTGGTGCCCAACATATACCTTTTATGAATCGCACTCGACGGAGTACGTTTGGAGGGTATGCTCGCTTATAGGTATAGTTTGTTTGGCACCGACTTCAAAAAGTAATTTCATGTTAATATTTCGTCGTTTAGTTGTAACTAAATAAGATGATAATTATTTTATACCTTTTAGTGTATTTTTAACCGACTTCAAAAAAGGAGGAGGTTCTCTATTCGATTGAATTTTTTTTTTTTTTTTTTTTTTTTTTTTTTTTGTGCCTATGTTACCTCATATCTCCGCCAATTGTCAACCGATTTTGAAAATTTTTTTTGCATTGGGTCCAGTCTAGCTTCCGATTGGTCCCATTTTTTTTCGATTTTTTTCCATAGGTATTAGACCTTTTTTATTAGGTTTGTTTAGACCTAACCTCTTTGTTTATGAACCGATTTCGATGGTTCTTTTTTTATCCGAAAGGGGGTGTCTTAGGGATGGTGTCATATTAATTTGGTCAAGTTCTGATGATATGATCACTATTAATGACATCACTAAAAAGAGAAAATAAAAATTTTTAAGAAAAAATAAAAACCAACTTCAAAAAATTAAATGCAACAAATAAAATACACTAAAAGGTATAAAATAATTATTATCTTATTTAGTTACAACTAAACGACGAAATATTAACATGAAATTACTTTTTGAAGTTGGTGCCAAACATATACCTTTTATGAATCGCACTCGACGGATCTTACTTAGTACGTTTGGCGGGTACGCTCGCTTATAGGTATAGTTTGTTTGGCACCGACTTCAAAAAGTAATTTCATGTTAATATTTCGTCGTTTAGTTGTAACTAAATAAGATAATAATTATTTTATACCTTTTAGTGTATTTTATTTGTTGCATTTAATTTTTTGAAGTCGGTTTTTATTTTTTTCTTAAAAATTTTTTATTTGTTGCATTTAATTTTTTGAAGTCGGTTTTTATTTTTTTCTTAAAAATTATTTTTATTGGTAAACAACTCAAGTATTAGATGAGAATCGATCGCTATTTTTGATTTTAAGTCGATTCCTCCACGTCTTCACCAATGGTTACCAATAATAACCGAAATGTCAAAGATCTAATGTAGAATGGTTATTCCTCGACTGTTAGATGAGTATCGATCATTATTTTTGATTTAAAGTCAACGTGAGCTGCAAATAGCAAGTGATATCTGATTAATAATAAAGGAATAAACATATTAATATTTCAAATGAATTTGGATAAAGTTTAGCAACGATCCGTTGCAGTTTATTTTTTTCGAGAACCGAATTTGGGGAGGGCGGTTCAAATATTAGAACTATCAATATTTTCATCAAATACAAAAATCGAAGATAGCTGATATTTCTAATATAATAGTCTCATAATTAAAAGGAGATATTATCAATTGCAAATGTGTTCAAAATTAAAAGGGGATTCTTTCGTAAATAATTATAAATTATTTTATTAAATATTCAAATATAAGAGAGGGGTAAAGTTATGTGGATCGTGGATGGCCATATCAGCTTATTTTTTGGAGTTTACTCCGTAAGAATCGATTTGCATATAAGGAGCCCGATATGGAAAATTATGGTTAGTAAAATTCATCAACGAATGACAGCGTTACGTTTTTCGTACGCACACTCTTCTGGTGGTGAAAAAGGGCAACATCATTCAAACATTTTTTAGGATCTGATTTTAAAATTGACATTGAAAAATTAATCGAAAAAAAATTATTATTATATTATATATATATATATATATATATATATATATATATATATATATATATATATAAATGCAACATGACAGGTTACATCCCTGTCGAAAGCTTATTTATTTTTTAAAACATTTGAAACTTTATTACTTGACATTTAGAAATTTTAATTTAATTAATCTCAAAAATTAAATGATGATTATATTTATATATATCATATACAATTCAACCCTATAATTTGATACGTCTTTCTCTAACGTATTATGGTTAAACTTAGATAATTAGACAATCACTATAACTATTCATTTTTTATATTATATACTTATGATATATTTATACTTTATTGTTATTATTTTAGATATATCATACATATTATATTATATATGTTATATTATAGATCATTCTTATTTTAAATTTAATTATAATATTTATTTAAAATTTATATAACATTTATATTATAGATTTTATTTATAATTCATGGGTAGTGATTTGTGGGTAAGATTTGTGAACCACATATCTACCAACGTTCATGTGACTTATTTCAGTTACCATAAGCCTCTAGTCACAGTAATTAATAACGACGGCGCTATTGATCTAATTAATATTTGAAATTTTATTTAGGTATTTTCACTGATTCGTTTATTTATCATTTGATATGGTATTAATCTTTTTCTTAGACTAGTAAGCCTTTTTTGTGCCTATTTAGACAGTCGATCTGAATGAGTAACTCCAATCGTGCGTGGGAGCTAACATACACATTTTTTTTTTATATTGTATTATCAAAATATCTCAAACATAACCTTTATTAAAAGCAAAAAAATATGAGCAAATTTCAGCCCTTTCGGACTACAGGCCTTATGAAGTGAACATCCGAGAATTCATATTTTAAGAAAAATATTTATTATTTTGTCAAAATATCTATTAATGAGTAAGGGCGTGTTACCATATTTTTTGTACGCTTTATCTAAAAAACAAATGAACATATTAAAAAAAAATTATATTTACGTATTTTATAATGAGATTAAGTACAGATTAGATTTTGGTTGAAATCAAACCAGAAATGAGGTGAGGAGGGTTTACAAATTTGAGCTCTTACAATAGGAGCTCGCTACAATAAGCTAGAGGGAAGGGTGTATCCTAAAGTCATGTGATGGCGAAATCAATTAATTATATACAATTAGTTTATAAGTGAATACGTGAATTATTATATGAATTTCTGTTTCAGCCAAGCTTGATTTTTGTTCTCCAGAAGGATATAGATATGTAAAAAATGCCTACGGAAACTACATGAAAGGTAAAGATACAAGTGCATATTTTGATTAAATAAATAATTGATGGTGATATAGGGAATCGTTAAAAATGAACAATGTGTACGGCCCACATAATTTTTAAATATAAAATGTAAATGTTAATGGTGAAGGAGTATATTTTGACCAGGTGAAGAAAGATTCAATTGTTTTTAATAATATTGGTTTATTTAATGCGTTTTAAATAATAATATAACAAAATGATTTATAAAAGAAATATAAAACTGTAGATGTTAATGTATCGTATCTTGACTGTTGAATTCTTAACTGTGATGCGTACAAAGCTTACTTGATGTATTGTTAATCGTTCTATTGTTTATATTTATATTTATATGTTGATGTTGTTGTTAAATAAATGTTTTAAATGAGATTACGTGTTCTTAATTAATATAATCGTAATATTGGCGCCCGAACAATGTGAAAATGATAAGAAAACCTAGTAGATCACTAGCGAAGAGGAATAAGAAAAATGATTTTGCGAATATGGAAATAACGAGGGGGAGATATCGAAGATCAAGGATCATATAAAAAAAGGTGAGCATAGAGTAATGGATTTGGGAGAGGAGGTGAATAAATTAAAAAATGAATTCGAAAAAATAATAAAAAAATTAAAAGATGATTTGGAAGAGGAAAAAAACAAGAGGATAGAGTTGGAAGAAATAATAAAAAGGAAGGAAAATTCGGAAAAGGGAAGTGATTTCGAGATTAATAGGAATATTCAATTAGCAGACGTGGGAAAATTCCTTCCGGTGTTTAGAGCTCTCCCAGAGGAAGATCCGAAGTTATTTTTAAAAAAGGTCGAGAATACTCTATTAAAATATAAAGTACCGGAAGATGTTTGGCTCATGGTGGTTTCGGGTCAGTTGTTAGATAAGGCCAAGACATGGTGGCGGGTGGTGAATCAATTTCCCGCGTTGGATTGGAAAGATTTTAAAATGAAATTTCTCCGAGAATACGATAGTTTAATCGTAGTCTCAAAGTTAAAGGTTATGTTTTATGAGGAGAAACAGAGAAAAGACGAACCTATAAGGTTATTTATTGAGAATAAGACGGCTTTATATAAGAGAGTTTTTCCGGACGAAGATGCTGGTTCAATCCTTCAAGTTTTAGTGGAGATGATTACTCCACGTGTTAGATCGTCCATTAGGGGAATGAAATTCACTGATATTGAAGGGTTTATGCAGACGGTAGAAGAAATAGAAAGGGATTTAAAGGATATGGATAAAGAAGAGAAGACAAGTCCCACTCAGGATAGAAGTTGCATTCAGGATAGACGTTTTTGTGGATTCTGTAGGCGGGAAGGACATGGGGAAGACACTTGCTTCAAGAAGGGAAACGAGTGGAGGGGCAAGGAAAAAGGGAGTTCCTTGTCCAAAAAGCAGTAGGATTCCCTAAGAAAGTAGGAATAGAAAGTGAGATCGGTAGTCATATTATTTGTTGTGTGAATAAATTTTCGGAAATCATTAGGCCATCAATGGAATTACAAATAGAGGAAAGTAGAAGGGCATTAACTAATGAAGATGATTTAATTCCGTACTGGTTGAAGGAAGTCAAGGAGGATGAGTTGAATATAATGGAAGAGGAGAAACTAGATGCTGGTCAGATGAAATTAAATCAAAATAAGGAAGAGTTACTTCATCAAATAAAATTATATTTAGAAAAATCGATGGATGGAGCAAAAATTATTGAAAATAGTCAAGAAAGGGGAAGGTTAGTTAAATATCATTCGAGTTATTTTAAACCTAGGAAGAAAGAAGAATGATCCTGTGGGAAGCTGCGTCCGTGTTCTAAGGAGGGGAGAATTGATGCGTACAAAGGTTACTTGATGTATTGTTAATCGTTCTATTGTTTGTATTTATATTTATATGTTGATGTTGTTGTTAAGGTAGTTGTTCCGCCAAATGCGTTTTCGTAGGATTTTTCTGAAATTTAGATATATTATTATTCAAATACTTGTGCATCGATTGGTGGCAAAACGAAATTGATGAACAATACAGTTCCGGAGATATTTAATTTCAAAAATCGATTTTTTCGGGCTCTTTAGCATTGCACTATACGGGATATCGGAAAGTTTACATACATATTTAATTATAATTAAGAAACCCTTGGTACAATTTTTATAAAAAACTAAACCAACATTAAACAATAACCAATACATATTTTAAGACAAGTTCATTCATAGTTACAACACAGTTTCTGAGATAATAAGGAATAAATAATGAAAAATGCATATAAAAAAATTCTCACTAAAAACATTTTGGCAACAGCGCATTTGTTAAACCAGCGAAAGAGGGAGTAAAAAGCAGAAAGCGCGCGTGCGCTAGATTTTTTGAAAATTATAATTTTCATAAGATGTAACGTAGGCGTTGATTACATTTGTTAAAAAATAACAAAACGATATTTATAGAAATTTTTGAAAATATTATCTTTTCTCCATTAAAAATATTATTATTTTTATTATTATTAGTTCACTCTTTAAAGTATATAAGTTTAATTTTTTTTCTGGATAAGGGTATAGTTAATCATTTTTTACTTTACCATACAGGGTGTATGGTCAAGTATTGTGATCGTGCATGAAATAAGCGTTTTTTTCTTCTTTTTTTTCGAAATAATAATTGTTTTCTCAAAATGTCTGCTAGTCTGTTAGTTAGTCTGTGCGTTACCAAATTTTTGTGGACGAGCTAGCTGAAAAACTAGTGTGAATATCGAAACCAAATTTCACACCTAGTTTTGGTCCATTGTCATTAAGAGCTGGTTAGATTTTGGTGCATGTCGACCCAAAATTAAGGGGGGGGGGTTAAAATTTAAAATTATAATCTTTTCAAACTAAAAAAAAACAAGAAAAATGAAATATACAATAAAATAAACCTATAATAATGAAAATATTTTTTTCTGGGGCCAAAATTAATGGTGGGGGGGGGCGAAATCTAGGCCATTTTAGCAAAATCAACCAAATTTTATATACATAATCAGCGGACCCCCTAGAAGTCTAAAAATACAAAAACTAACCACCCAAATTTTTTTTTTTGAGGGGGGGGAATTAAAATCTTGGTCCTTGTATCAAACTCAACCAAATTTTGTATACCTCCAATTGCATGCATTTTTCTAATCATGAGGAATTGTTATCATGAAAATCTAATTTTAGCTTAAATAACAATTTAAATCAAATAAACAAAAAATAATAACATGTTCTTGATATAAAAATAATTTTATTTTGAAAACATTTAATATTTATATCACATTCAGTACCTATATATCTTTGAAATATAGCCAAAACATAAAAAAATTAATACTAGAGATATATAAAAATAATTTTATTTTGAAAACATTTAATATTTATATCACATTCAGTACCTATATATCTTTGAAATATAGCCAAAACATAAAAAAATTAATACTAGAGATATATAAAAATAATTTTATTTTGAAAACATTTAATATTTATATCACATTCAGTACCTATATATCTTTGAAATATAGCCAAAACATAAAAAAATTAATACTAGAGATATATAAAAATAATTTTATTTTGAAAACATTTAATATTTATATCACATTCAGTACCTATATATCTTTGAAATATAGCCAAAACATAAAAAAATTAATGCTAGAGATATATAAAAATAATTTTCTTTTGAAAACATATAATATTTATATCACATTCAGTATATATCTTTGAAACATAGTTAAAAACATTAAAAAATTTATACTAGATATGAAGTCCAACCTAGAAAACAATTCTTTGTGGACAATCTTAAGTTTAGAGAATGTTTATCAATTTTTACCTATATAAATTTATATCTTTATCTCATTATATGAGGTTATATTTTATAAATAAACACCCGTTTCCACGTTTGCTCCAACCCATGTCATAAGAAACAATTATGTTAATAATGTTTCCTAGAGCAGCATCAAATTTAAAAAATTTCAATTTGAAATTTTCTAAAGGCTCTGATGAAGTTGAAGTAGAAGCAAGTGACGCTGAATTTGATGAGATATAGACAGGATGTAAAGATGTTGAAGATAGGTCAACTTTGAGAGCAGCTTTTAAAGAAATATACTCATCATAAATTTCTTGAGAAATTTCGCCTGGCCTAATGAAAGAAAAAAATTATATTATTTTTTATTGTAAATAAAATTATTGTTTTATTAATTTATTATAAATAATCGATGAATTAACAAAATATTTATAATTGTCAATTTTAAAAATAATATCTTACAGAGCTTCACATAATTTCTCCACGTTTTCTACTACTAATCGACGTTCTTCTTCTGCAACTGTCTTTGGCAGTGTCTTCTATAATATACCCAACCTCTCGTTCATATCTTTTAAATAATGATGATGAAATAGCTGGTATATCCAAGCAAGCCAGAATTTTGCTCACGCACGAATATCCAACTCCAGAGTGTATAGCTCCTAAAATCAGATTTAAAAATTTGTAAATCTAGTTCAATATTTTCATTATAAGACTTTATTATTATTTTTATTGAATCTGCATATTAAATATATATATTATATATATCAGGGGCGCAACCAGGATTTTGGAGTATATAAATTTAGCAGCCAGAAACCGTCGTAAACTCATACACCTAACTCTTATTTGGGATGCCAAACGTCGATTCAAATTATTTCCAGCTTATGCATATTTACCTATTGGCCAGCAGAAGTCTAATTTTCTTGGGCTATTAAATTTATCAAATAGTTTTTTTATTTTCATTTGTAAATTTGTTAATTTTTGCATTTAGGTACTTTCATTTTTTCCTTGACCCGGGGGGGAGGGGGCTTCAGCCCCCTTATCCCCCCCCTCGTGGTTGTGCCACTGATATATATATATATATATAATAATTTATTTTACTGCTATCAATAATTTTGTATTAAAAAAATTAAACTTACCTAGTGCAATTTTGGTATTTACGTCACTACATTTCACACCATCTTTAGATGTATGTTTCTTTCCAGTACTGACATGAGTTAATGTAAAGCAATCTTGACATTTTATTGAAAAAATAGAATTCAAACCTAATCGCCTTTCATCAACAATATTTTTTAATAAAATATCTTTCTGACAGTGACAACAGGTTAGGTTATTCGCCAACTCGCCCACTTCAATTATTCGGGTACCTACATTAGCACTCTTAGTACACATTTTTTTTCGTTTTTTTCCTCATTCATTACCGCGACAGCTTTTAATCGTTTATTTAGAACTTTTTGATTAATAAATCGACTTTTAAAATGTATTTTATCATTCATTTTATCTGTCATTTTAATGTCATGTATAAAAATATTCAATCTCTTTCAATGTTGCCAAATTTCTCAAACGAGCACGGGATTGGCTAGATTTGGTATAAAAACAGCAAAAAGTGTTGGCCTTATGAACTATGAATCCTTATTGACTGTTCTATATACTTGAGCATTAACTTTTTGCTGGTATTGTCGCGAAACAACTACCTTAAATAAATGTTTTAAATGAGATTACGTGTTCTTAATTAATATAATCGTAATAACTGATAACTTGCACTTGGGATCTTACACTCTGATAATACACTGATGCACTTTGATAATATATTTTACGCTTGGATAATATACTTTACACTCTGATTAAACTGATAGAACTGCTTTGAAAATGGGTGAAGAAATCTTTATACCGGTGATGAGAATATCTTTGGAAAATTGCGACCAATCAGAGAGTTGGCTTTTTCAAGCGGCGGCGATGATGTGGCGGCAAGAGGGGGTGTGACGCGCGCAGCTGGAGGGGGGGGGGGGTTGGAATGGGGAGCGAGCTTTTCGCTCGGAGAGTGCGTCGAAACATTACTACATCTTGGCGGTCATCGGTTTGGTAAAATCTGCTAAGCTGCTGGTCGTTTGGCTGGTGAGTTGGAGCGACCTGACTGGAGTGGAAAGGGCGCGCACAGGGTGGGTAGTTGGCACTGGAGGGCGCTTGTGGGCTACGCTAAAATACAAGTATAGTAGTAACATACATGTAGATATATATATAGGATTTTATTCTCTACTCCTTTCAATGTAAAATGCTTTTTAAAAATAAAGATTTTTTCGCCTTGAGAAAGGCGCTTGTTTTTTACCGGTAAGAGTCATGCGATCAACTGACAGGTGAACAGCGGAGACACGCCCCTTTTATAATCACAGGCCGCGGCGCAAATATTTACGCATACGTCACCCTAAGGCCTCGACCAATTAACCAATCAGTTTAATTGCTAATTAGAGCAGCCAGGCTTATAAAGGCAGCAAGTCTCTCGAAGGAAAATCAGTTGCTGAACCTCAACGAAGGGGTCAACTCTCGGAGATCTATGATACCTGAAGCGAAGAAGTAATCTTATACACGTTGTGTTTAAAGTTGCCAAGAAATTGTAACGAAAAGGCAATAAATGCGGGCTTTGTGCCAATATTTTATTTAAAGCAATTTTCTACCGCCTCTGTGCAATTTCTTATTTTAAAATAGCATTTTCTGTGACCAGACTCGTTTTGATAGTGAACCAAGAGTTGAAAAAAATACAGGACCCAGCCGGGTATGATCCGACATCTTCTGCGTTAAGCCCGCAAATGCCTTCTCCATTTAGGCGATGGATCCCGATCCCGTCAGAATCAGACAGATGAGAATTGTAGTAAATTTATAACAACCATACTATTAGGAAAATAGAAGAAAAACGCGATTGAACTAGAGAGTTGAATATATATAAGATTTGATTATAGGATCTAGTCAGGGGATCCATCGCCTAAATGGAGAAGGCATTTGCGGGCTTAACGCAGAAGATGTCGGATCATACCCGGCTGGGTCCTGTATCTTTTTTCAACTCTTGGTTCACTATCAAAACGAGTCTGGTCCCAAGTGCACCAAAATAGGGCAGTGACCGGATAAAAGTTTTAACTTTCGCTTTCATTTAAATGTTAACAAATAAACATTCTAAATAAAATTTATTATTGAAAAACTGAACAAAATTCATCTGTTTCGATTCCCAAAGAATCAGACAGATGAGAATTGAAAGTAAATATATATATATATATAAATTTACTACAATGTCCATCTGTCTGATTCTTTGTGGAATCAAAACAGATGAATTTTGTTCAGATATTCAATAATAAATTTTATTTAGAATGTTTATATGTTAACGTTAGATGAACGCGAAAGTTAAAAAAAAGTTTTAACTTTCGCGTTCATCTTATGTTAATATATATACATATATACGAGCTTTTCGTGCGTGCCTTCGGCACGCCCTCTAAGCTCGGCCCTCCGGGCTGGAAGCCCTGGCGGGCAGCGTCTCGGTCCAAAAATTTTATTCCTCTTAAAAAACCTCACTCCAAATGTATACTCGTAAACTACCGAAAATACATCGTCTCTTAAAAGTTTCGCTTCTTTAATTTTTGAGTGGCGGGGAGGTGGAGGAATAATTATGAATATATTTAAATTTCATTTTTCCTTTTCAAAACAAAAATAATGAAATGATTTATGAACTGCAAAAAATTCGCAGGCTGAATCATGGAAATTATTCAAATTTACGCGGTTCAATTAATTTAATTAATTACAAAAAATATATTTAATGTTTCTTAATTTAAAATGAATTGGAGTCTTTCATTTCAAAATTCGAGTGCAAATTAAAATTATATTTCAAATTTGCCTGGTTAATGAAAATCCATTGGAGCTGTCAGTTTAAAATCCTAGCTGACAATTATATTTCAAATTTGCCTCGTTAATTAATATAAATTTAATCTTTTTTTAATTTAAAATCAATTGGTGTTTTTTCATTTTCATTCGAGTTTAAATGAATACAATATTATCTCGACACAAAGTCCAAATCAAAAATATCTAGTTTTAGTAAGAGAAATCAAGATAGAAATATTAATGTCCCAATGGTGTAATCGCTAGAGCCAATGACCATAGTTCAAGAGTTCGTCGGTTCGATTCTAGTTTTTTTAGAATCGAGTTAAAGTTTTAAATAAAATATTTTTAGAAATCAGTTTAATTTAATTATAAATATTTTAAAAAACTAAAAAATATGCTTCTAAAAAGTACAAAATAATATAATACTTAATCAAAAAGTGTGGAGCGCAGAAACGTGTACTTACTTTTAATTAACAAATCTTAATACATAGTCGGAGAGCCCATGATCCATTTTTCATGAAGTGTTTGATTCAAGTAGATATTTCACTTAAAGCTATTAATAGTATAGATGAGTAGGGAATCGACTGTTTGCCTGATCTACCTGGGTACTACTGCTACTGCGCATAGGAGAAAGTTGTAAAAAAAAATGTTCGACTTTTTTTGGCGAAAACTTGATTCCTATCTCATTCTCTTTGTTGACTTGTAGCATTTTTCGTTAAAACTCTTAGATTTATAGATATCCAGCATTTTCCATAACAGAATGATCTATTTTTTCAAGAAATCGCAGTTTTTCCTTCATAAAATGAAAACCACTCATCCTAGAAACTTGATTCCTATCTCTTTGTTGACATGAACGTTTACTTGTACCACTTTTTTTGTTAAAACTCTTAGATTTATAGATATCCAGCATTTTCCATAACAGAATGATCTATTTTTTCAAGAAATCGCAGTTTTTCCTTCATAAAATGAAAACTACTCATCCTAGAAATTTGATTCCTATCTCATTCACTAGGAAATTTTATTGCCTTGAATGTTTACTTGGACTACTTTTTTGATACAAATCTTAGATTTATAGATATCCAGCATTTTCCATGACACTTCTGAGGATTCGGATCATATCCATGTCATGGAAAATGCTAGATATCTATAAATCTAAGAGTTTAAAAAAAAAGTGGTACAAGTAAACGTTCAAGTCAACAGAGAGATAGGAATGAAGTTTCTAGGATGAGTGGTTTTCATTTTATAAAGGAAAAATTGCGATTTTTTGCATAAAATTTCAGTTTTTCAAAACTTCAACCTCATTAGGGCACGGATTACCATTTATCCAATTAAGATGAAACTTTTTTTTAATTGTAGTAAATTTAATTTAGTTTAAAAATATATAGAGTGGTCTTTGTCGAAAACGTGTTCGTTCCTTCATGGTCAAAATGGGAAAATATCGAAAAAAGTGCGAGTTTTTTGGTGATCCGGGGGGGGGGGGGGGAATAATGGAAAGGTTATTTACGAAAAGTTGATAGTTGTCCGGTCCAGTCCTAGCGCTCACCGCTAGATGCCACTGCGACCTCATACATAGTAGTTTGTTCAAATAAACAATACTTTAATATTAGTAATAATACTTTAAGTGAACAACAGTCAAATTGTCAAACACACTCTACACTACATGAATCAACCTATTTATAATGAAATAATAAATCAATGAATTATTGAGAGACGAGTTGGCGCGTGTAATCCCGTGAGCGATAATATTCGTTGAATGTTATATATTCGCCAACCCGAATCGAAGTAATTCAGCTACCACGGAATCATGGTCTGCTCACATACTTTTTATCACACACTTCCAATACCTTGCTTTCCCTCGTGGTTGGAATCAACAGTTGGGGTTAAGGGGCATTCCCCTTATCTTCCAACGACCAACCCCTACCATATCACAATAGCGTTTACCCCCCACCACTAACACTGGTGACCCCGACGTGATTTGAACACGCAACCTTCTGATAGTTTTCAAGTTATAAGCCATAAACCGCCAAAAAATGGAAATTTTCACCCTTTTTTGCATTTCTACAATAAAAAATCAGAACTACCCCAAAACTTTCCCCATTTGAGCACAATTTGGCTGGACTATCCGTACAAGATATTTCGACGTCTGGCAATAGTTAAACCCCGGCAAAAGTGTCTGGCTTTTTGCAAGTATCGATATTATTAAAAACATATAATTAAGACGCTATTAAAATGTCAGCGTGAATCAATCATTTTTTTTCAAATAAAAAAAATGCAACTTTATGGTTGTCTGGCTCAGTGATACACCACCTAAAAGTGTCTGGCTTAGTTAATTTTTAATTTAAAATCAACTTAACTGTCGAATAGTATTTGTTGGCTTTTGAATCAAACACTTTTTCTGGCGAACATTTTTTTACAACTTTCTACTATGCGCAGTGGCAATAGTACCCAGGTAGATCAGGAAAACAGCCGATTCCCTACTCATCTATACTATTAATAGCTCTAGGTGAAATATCTACTTGAATCAAACACTTCATGAAAAATGGGTCATGGGCTCTCCAATTAAGCAATAAGATTTGTTTTCTCTTGAGCATTTTATTTATTTTGAATACAACCTATTAATTTATTTATTTTTTTGAAGTGATAAATTCTTTTGACCCGCTTTGAACACTTTTTATTTTACTTGGCAGTAAATGGGATTGAGACGTCACGCGCCACGCATCACGCGTCACGGTTGAGGGTCGATGTCTAGCCACAGATGGCGCTGGAGCATTAACTCTAAGTTCAAATTGTTATCTTATATTTGATTTTTGGCGTTCATGTACATTTTTATTTTCCTGTTCAGTAAATGTGATTGAGCCGTCACGAGTCACGGTTTGTCTGTGGTCTAGTACCAGTTCAATCATTGTCTGAAAATATATTGATTATTCCTTTTCAAAAAATATTAAAATTATTAAAATTTATATTTTTATAAAAAAAAATTTTTAAAAATAAACTTTTAATTATTAATATTTTGGGATTGTTAAATATAAATTTATGTTATGTCATTTTTAAATATTATATTATTATATTTAATATTTAGATTTTTACTTTATCCAATGCGAAGCATGGGGAAAGTATTGTAATCGGTCTCGCGGCAAGCGCGACTTCAAAGGATCCTCAGATAAAGACTACGGAACCCATGGACTCAATTAAAGTCACAAATTGTAGTATTCTATTAGGTTGAATTTTAGCACCTGACGATTTTGCCAAAAATTACATGTGGTCTCGTCGAGAGGCCAAAAAGTGCGATTTTTTCATTTAGTGCCTACGGATTGATGGATGCTATCGTTTTTTTTTGCGTCCACGATTTTTTCCACACCGTTGAACCGATTGAAATGAAATTGAAAGGCTACCATTACTTTAACAAAGTTTAAAGTTTTTAGTAAAATTATATTATAAAGTACTTTACTCTAGAGTAAGATATTACTTTTTTTAAATCTTTAAAATTTATTCATGTGATCGTTTTAATATAGCTTATTTTAACCTAACTTAAGTAAGAATGGATAGGCTTCTCTCTGTGAAATGCTAAAAATTTGGGAGGAAATATTATAGTAACTATAGCAACTGCGTTGTTTTCTTATCCATTACCTTTGCTGAAAACATAGAGGAATCGACTTAAACCAAAAATAGCGATTGATTCTAATCTAATACTTGAGGAAAAACATTTCTACATTGGATTTTTGACGTTTCGGTTTTATTTGTAACCAGTGCTGAAGACATAGAAAAATCGACTTAAAATCATACATATCGATTGATTCTCATCTATTACTTGATCAATAACCATTCTACATTGGGTTTTTGACGTTTCGATTATTATTGGTAAAATTGCTGAAGACATGAAGGAATTGGCTTAAAATAAAAAATAGGGATTGATTCTGATCTAAACCTAATGCAGAATTGTTATTCCTCAAGTATAACAATTCTACGCTACCAACCCAACTTCCATTTGACGAGTTAAAGTTAATAAACCCCCAAGAGTTCCGTGCACGAAACACATATTTCTTAAGTTCAACATCCCTTATACGGAAATCGAACAAACGCGCTCGCCAACTCATTAATCCCTGTGATTTAGAGAAATTGGAACTTTTGTCCTCGTCTTTCTTGAAACATTCTTCAATTGTCCAGAACCAGCGTAGATTTGTTTCCACTCCATAATATTGAAATTTCTTGCTTGTCTTTTCACATTTTTAATATTTTTATCTTTTGTTCTCTAGGTGAAAATAATACGGATAAAATAGAGGAGGTTAAGCAGCCTCTTTTTTGTATTAACGCTATAGTGTATGGTGAAAACAAAACTTGGTGCATAGCTTCAAATTTGGAAGCTGTCTCTGGTAAGCAAATAGAATAATAAATTGAGAATTTAATAACATGTAAATACTGAATAAGTTAATATCTTTATTTATCTATCTACGCTTATTAAACGAGCAAATCTTATATATATATACGAGCTGCTCCAGGCGTGCCTTCGCCACGCCCTCTACAACTCGACCCTCCCGGCAGGTGCCTTGGCGGGAGGCGTCTCGGTATGTTTTTTTTTGGTTTGTTTTTTTTAATTATAAAACCTGGCAAGAAATAAACTTTTTCATTAAATTTAGCACGTAGAATTTTAACATTTTAATGTAGCTTAATAGATAGAAGACGATTTATATTTAGATATTTGCAAATAAATAATCCACAGTTTTCTAAATAGTAAATATACAAAAAAGCTAAAAATTTCTATAATTTGCCCCCCCTCCCCCTTCGACCCCCATACAGTCAATTTTGATAGTTGATTTTTATAGGAATAGTTTCTTAAAGTAATAAAGAATAACTCTACAAAATTTGATAAAGATAGTAGAGAGTTTTAATTTTTGCCCCCACTCACATTTTGGATAGTTGAGAGTCAAATTTCAAAAAATCCTGAAATTACTTTTTATATATTTATAATTAGAATTTTAATAAGTAAAAATCAAGTAGATATCTTATCGTTCTTAATTGAAAATGCATAATTAGTGTAAACACATTGCAAAGCCCCTTTTGACCCCTTTAGGAGTCGAATTTCAAAAAATCCTGAAATAAGTTTTTAGATATTTTAATTTAGTATTTTTATAAGTAAAAAGCAAGTAGATATTTTATTGTCCTTAAGAGATATCGCATAATCAGTGAAAACACACTTTCCCCCTTTGACCCCCTTAAGGGTCGAATTTCGAAAAATCCTTTCTTAGTGAGCCCCTATGTCATAGATGTAATATCCTCTCCAAATTTCATGTTTCTATGTCCAGTGGTTCTGGCTGTTTTGATGATGAGTGAGTGAGTGAGTGAGTGTATCGGGCAAATAATTTTATATATATACGAGCTGCTCCAGGAGTGCCTTCGGCACGCCCTCTACAGCTCGGCCCTCCGGGCAGGTGACCCTGGCGGGCAGCGTCTCGGCATGTGATTATTAAGTCTGTAATATATATTTGTAATATGTTGCCCCCTCTTTCGCCCCCACGCACTCATTTTGGCTATTGATTTTTACAGCATACATTTTATATAGTCTTAAAAACTAACATTACAAAATTTGATCTATATCGGAAAGAGTATTAATTTTTTGCACCCACTCACATTTTGGGAGGTTGAAATTATTTTTTAGATATTTGCAAATATTTAGATATTTGCAAATAAATAACTCTCAGTTTTCTAAAGAGTAAATGTACAAAAAAAGCTAAAAACATATATTTTGCCCCCCCCCCCCATTTCGCCCCCATACAGTCAATTTTAATAGTTTATTTTTACAGGAATAGTTTCTTAGGCCCGGTTGTATGTCGCAAAGTAAACGCTTTTTACCACTAACCAAGGTAGATGGTAGATCGTTTGGTAAATGTCCATATGCGTTGTACAAGGTTTCTACAGGTCTCAGTAAATTTTTTACCAAGTAACAATTTTTTTCTTATGTTGGCATGAAAAATCCCTAAAACGTCACAGGTTTTGAAATATAGCGGCATTTTAAAAAAAAATATTATTGATAATCTAACTTTAACTGAGGCCAATGAAATAAAAACAATTAAAAACTTAAAATCTAAAATTCAAAATAATGAATTAATAGTGTCAAGGGCTGACAAGGGACAATCTGTGACTGTCTTCAAGAAGGATGAATATATTCGAAAAATGGAAGATTTCATCACTCAGATACAACTACACTAACTATTGATCCAACACCAAAATATCAAAATAAAATCATACAGGTATTGAAAGAATTATCAGAAAATCTATTAACAAAAAACGAATCCTTCTATCTCAAATCCATGAATCCAAAAATCCCAATTCTATATGGCCTTCCAAAAATCCATAAAATTAATATTCCCTTCAGACCTATAGCCTCTTACGTCAATGCCCCCGCCTATAAAATTTGTAAATATTTGAATAAGGTGTTATATGAATCCTTCCACCCTAAACATTCGGTTAAAAATTCAATTGAATTAGTCAACTCCCTTAATAAAATCCAAGCCAATAATTCATACAAATTAATCTCTTTCGACGTCAAAAACCTTTTCCCATCTATCCCCATCACAGATCTAAAAAATATTATTGTTAACTTTTTAAACTCAAACATACCAGACTCCAAAAAGAGATCCGATATCTTGAAATTAATTGACCTTTGTTTAGACCAAAATTACTTTTTATTTAACAACACCATTTACCGGCAAAATAATGGACTTCCTATGGGTAGTCCTCTCAGTCCCCTACTAGCTGAAATATATATGTCCCACTTTGAAGATACTATTTTAAATCGTGAAAATAAGTTTTTTGAACGTATCAAGTTTTGGAAACGATATGTAGACGATATTTTAGTAGTTTGGTCCGGATCTGTGAGACAATTAAATGCATTTAATGAAAAACTAAATTCAATCAACCCCAAAATTCAATTTACAACAGAAATAGGCAATAAGTCAATTCCTTTCTTAGATCTTCGGATTTCCATAATCAACAACCACTTTGAATATCAAATCTACCGAAAACCTACTTTCACAGACACTATAATTCCCTATGATTCTAACCACCCCCTCAACACTAAATTATCTGTTTTCTACTCAATGTTCAATAGATTAGAAAACATTCCTTTAACCTTAGAACACTATAACCATGAATTAGCTATCATCCACAAAATAAGCGATAATAACAATTACCCCCGACACTTGATCGACAATATTCAGAAAAAGGTAATTTATAAAATAACAGCCCCCTTTTATATTCCATCATCCCAACAAAAGAAAAAAACTTTAAAAAACTTTATTTCCATTCTCCACTCAGCTACCCTATAGCTAATATGTTTCGCAAACTTAATATCACCCCCGCATTCTATAACAGAAACAACCTTTCATCCATATTGGTTAACAATAAAATCGATATAATAAAACCAACAACAATGAGTGGTGTATATAAATTGCAATGTAATGACTGTCAATCATTTTATATCGGGCAAACAGGCAGATCTTTCAATCAACGCCACGTTGAACATATGAGATCTCTTCGCAATCTACAGGTGAATAGTTTGAACCCAAATGCCCCCCTCTTAGTTATACCTCGGCTTTTGCAGATCATTTGTTTGACCACAACCATTCACCTTCATCGACCAACCTCTTCCATTTTACATTTTATTCCAAAAAGTAGGAAATTGGATTTATTGGAGTCAGCTGAAATTAAAAAGGCCATACACCTTAATCAAAACATCTTGAACAATCAAACAGACATCAAAACTTCACCAATAATTGACATCTTAATCAATGATATTTAATTTGAATTGGAGTGCGATGAGGGTGTATGGTGGGTTTATTTTTAATTTTATTTATTTTTTTAAATAGAAAATGAGAGATTAAATTTTCGCTATGCACCCTCATTGCATTCTATAGTTTATTGCCTTCCTTTATTACACATACATAATTTTCGGCAACTTCCAAGTATAAATATCTTTTCTTTGTCCCAGCCCTTTGTCCCTAAATCTGGTCATTCGGCTTTCTAAAGCCATTCCATCCTTCTGATAATTCTTTCATATTTACACTATGTCATAAATAACTGTCCATCATATTAAAATTAAAATAAATTCTGTTCAAAATATCATGTTATCTTTAGTCAATGTTCTCCTGACGATGAGTTAAGAGCTCGAAATATATAGAGTAAACTAAAAAAATCTTTGTATTTTAATTTTTCTCCTTGTGAAACACCACCAACTCCAACCTAATTTAATTTTAACTGAGGCATTTGAAAATTTTATTATAATCATTTACCAAGTTTTTTATTTAGGATTTAGGGATTAAAATAAAAAAAAACAGATGAATCAAAACAAAATAGTTTTAATAAAAAATAGGTACAAAAATACTGAGTCTATATACCTAATTTTGCTTAAAAAAATTATTATTGGTAAATTGGACAAAATGAATGTCATTTATTAGCATAAAAAAAAACTTTGGTAAATATATATATATATATATATATATATATATATATATATATATATATATATATATATATCAAAAATCCTAATATTTAAGGAAAAAATCACACTTTATCGACGAACATTTGGAAATTTCTGGGAGAGTAGTTGCTTTAAATAGTAATATTTAATTAACTATAAAAAATAAATATTTAGCAACAGCACAAAATATAATGAGTCTGAGATTGGTGGTGTTTCACAGTAATGAAAAATAAGCTGACGTGTTCTGATGTGGCCATACACTTGACTTTACCATATAACCTGGCTCCTAAAATTATTTATAAACATGTAGGGGGGTTGGTTTTTAAATTTTTATACTTCTGGGGTCCCACTGATTATGTATACAAAATTTGTTTGAGTTTGGTAAATGGGCAAGATTTCTTTTTTTATACCCCCCCCCCCACCCATTTTGGGCGGTTAGTTTTTGCATTTTTATACTTCCGGGGGTCCACTGATTATGTATGCAAAATTTGGTTGAGTTTGCTCAAAAGGCCTAGATTTTTAATTTTTAACCTCCCACCCCCCTTAATGTTGGCTCGATATGCACCTAAATCTAATCAGCTCTCAATCTCAATACACCAAAACTACGGGTGAAATTTGGTTTCGATATTCAGACTAGTTTTTGAGCTAGCTCGTCCACAAAAATTTGGTAACGCACAGACTAACTGTCATTTTGAAAAAATAATTATTATCTCGAAAAATATAATTTTTTAGATGTTCACTTATTAGTGCTTTTTTGTAGAGCGAAATGCCATGGTTTCGCTTAATTTTTTTAATCAAAATAGTTTAAGCCGTTTTTGAGATATTTCGAAAAAAGAAGGAAAACCCCCTTTTTTCATGCACGATTACAATACTTGACCTACCCTCTGTATGGTCAAATAAAGTTTTTTTTTAATGTCAAAATATTTCAAGGGATTAGCCCAACACCAAGGAGTTTCTATTAGTCAAAAGTTAAAAATAGATACAATGTCAATTGTATTTGAGCCACAGGTTAAAGAGGATAAAGGGTTGGGTAGGTGGAGGATATTGAATCAAATAATATAAAAATTGAAAGTTTTTGCCGAGAATAGCAGAATTTTTATATAGTGAAGGAGACAATAAAAAAGTGTGTCTTCTGCTGGAATTATAAATTTTATTTATTTATAACGAGACTATAGTTTCGAGGGCTTTGCCCTCTTCATCAGTCTATTACAATGTATTCACAGGAATTAATTTATGAATTCATAAATCCTGTGAATACATTGTAATATACTGATGAAGAGGGCAAAGCCCTCGAAACTATAGTCTCGTTATAAATAAATAAAATGAATTCATAAATTAATTCCTGTGAATACATTGTAATAGACTGATGAAGAGGGCAAAGCCCTCGAAACTATAGTCTCGTTATAAATAAATAAAATTTATATTTCCAGCAGGGGACACACTCTTTTATTGTCTCCTTCAATAATATAAAAAATTTGTTCTGGGAATGGTACAATGCAGATCTCAGAGGTAAAGTAAATTGAATTGAGTTTTAAGTAAAGGTACAAATATGTATTCAAAAGAGAGCTACTAGTGGGAAAATAAGCATTTACAATAGACCTTTTGTTTAAAACAAAACAAAAAAAAAAAAAGTTATTGACCGAGTGGGCGCTCGGAAATTAAAGGAATAAATTTAAAAATTTTCTCATTAAAATATCAAGGAATAATTGACATATTAACGAGAATTGTTTTGATCGCGCTTTTTGAAAAGATATATATCGCGAGACTACTGCGGTTGAAGCTATTGGAGTCTGCGGAGTCTTAAGTCTGGACCAAGAGAGAAAAATATATGATCCATTTAGCTATAATCCAACGTCATTTTGCGTTAAGCCCGCATGACACTCGGATGGATCACCAAATGAATTTGAAATCTAAGATGTTATATATTCAATCTCCCAGTCCAGAGCGCCCGATCTATTAGCATCCAAAGGGCGGATCCAGGATTTTTTATGGGGGGGGGATCTACTTTTTATCTCGAAAGTGTGTCGCGATTGAATTGTCCAAGCGGGGGGGGGGGGGGGGGACAGAGACGCTTTTTTGCCAGGCACGGGCCTCTATGGGGGGGGAGGTCGCCCCCTCCGCCCCCCCCCTGGATCCGCCCTTGATTAGCATATGTATGTTAGTTGCTTGCCATTAATGGAAATTAAATGCTCTAGACGTATGTAAAATGAAATAATCAGAATAAAGGTGTTTGATTATAATTATTTTTTCGTAAAAATAGTTTTATTATTGACTGGATATTGATGAGGCAGTCCAAAAAAAGAAGATAATTTATACTATACGTTTCGGAGGATAACGTCGGTTTTTGAATAAAAAAATAGTATAAATTATCTTTTTTTTTATTGGACTGCCTCATCAATATCCACTCAATTTCACTTATCAGTTAGTCTCCAAAAATTACTCCAATCTTATAGTTTTATTATATTAGATTTCTAATTTAATTAAATTAAAGACCCCACTTTGCATTAAAAAATTATTATAAATACTTCACAGTAAAATCTCTATAAAATCATTTAAAACATGAGATTTTCTGCATTTTTGATCCAGAAAATGTAAAGCAAGAAAGCCTAAAATCTAATCAGCCTACCACATTGGAAATGCAAATATTTTACCTGGAGAAAGAACTTTCAACTACTTTTCGTTCTTAAGTTATCGTGGGTATCTGTATCAGGAAAAAAATCATGCTTAAAAATCATTTTGCTACACGTTTATTTATTTATTAAAAATAAGATTATAGAAATTATAGAGAATTAAAAACGAAGCCGTCCTGATCCCTGGTATGAAATAAAGTAAAAATAGTTTTTTAATGAAATTGTAATCTTGAAAAATTTTAATTTAAATCTTAACAATCTTCAATACTTCGTTATTATGATAATAAATTAGAAATTACACACTATAGCGTAGATGGAACTGCAAGCGATATAGATATAAATATAATAAATTCTTGATCTCAGTTCGAAATTTATCATTTAGCCGCTAGGCATCAGAGCCACCTGCCGAGCAGAATATATAAACTTTCGCTTACCATGGCTTTAGATGACATTTACCGGTCGACAAAGCCGAGTAAACAAAAGACACGGTAAACGAGTTGTTTTCCGATAATTTTTGGCTTGAACAACGCACATTTGCGAAATCGGCCGGTAAACAAGCTATTTACCATTACCAAGGCCTAAACATAGCGACATACAACCGGGCCTTAAAGTAATAAAGAATAACTCTACAAAATTTGACCAAGATCGGAGAGAGTTTTAATTTTTGCCCCCACTCATATTTTGGATATTTGAGGGGGGGGGGTCGGATTACAAAAAATCTTGAAATTATTTTTTAGATATTTGCAAATAAATAATCCATAGTTTTCTAAAAAGTAAATGTACTAAAAAGCTAAAAATTTCTACAATTTGACGCCCCCTTCGACCCCCATACAGTCAATTTTGATAGTTGATTTTTACAGGAATAGTTTCTTAAAGTAATAAAGAATAACTCTACAAAAATGTGATCAAAATAGGAGAGAGTTTTAATTTTTCGCCCCACTCACATTTTAGATAGTTGGGAGTCGAATTTCAAAAAATCCCGAAATTACTTTTTAGATATTTGTATTTAGAATTTTATTAAGTAAAAATCAAGTAGATATCTTATCGTTCTTAGTTGAAAATGCATAATTAGTGTAAACACATTGCAAAGATATTTTGCCCCTTTTGACCTCTTTAGAGATTGAATTTCAAAAAATCCAGAAATTAGTTTTTAGATATTTAAATTTAGTATTTTTATAAGCAAAAAGCAAGTAGATATTTTATCGTCCTTGAGAGATATCGCATAATCAGTGAAAACACACTTTGCCCCCTTTGACCCCCTTAGGGGTCGAATTTCAAAAATCCTTTCTTAGTGAGCCCCTATGTTATAGATGTAATATCCTCTCCAAATTTCATGTTTCTATATCCAGTGGTTCTGGCTGTTTTGATGATGAGTGAGTGAGTGAGTGAGTGCAAAGAATTTTTATATATAGACGAGCTGCTCCAGGCGTGCCTTCGGCACGCCCTCTACAACTCGGCCCTCCGGGCAGGTGGCTCTGGCGGGCGGCGTCTCGGCATGTGATTATTAGGTCTGTAATATATATTTGTAATATTTTGCCCCCACTTTCGCCCCACTCACTCATTTTGGCTATTAATGAAAACTAACATTACAAAATTTGATCTATATCGGAGAGAGTATTAATTTTTGCCCGCACTCATATTTTGGTAGGTTGAAATTATTTTTTAGATATTTGCAAATAAATAACTCTCAGTTTTCTAAAGAAAAAGCTAAAAATTTATATATTTTGCCCCCCCCCCCCTTTCGGCCCCATACAGTCAATTTTGATAGTTGATTTTTACAGGAATAGTTTCCTAAAGAAATAAAGAATAACTCTACAAAATTTGATCAAGATCGGAGAGAGTTTTAATTTTTGCCCCCACTCACATTTTGGATAGTTGAAGGGAGGGGTCGGATTACAAAAAATCTTGAAATTATTTTTTAAATATTTGCAAATAAATAATCCACAGTTTTCTAAAGAGTAAATGTACTAAAAAGCTAAAAATTTCTATAATTTGCCCCCCCCCCCTTCGCCCCCATACAGGCAATATTGATTGTTGATTTTTACAGGAATAGTTACTTAAAGTAATAAAGAATAACTTTACAAAATTTGATCAAAATAGGACAGAGTTTTAATTTTTGCCCCCCACTCACATTTTGGATAGTTGGGAGTTGAATTTCAAAAAATCCTGAAATTAGTTTTTAGATATTTTAATTTAGTATTTTTTATAAGTAAAAAGCAAATAGATATTTTATTGTCCTTAAGAGATATCGCATAATCAGTGAAAACACACTTTACCCCCCTTTGACCCCCTTAGGGGTCGAATTTCGAAAAATCCTTTCTTAGTGAGCCCCTATGTCATAGATGTAATATCCTCTCCAAATTTCATGTTTCTATGTCCACTGGTTCTGGCTGTTTTGATGATGAGTGAGTGAGTGTATCGGGCAAAGAATTTTATATATATAGATAGTACTTGGCCACCGAGCGATGCTCGGTAACTTTTTGCTTCACTTAAAAGCTATATATTAATCACCGAACCCCCCTCGCCCCCCGAACCCCCACCCTCTCCCCCGATTTTTTGAATTCATCAATTAAATTGTCAAATTAATATTTGTGGGATTTAAAACTCGATTTTTAATCAATTAACTTGCCCAACTTTTAATATATAATAATAATTATAATGATCTTATTGTGGGATATAAAATTAAAAAAACAATTAATTATTAAAAGGAAATTGAATAAAAATGTAAAAAACATTTTTATCGAGACAACCACCTGTGAATAATTTTCTCAATTAACAAAAAACCCATCAAAAATAACTTAGCCGAAGATGAGACTGTGACAGATCGAATGTCCAACATAAAACCCTCCTAACCCGTGAATTTCATCCATATCGTTAGAGCCTTTTTCGAGAACCCGACCAGATATTTCCTGTTTTTTAACGTCTTTAGCGTGTTATCAATCTCCATTATTGTTACAGCTACACACGAGTTTCCCCGATCTCTTCTGTCACATTCCTGTGGTGTTCCCGCATACAGTTTCTTAAAATATTCCATCCATGTTTTTTCATCTATGTTATGTGGGATCACATACTCTAAGATCTCTTTTTTTGGTTTTGTATCATTCGCTATATTTTTCTTTGTTGCCCATAGAAATCTCTTTCCAGGTTTTTCGTATATGCTTCCCAGAAGTTTCTTTTAATTTGCCTAATTTGTATATTAACCTCGTTCCTAATTGATTTATAGATGTTATATAACGTAGTTGTTCCCGATGATTTAAATTGTAAAAATGATTTTCTTTTTCTTTCTGACAACTGTTTAATTTCTTCGCAAAACCATGCGGTTTTCTTCCTTATTCCGGGGTTTTCCCCGTTCTCGTACCGAGTGCTTCTTTAGCTGCTGTCAATATATTGGATTTAGTTATTTCCCAGTTTTCGTTAATTCCATTTGTTTCGCTCAGGCTATTATTAGAGATCTGTTCATTTAGACGTCTTTGGTATAGGAATCTAATGCTCTCTTCTTCAAGTAGCTCCACATTCAACTTTTCTTGGATGACTATTTCTTTCCTTTTTATTTTTTGCACTTGAAGCCGAAGTTTGCATAGGACCAAGCTATGATCACTTCCGATATCTGCCGAGTTTAAGGATCTAACATCTAATATTTGGGTTGGATGTAGGTTCCTATTTGACACAATATAATCTATGGTGGATGTGTGATTTCGGGTGTTTTGCCAGGTAATTTTATGTTGAATTTTGTGCTTAAAAATGTGTTATTAATTCGCAGTTCGTTGTCAGCACAAAATTGGACAAACATAAGGCCATTGTCATTACAAGCCTCTTCGTTGAAACGGTGTTTGATTCCATGTATTACAGTGTTACCTATTCTGGCATTAAAATCTCCTAGTACGTGGGTTGGCTTATCCTGAGGGATTTTATCAAGGGAGTTTTGTAAAGTTTCATAGAACAGGTCTTTATCAATTTTTGGGTTGCAGTCTTCAAGGGCATATATACCAAAGAACTCCGCCATAGCCGGTCCCAAGCCCGTGTTGAGAAAGTAGGAGGGTTTCGAGTGAGGTTAGCAACCTGCTAGAATAAAAACACTCATGCTCGAAGAAACAGAGATAAGCCTCGGAAATTCCTAATTAAATTGATTATTAAACCAATTATTTTACATGAATTAATGTATATATTGTATTTGAGCTTCGACTCCGGGGATTACTATTACTTCTCCACCATCGATTGTCCTTGATCATCTTTTAGTCCTTGTTTTTAATAGGAACCCATCAAAAACAATTTTGTCGAAGATGATACCGTGACAGATCGAATTGTCACCCCAAAAACCCCCTAACCCGTGAATTTCATCAAAATCGGTAAAACCATTTTCAAAATAGAACTAAGATACAAATATATAAACAAACAAATATATATACAAACAAATAAATATACAATTTTTGCTCGTTTAATAAGAGTAGATATATCATTTAAATAACATTTTTACTCTTATTAGAAGTATTAATTCTATAATACTAAACTCAGCATTTTATATTTTCGTAATAAATTATGAAAATTATTTTTAAAATGATTAATGTGGTATATCTAACTTTGAGAAAGATAGTTGACTCCTTCCAAAATATGCGGAAATTTCTCCCTTCCTTGGCACTTTGCTTGGATTCTCAGGGGGTGAATACACTATAACTCTTCTGATAGTTTTAATGAAAAAAATCTTTATAATAACTCGGTTTCAGAATAAGACAATCGCTAGTATTTTTCTAAATAAATATTAAATTTACTTCACTCAGTGAAATCAAAGTTTAAAATTCAATCATTTTTGTTGTTTTAGGAGATGAAGACATGTGCTTTGGTAAGACGTGGAATCTGGACAACCAAACCATCCTGGTTCACTACGTATCTAAAAAAAAAAAAATTTTCCAAAAATCTGTAGAGATAAGGATGTTAGTAGCACATGTACACATGATGAATATAAGTATTTACAATGTGGAACCCCTCTGAGACCCACACTTATGTGTCAGCAAATGAATAAAATTTTTTGGGATATATAAGAGTGAACTCTATTGGGGTTCCTAAAGTTGAAACACTTGTATGACAAAAAAATGCTATTAACCCAATTATCGGTGTTTCATATTCTTCAGAGAAAATAAAATTTGATGTAATTATTGCTGTTTTTATTTTTATAAAATCCTTTTTCCAACAATACCCTTAATTTTACAGTTAAATAAAATATTTTCAAATGTGAAGATTATTTATTATACACTAGTTTGTTAATTTTGACATTTAAGGTAAACGCACCAGTAATGGGTCATGCTCCTATAATGGGCCACCCCTTACAAATGTGGAGAAATTAAGGGTCTTTTGTTACCTAGAGCAGTGGAAGGGATAAGGGTCGTTTACTACTTCCTTCTAGGATCCCTTAGCACTGGAATTCAGTTCATTCCTTTATGTTGTTTCACAAAGAGAAACAAAGAGGTTGTCCTCTGCTTGATGCAGACCATCAAGCAGAGGACAACCTCTTTGTTTCTCTTTGTGAATCAACAACTCTGCTACTCTCGGCAAAACAAAAACTTTTCCTTTTTGTTGTGTTCGAGTGTTTGGATTATTCTGATCAAGAGACGAATATTTGCCAATGTTTTAACTTCTCCTTAAGAAAACTGTTAAGCTAAGAGATTTTTTTAACAAATAATATTTACTTATGGAAAGTGGTGTAGGTTTTAGGTGAAACATGATGTTAGTTAATAGAGTAAAGGGTGTGTAGTTTCACAGTGAATGAAATAAAACTCAAAGAGGTTTATACAAACTCAATATATTTCGGATTATTTGTCCATCATCAGGAGTTTACAAGTTGTAAACTCCTGATGATGGACTAATAATCCGAAATATATTGAGTTTGTATAAACCTCTTTGAGTTTTATTTCATTCACTGTGAAACTACACACCCTTTACTCTATTAACTAAATAATATTTATTTACTATAACGGCTGCTTAGTGACTTTAAGGATTATTTAGTACTATAATATGTATAATTCAAATTGTACAGTGCATAAATATTGAAAAACTTAAAATTTCATTTCCAAAATAGGGTGGTCCATCATGGGATCCAGGTTGTATGGTAAAGTCAAGTGGATGGCCACATCAAAACATATCAGCTTATTTTAGTTTAATCCGGGGAAAAAATTTAATTTTGCACCTGTCCATGATTTTTAAAAAATCTGTCTAAGAATTTCCAAATTTAGTTGATAATGCGAAATATATTTACTCTTTATTTGACCCACCATATCGATGTGAACAGCTCTTCTCCAAGATACTTGAAATCGAAGTACAGAAACAAAATAACAGATACGCATTTGGAGAAAAAAACTTGCGTTTAAGCACCACACAAATTGAACCAAATATTGAAATCCTAACAAAATATTTTTGCACAAGATGAAAAAATTAAATAAATACTTTTTTTCACTTATACATCTATATTTATTGTTTTGATTATTAGTTACCTCAGGAACTCATTTCTGATAAGTACGTGGATTGCGACCACGAGGTTATCCGAGCTAAGTCTGACATTGCTTCCACTTACTTGTGTCAGGCTTCTCTTTTTCTCTTTCCTATACGGCCTCCCTTGGCCAAGTCTTGTTTTTTTTACCGGCCCCGACGCTATTGGGTTTTCGAGGGCTAGGGGTTGATTTCCTTTTTCATTTTTCTTCTCTTCAACATGTGGAAGGCAACAGAAAACCACCACATTACAAATCTCGAGAATATGCATCATGACGATTTCTCTTCGAGTAAAGAATTCCGGAGGTAAAATAGCCCCTCGTTCGGATCTCCGGGAAGGGGCTACCCGAGGAGAGACCATCATAAAGGGAAAAATAAATAATGACGTTCTACGAGTCGGAGCGTGGAATGTTAAGACGCTAAGGGGAGTAGATAAACTAGTGAATTTAAAGCGGGAAATGAATAGACACAAATTGGACATTATTGGGATTAGTGAAATGAGATATCCAGAAGAGGGATATTTTTGGATTGAAAACAGCCATAGAATCATTCACACGGGGGCGCAGAATGGGATGGCAGGAGTGGGCATTATTATGAATAAAAAAATAGGGCAAAGGGTAAAGAATTATCTACAGGTAAGCGAAAGGATTGTTGTGATCACATTGGATTCGAAACCGAAAGATACTGTGATAATCCAGGTATACATGCCTACTACATCATATGAGGACCAAGATATAGAAGAAATGTACGAACAAATTGAAAACCTGATGAAGCGCGTTAAAGGAGATGACAATTTAATAATTATGGGGGATTGGAATGCAAGAGTAGGAAAAGGCAAAGAAGGAAAAGTGGTGGGCGAACACGGTCTAGGAAATAGGAATGAAAGGGGCGAAAGATTAATTGAATTTTGCAGTAAGCACAGTCTAGTAGTAGCAAACACACTCTTCCAACACCACCCAAGAAGGATCTACACGTGGAAAATGCCAAAAGACAAGGCGAGATCTCAAATAGATTACGTATTAGTCAAACAAAGATTCAGAAATCAAGTAAAGGACTGTAAAAGCTATCCTGGGGCTGATATATCTAGTGATCACAATCTAATTGCGATGAAATGCCAATTAAAATTTAAAAAACTAATAAAAAAGAGGGGGTCGCGAAAAAACTGGGATATATCTAAATTAAAAAATAGGGAAACCCAAAAACTCTTCGAAAATGTAATGAATAAGAAACTGGAAGAAAAAACACCCACAAATAATAAAGAAGAAGAAATCGAACAAGAATGGAATGATATGAAATCAAGCCTGACAGAAACAGCCCACGAAGTCCTTCAATCAAAGAAAAATGAAATTAAAAAGCCATGGGTAACAGAAGAAATACTACAACTGATTGACCAACGAAGAAAATTTAAGAACAGAAAAGACGAAGAAGGGAAAGAAACATATAAAAAATTAAGATGGAAAGTTATTAGAGAATGTAGAAAATCAAAAGAAAAAATGATTCAAGAAAAATGTAAAGAAGTCAACGAAAATCTAGTATTGAGAAAAGTTGATGTAGCCTATAGGACAATAAAAAGAAATTTTCAAGAAGACAAGACAAAAAGCAAGAACATAAGAGATAAAGGAGGCCACATTATTCTAAACGAAAACGAACAGGCAAATAGGTGGAAGGAACACCTAGAAGAACTCTATGGAGAAGAAAAAACAATGAACCCAATAGAAGAAGAAGAATCTGTAGACGAAAACAAATTAGGAGACCCCATACTCAGGTCAGAATTTGAGACAGCTTTGAAGGAACTAAAAAATAATAGAGCACCCGGAATAGACAATATACAAGCTGAAATCCTAAAGAACTCTGGAGAAAAGGCACGTGACAAACTTTTTGAACTAATTAGCAAAATCTATAAATTGGGAATCATCCCAAAAGATTTCCAAAAAAACAAAATAGTCACACAGGCGCGGATAAATGTGAAAATTTCAGGACCATTAGCCTAACCTCACATGCCTCCAAAATCCTAACCAAAATAATCCAAAGAAGAATAGAACAGAGTTGAAGAAAATCTGGGGGAAGACCAGTTCAGCTTTAGAAGAAAGAGAGGCACCGAGAAGCAATTCTCTCTCTTAGACTAATAATAGAAAGGGCTTTTATCAGGGAAGAATCTGTCTACATCGGATTCATAGACCTAGAAAAAGCATTCGATAACGTCAATTGGGAAATTATGTTTAAAATATTAAAACAGGCGGGAAGAAAATTCAGGGAGAGAAGACTAATCTACAATCTATATCAAAACCAGAAGGCAATTATAAATATTGGAGATGAGCAAAGAGAAGCCAAAATAAAAAAAAAGGTGTAAGACAAGGATGTGTGCTGTCACCCATTCAACTTATACATAGAAGAAGCGATTAAAGAATTCAAAGACAAAATTGATACAGGTATCGAAATCCAAGGTCAAAAGATCGCTATGTTAAGATTTGCCGATGACATTGCCCTTCTAGCAAGCAATAAAAAAGAATTAGAGGACGCCTTGAATGGAATTAACCAAATCCTAATAGAAGAAATGAAAATGAAAATAAACAAGAATAAAACCAAGGTACTAGTATGTACAAAAAAAGAACAAACGAGACAGGAATGCATCAAAATTAACCAAGAAACCTAGAAGGAGTTAAGGAATTCCGCTACCTAGGAAGTAAAATAACATGGGATGGGAGGAGCAAAAACGAAATTAAATCAAGAATTCCCCAAGCAAAAATGGGGTTTAATTCAAAACAAAAACTACTATGCTCCTCCTCAATCAGCTTAGAAAACAGGAAGTTGCTATTGAAGACATATATATGGAGCATTGCCATGTACGGGTGTGAAACCTGGACAATTAGAAAAGCGGAGAGAAAGAGATTAGATGCTTTCGAAATGTGGTGCTACAGAAGAATGATGAATATCAAATGGATGGATAAAATTACAAATGAAGAAGTTCTTGGAAGAATCGGAGAAAGAAGAACCTTGTGGAAGAGTCTGAAGAAGAGAAGCGGTCAGATGATGGGGCACACACTGAGACATGGGGGACTGCTCAGGGATATCTTGGAGGGGGAGGTGAGAAAGAAAAGGGGAAGGGGAAGACCCAGATTAGAATATTTCAAACAAATAATTGGGGATATGGGATGCCAGACATTTAGAGAGGTCAAACAGCTGGCGGGGGACAGAGTCGAGTGGAGACGGATTATTGCATCAAACCAGTCTTAGGACTGTATACTCAATGATGATGATGATGATTATTAGTTATTTTTTCCAATTCTTTGTAATTCATCGAAAACGATAAGAGAAATAAAATATTGAATGTTAATAAAAATGGTTGTCATCTTATACTGTGAGATTGTATATATATTTATATAGTGTGTGGTCAAGCTTTTTTCGTTGATTTGTGTAAGCAGATGGGGTCAGTATTTTGGTGAGACGATGGTTTTAACTGAGGAAGAGATGCAGTAGTGGTCTCGAAATATTTGGATTAACCACTTGAATTAATAAAAAATTACTGGAAAGAAGCAATTGAATTTTATTCATCCTCCTTTAAAAAAAAAATTAAAAAAATGCAGTCATGGGGACTGCCGACGGAAGTGAAAACTTAAAAGCGAGCTTAAAAGTATGAAATAACAAGGTTTTTTTTTGAATTTTCAAATTAATTGAAGTTTCGAAAATTCAAATTTCATAATTTGTAAATTAAAATTATTAACATTAGTCTGGTTTTCACATCTATCGGCACTCTGAGTACAATTATATACATTTTTATTTGGTTTATATATTAGTCAAAGCTGCACAAGCCCAGTACAAAATATAAATACAACTTGATTGAAAAATAATAATTAATATACACTATTATTTATACATAGTATTTGTATTTACATAAATTTCAATGGAAAGTTGATGTTTACGTACGTAAGAATGTACCACCCTCGCATTTCGTAACCATAAGTCTCAGAGCTATGAAATTCGAAAGTTTAAAGCTCGATATAGACCAGAAGAAGTAGATCAAGCTTTTCGGGCAGTGAAGGAGGTTCTTGAGGGCGGTTCGGATCGCGGCGTGGGGTTTGGTCCGGCGGCCGCCCATTGGTGTAACATTCTGGGCGACAGCCGGGGATGCCTTTCCGCCGTTTCCGACCGTCCTAGGATCCTTCCGAGTCTGATTAGCCTCCAGGAGCTTATTAGTTCCACCTCATTAAAAAAATCGGCGGCCGGGCCAGACGGTCTGTCATCTGCGGCCTGAAAAGGCGTAGGAGACAAAGACCGTCTAGCCCTGCTTAATGCGATTCTTCTGGAGGGCAGGGTGCCGGAGATTCTGTCCAGCGCGCGGACGGTACTGATCCCCAAAAACACATCGCCATTGCGGCCCGAGCATTATCGGCCAATCACGGTCAACTCCGTGGTCGCTCAGCAGCTTAGCAGTGTTCTCCTTCATCGTATGGAGGGTTCTGTTGGTCTTTGGGGTGACCAGCGGGGGTTTGTTAAGACCGATGGTTGTGCTGAGAACACCCAGGTTCTGGGGGCTGTGATAAGGGACGCGAGGTATGAGCTTAAAGAGCTGCACGTCGCCTCCCTGGATATATCAAAAGCATTTGACAACATAATGCATCAGCCCCTAATGAACATACTTGATGACCTGCTGGACCCTACGCTCGTCACCCTGGTCAGGTCTCTTTACTCGGACGGCACAACATCGCTGGTCCACAAAGGCTCATGATCTAATAAGATCAGATTAGGGATGGGGGTAAGGCAGGGGGATCCTTTGTCCCCATTTCTTTTCAACTTGGCCGCAAAATACATCCTAGACCGATTGTCCCCGCATGTCGGTTACGACCTACGAGGTGTACGGGTTGGCTCTTTGGATTTCGCGGACGACGTTGTCCTTGTGGCTTCGACGGCCGTGGGCCTTAGGTCACAGATACGCGACTTTGAGGTCGGCGCCTCCTTGTTCGGGATGAAGGTCAATGCGGCCAAGTCAATAACTCTTTCTCTAGTTCCCGCCGGTAAGGTGCAGAAGATCCGGGTGTGCACAGACTACCTGGCGAAGCGAGTCGCTAGAGAACGAGCTAAAGGCAACGAAGCTCATCTCTGCACTAGGCCGCTTCTTGGAGTAACGTCACCTCCACGTGGTCCAGGTGGATATCCGTACCTTTCGGAGAACTAAGAACGTTACCCTTGGCGAAGAACGCACTGTTGCCATCTCGGCATATATAGAAATATTTCTATGTCCTTAGTACATCTGGAAAATGCACTGGATATGCTATATTATGTCATTAGACATATAAAGTCCCATGGACTATCCTTTTAGTATATCTGGTGGGCCAAGAGGTGCTATGTTATGCCGGCAACAGGATGCAGCAGCTGCTGCATCAAAAATTAACTATGGTGAACAAATCTCTTGAATTTATCTTATAAATTCTAAAAGAGATAAAATGCTATGATATTACATTAGAAATATCATAAATACGATTGTTTCTACAAATCCTACTACATCGACTCTGTCGATTAATGAAAATACAAATTTATGAATATATCACTATCAAAATGATGATGATATCATATTGTGTAAGCAATTATGCAAGAATGCATGTATTGGAATAGTGACTTATACATATCGACATATATAGAATTTCTTCTATCCTTTTAGTATATTCGGTTTGATCCTGCCGGATATGCTATTTTATGTCTATGACATATATAGTAAGAGATACTCTATCCTTTTAGTATATTCAGACGCTGCTCTGGATATGCTTCATTATGCCGAGATGTTTGTGGCTTGAACCAAATACGCCGACGCTGCGGGCTTTGGACTGGTTGAGTGGTGCGTGCGGCCGGGCCGATCAATGGCACAGCAGTAAGCCAAAATACCGTACGGTATTAAATACTTACCTTAAGTACATAACTCACGGCGCATGGTTTGATGGTGGCCATGCAGATTGATAAGCAAAAATAAGCTGTCACTCTTTGATGATAATTATTACTATTTCATAAGACAGTAAACAGTACTAAACTGTAACCAGCAGTTGAGGGCGCTGCTGGAAATTTGCTTATCAATATGAATAATTCATAATTGTCGATGAGAATCACCAGTATATGGTGTTGGCTACAAAAGCTGGCTGTGATCAATTCCGTGACTAGCTCATCGGCTTCCACGCTCGGAGCACCGCGGCGTCCACGTACTCAGGAAGTGACAAACCTGCAAGCCGAAATTGGTGTTGCTCTGGCATTACGCTTGCTAATCAGTGCGAGCGGGGGACGTACGTGTATTGTACCCGCTCGCATGCCATGGCCGTGGTCATGGCAAGGGAGATGACTAACTCTCTGATTTAAAATGGTCCAGCGGCACATCTGACGGTGGTGCAGATTGGGTTTGGCGATCCCACGCTGAGTGTAAGCCAATCAGTGTGAGCGGGGGACGTACGTGTATTGTACCCGCTCGCATGCCATGACCGTGGTCATGACAAGGGAGATGACTAACCCTCTGATTTAAAATGGTCCAGCGGCACATCTGACGGTGGTGCAGTTTGGGCCTGGCGACCCCACGCTGAGTGTAAGCCAAAACGGTAAACACATCTAAAGTGGTCTGCGGCTGCCATTCAATTGGTGTCTTACGGGCCCCTTTAGAACGAGGGACTGGCGCCCCTTACCGTAGTGGATGCCAGTCTGTGCCACTTGACTGTGGTATGCATGGTTGATATCATGTAGTCCGATAAGCTGCATGGTTATATATCATGTAGAAGAGGTTGTCGACTTCCAGATTTAACAGACAAACCTGGGTTGGCACAAAAGGTGACGAACCGTTTGCCAAGCGGACAATCGGTTCACGAACTTGGCTGGAGATTTTGAATCTTTACATCCTAAAAGCTGTAACACAGTGGGTTTGCTTTGTACGCATAACAATAGTGGTATAGGCAGAAAGCCGCCTGGAATGGAATAAGTGGTGGCAAGTCGTTGGCCAGACGACAATCGGTCGCGGACCTGGGCTGAAGATTTTGAATCTTCACATCCTACTGGTTGTTTTTACAGCGGGCGTGAACCGCATTGGACGCTTTGTGAGCGCTTGACTACCATCGTTTCATGGCTTGCTTGGCGAACAATGCTTCTGATTATGCAAATGCGAAGCATTCGTCTACTTGGCTGTTTGCAGCAGGTGTGAGCCGGCTTGGACGATTTGCAAGCGGTTTGTCAGGTGTATGTGATGTTGCAATCGCATCAGGTAAACCAACCGCACATACAGTCGATCACGTACTGGGACTGTGGGAAGAGAGTCCGAATCTGAAGAGGTGGAGCATGAAAAGTCATGTGCAAGAGAAACCTCGAACAACCATACCAAAGGTTGTTGAAAACTAATGGTGCCATGGGGAATGGAGAAAGCCCTAGGGACGAAAGTTCCTAGCTCCATTCGACTGAGGTTGGTCTCGTGGTGGCACAAGGATTTGTCTAGATAGCTGTTGTTAACTCGCCAGCTGTTGATAGCTTCAACACTCGCGAGGGTGGAATATACGCCCGCTATATTTCACGTATACCTCTGTGTATACACCTATACCCTGATTGATACCATTCGTGGTTCTTCAGGGTCACATACGATACGAGAGTATGTATGCGCTGGTTGCGAGTGCGTGTGAAGGCCTGCATGGCTATAGACACCACTTTAAACAACTCAGTGCGTCATTGCGCTGTCGGATCTACTGTGCACAGACTATGACTTCAGGGTGGAGGGTGGAGCGATCAATGCATTGCCAGTTGGTCAATACTTTTCCTACCTTGGAGTCCGTGTGGGCACCTCGGGCCTTGTAGGCTCGGAATGCTCGCTGGCGGAGATGTTGGAGAAGGTGGGGGCGGCTCCCCTGAAGGCCTCACAAAAAATGGAAATCTTGAGGCTTCATGTTCTTCCCTCCGGTATACATCCCCTGGTGTTAGGAGGCGTTACGGTGACCGACCTCATCGCCATCGATCGCCGGGTGCGGGCATTTATTAGAACAACCCTTAATTTGCCCCGCGACACTCCAGAAGGTTTCTTCCACGCCAAGGTAAGGGATGGGGATTTGGGAATTCCATCACTTGGTTGGCAGGTGCCACTCCTGACACATGAACGTCTAAGCCGCTTGGCATCATCGAGCTTTGATGCAGCACGGGCTGCATCGGAGACATATCATGTGGTCAGGAGGATTAATTGGGCCACAGACGCCCTCCGAAAATACGGCGGCTTGGAGGGAGCCAGGGTTTACTGGGCCGGCCGGCTACATGACATGATGGGAAGGACTTGGGTTTATGTTTAAGTTTATGCCCGTCGTACTCCTGGGCAAATTATCCGGGCCCTCTGAGCAACGGCATGTTCAAGGACCTCTGCCGCCTCCGATCGGGTTCTCTCCCTTCTGCTGTCCGCACTAGTCGTGGAAGGAGGGAGGGGGGGGTCCCGGGGTGTAGGGCAGGATGCCCCAGAACCTAGACGACAGCCCATATTATCCAGGGCTGTGGGCGAACTCACGACGGGAGGATCAAGCGTCATGACGCCGTGGTCCGATGTCTGGCAGACGATGTGAAAAAAAGATCCCCTAGCGTGGAGCTGGAATATTTATATTCCAGTACTGCCGGGGCACGTAAGCCGGACCTCGTGATAGCTGGACCGGAAAATCGGGTCACGGTCATCGATGTGCAAGTGGTTTCCGCACTCGCCGGGCTGGATGTTGCCAACACGAACAAAATTAATTATTACAGTGGTAACTCCAGCCTGATCAGAAACATCGCTGAAAGGTTCGAGGTCGCGGCCAGTCATGTCATCGTTTTGGCCGTGACAATTTCGTGGAAGGGGGTCTGGTGTCACCGGTCCTATAGGGACCTGCGCGCCCTGGGTGTCTGCAAAAATACTCTTAATAAAATGACGCTCAGGGCGATGATAGGCTCCATTTTTAATTTCTCCACTTTCCTGAGGCGGACCTTTAGGACGGGGCCCGGCCAAAATTAAATAATGAACTAAAAGACTCTCTATGAGCTGTTGCGTGGTGTGTTGAATGCCCCCAATTATCTGGCCTCGTTCCTAAAGAGATGTGTACATAATTTTAAATTTTTAACAAACTTGTAAATAATTTTAATTTTAACTTTTCATAACGTACATATTAAAATATTTGTTTAAGACCGCCCATTTAACTTTAGTGGATGTAAGCCACAACATCTGGCATAATTTTTTGACGGCTGGCGTTTTTTGTATATAAAATGTAAACCTTTTCTTTTTCTTGTAAAGGGCTGTCCCCCTCTGCGTGGCGCAATAAACACAGTCATTGAAATCGGAACAACGGAAGTTGACATTTACATGAAAGAATTTTCGTTTTTTTTTCTCAAAAACGGCACTAACGATTTTTTTTTATTTTAAAATTGGTTATGAGTTATTAGTCGTGTATAAATTTTAATCTGATTGAGATAAAGGGGGTGTAAATTAGGAGTGTCGCGATTTCAAATAAGTGACAATGTGAAAGCCGTGTGTTTATACGACACATCTATAAAGCAAAAGAATTATTTCTATAACTATACATTTGACCGAGGTGTGAACCGCAACCTAATATCGTGTACACTTATTTTCACTTCCACTTTCATTTCCAAGTAGAAGACAATAGATAAAGGGGCATTATCTAATAAATTCCAAAATAATTACACATAATTCCAAAGACGGTGTACACCTAATTCCAATCCCGGTTCACATTTGACCAATTTGCATTAAGCGCTTTGAGTTTAACAGATGGCAGCACTTGATGGCAGCGCCTGTATTTAGACATCCTCAACAGACGCTAGCACTGTGAACGATCAAATGAGCCTTCCAATACATTTATTTATAATTTATATATGTAGTCAAAGAAAGAAAAATCACCGTTAAAATTTAACTACTAAGTTACAAAAACAAAAATTTTTGATTAGTATTTTGTATGGTTATACAATACATTCATTTAAGTGTATTTTATATCTTGCTGTAGCAACTTACGATCTAATTTTGTTAATTTTCATTTTTTCAATTAAACTAATTTTGTAGATTGACTGAAATTTGTTTGTTCAATATTAGTCCTTAAGCTTAATTAAATTCCGAAATTTTATATTTCTATTGCTTATATAGGGTGAGCCATCTAACGTTTGTAATTTGAATCGGCTATAAAAAAAAGCTAATGGATATTTTTTCGAAATTATGAGTTTATTAGAAAGATTAACAATTAACAATCGGTAGATAATAAATAATTAAAAAACAACTTCTACCCTATCAGTGGCCTACGTCGGGTGAATCCTGCGCGCCGGGAGATCTTACTCCTCCCCTTAAGGGGCTCACATCTAGTGAGTATGTGGGCTGGCAACCACAGGGTCCCGAGCTGTACCTGGTATTTTTTCCACTTACTAGTACCAGATCTCTCTCTTTTATCTATCCTAACAGGTCTCACTTGATCAACACTTGTTCTCTTCAGACCTCGACGCTATTAGAGTATTCGAGGGCTATATGGGTCTATTCATTTCAAATATCTTTTCTCCTTTCTTCTTATTCTTATTCTAACCCCCTGAGTAGTGACGTCAAACCGGTCCTCGATAGATGGGATTGTGCTGTGGGCCAGCACCTCACACACTTAAAAATCAACAAATTAATGGTAAAAATCCCAAAACAGAGCCTCGGAACACGGATGGATTTAATCTACAACGCATTAAGCAAAGGAAATGGTCTACGAATATCGGAATCTGGAACATTCAAGGCTTACAGAATAAACAACAAGAAGTAATATTTGAATTAATTGATAGGAAAATAGACTTTTCCTTTCTATCGGAAACTAAAAAGAAGGGGAATGGTGTCGAAAATCTTAAAGACTTCGTTCAATATTATAGTGGGGTGAAAAAGAGTGCAAGGGCAGGAGTATCAATTATCCTAAATCGAAAAATGTCAGGTTTTGTCATATCATGGGAGCCAATAAATGAACGAATTGCAATAGTTAAACTACATTGGAGGGGTCGGAATTTGAATCTTATAGTGGTCAATGCACCGAATAAAGATGCACCGTTATCCATGAAAGATAATTTTGAAGAAACATTTAGGGATGTATTAGAAAAAATTCCCCAAAATCAAGAAATAATCATGGGGGCGACTTTAATAGTAGAGTAGGTAGACAAACAAACAGCCGAGTGGTAGGAAGATATGGGGAGGAAACTATTAATAGAAATGGTGAAAGACTCCTGGAAATGTGTGATCAATATGATCTAAAGATAATGAATACTTTCTTCGACCATAAAGAGATACATAAATATACCTGGTACCAACATACAAAGGGCCAGAAATCGATAATTGATTATCTCATCTTAAGACAGAAATCAAGCTTAAGAACACAAAATGTCCGAGTAGCTAGAGGAGAAAATTGCGGAAGCAAGACCACTGTCTACTTACGGGAAAACTATATATATCCCATTTAGATCATGTGATAACAATGCCAAAAAAATAACCACAAAACCTGAAATAAAAAAATATAACTTAGATAGTTTGAATCATGATGCCGTCAGATACCTGTACCAAAAACGTTTAGAAGGAAAATTAAAATCATTAAATAATAGAACGATAGAAGAAGAATATCTCCATAAAAAGGACAGTATCCATGAAGCGGCTTATGAAGCCTTGGGTATTTACTAACCTATAAAACGTCCTTACTGGTGGGACCAGGGTATTGAAAATATGATATCCAAGAAAAAACAGGCGTATCTCCGATTCTTACAAACAAAAAATGATACAGACAAACAAACATATAAAATTTTAAACCGAGATGTTAAGAAATAAGTTATAAAGAAAAAACAATAGTTGGGTCAGGAAGTGCCAGGATATTGATCGGCTGATCGGGGGTTCAAAAAATTCGGAAATGTGGAAGACTCTAAGAATGATAAAAACCAATACTAACAACAGGGTACAAATCGGCGGAATATCCATGAATGAATGGGTAGACTACTTTAAAAGACTGCTAGAGGAATCTCGCCCCGAATATCTGCAAAGCTATAAAAGGAAAGAAGGTTCTGGATTCAATTTGACGACTCAAGAAGTTTTTGAAATAATTTCAAGGGTTAAAACAAAAAAATCACCCGGGCCAGGAGGTATCTTCCCAGAACTGATAAATGTGGACTTACAAAACTATTCGAGATGTTAACAAAAATTTTCCAAAAATGCCTCAATGGAGGATACTCCCGAAGAATGGCGCACAGCCTATCTAACACCTATATATAAGAAAGAAGGCCAAAACGACCCAGGAAATTATAGAGGAATTGCCGTAATACCCTTAATCGGAAGAATCTACTCAAAGGTCCTCACTTATATATTAGAAAAATAAATTAAGGATAAACAACCAGAAGAACAGGCTGGTTTCAGAACGTGAAGGTCCACAATAGATAATATATACACCCTAAAAATTATATTAGAAAAAAGACTTCAAAGAAATCAGGAAACACATATTGCTTTTATAGACCTCGAGAAATGATAGCGTTCCTGTTAACTATCTCTGGGAAAAAATAGAAGAACTAAAAATAAACCCTACATTAATCAAGGCGATTGTAAATCTATATAAAGGTAACACCTTACAGATAAAAATAAATAACAATGTGTCTGATCGGTTCTAAATTTCAAAAGGTCTCAGACAGGGATGTAGCCTATCGCCAACTCTCTTCAAAATCTATTTGGATAGCATTCTTCACGGGTGGTCAAGAAAGTGCAACAGCATGAAAATACAAATCAGGGAAAGTATGATTTCTACGCTATTTTTTGCGGACGACGAGCTGGTTATTGCAAATGATGAAATGGATCTTGACTACATGGTGAGGAAACTAAATGATTTATCAAATTTAATCATTTGGAAATTAAAATTCAAAAATGCAAGAGATGATATTATAAATAAAGAAGACAATTATATAGAACTAAAACTTGGCACGAACACCCAGACAGATTTTATGGTATATATAACAAAGGTTGCAATTACTTTTTTAACAACAATGTTCGGTATAGTGGTAGATTCTGGGATATTAATAAGAGATGAAATTGAAAAAACGAAACTATCCTTTCTTCAGCATCTTAAATGAA
Source organism: Forficula auricularia (assembly GCA_024734495.1). NCBI lineage: Eukaryota > Metazoa > Arthropoda > Insecta > Dermaptera > Forficulidae > Forficula > Forficula auricularia. The sequence continues at coordinate 17,289,662 of JALMQS010000149.1, forward strand.
GGGATGAAATTTATAAGCTATATTAACATAATACATATAATGAAAATTCAACGACACTAGAATCTTAAAATTTTTCATAGTTGAATAGCTTGAAGAACTAATAAAGGAAGAAATCGAAAAACAGAAATTTTCCCTTTAGTAGCCCTCAAAATAAAGTGGTGAAGCTTGCAGGCTAAATTCACATTTAGCTTACAAAAAAAATGCGCACACGACATTCCTACTTTACACCCCCTTTCTTTATTTCAATCGGATTAAAAATATGACACAACTAATAACTCATGACACTTGAATATACACTAATTTTTAAAAAAATCGTTAGAGCCGTTTTTGAGAAAATAAAAAAAAAACGAAAAATCTTTCATGTAAATGTCCACTTCCGGTCTTCCGATTTAAACCAAAAGCTTGATGTACTCCTTCTGGCATATATCAAGCTTACGTTTCAAATTTCGTATCCCTGAGATTTATGGTTGAGAAACCCAGGGGGATACATTATTACGTATGTAAACACTTCCGGTTTTTATATTTTAGCCAAAATCTTGTTATACTTCTTGTAGCCTCTAGATAGCTTAAGTTTCAAATTTTAAGGCTCTACGACTTTCCGAAGACGAGATACGAACGATTAAAATATTTATTTTACGAAATTCTTAATTTACACCCCCGTCCTTTTTTACAATCGGATTAAAAATTTGACACAACTAATAATTCATGACACTTGATAAATACACTAATTTTTTAAAAAATCGTTAGAGCCGTTTTTGAGAAAATAAAAAAAAAAAAAATCTTTCAATTACATTTATTGGATAAAAAATGTTTCACCAAGTACCAACACCAAATTCCTTAAGAACTATTTCATTTTAATGTCTACTTCCGGTATTCCTTCTAGTCTATACCGAGTTTAAGTTTCGAATTTTGTAGCTCTGAGACATATGGTTGCGAAACGCAGGGGGATACATACGTACATACGCACTGACCAATGGATTTTTGGCCCCTGAGGACCCCAATTTCCGGGTGATATAACTATATGCTTGGTTATTGTCGGAGCATATGAATTACTGAAATAATAAATATTTTAGAAAATGAAAATATGAGAAGAAGAAGAATTTTTAAATATTCGAAACTTCATTATTTTTATCTTATATATTTGAGCTTATAGTTTTGCTTTTAGTGAATTTTATTCTTGGAAAAAGCTTCACGTATTGTACAAATGTACATTCATACTTAGAAAAAGGGAATAAATATATAATTGAAAAGTTTTTGTTTTGCCGAGAGTAGCAGAGTTGTTGATTCACAAAGAGAAACAAAGAGGTTGTCCTCTGCTTGATGCAAATAAACATACATATATATAATAAATATATCTCTACATATAAATGTTTAAGGAAATTATCAGTCAAAACATATAAATTCCATTAATCTTAAGTAATTAGTTTTAAGTTTTATCATCTAAGTTAAATATATTTAACATTGTAACTACCCATAACACAAGACTCATAATCTATCACAATGCCACCCAAATCAGTACTAGAACAAGTTAAAGGGGAACTAGCCACTCTGGGGTTAGAAATTAAGCTTCTATTTCAATCTGCATATGATAAGGAAGACCCTCAGGTAGCTGCCCTTCAAGACGATTTGGAACAAGCGGTAAAATTAAAAAATGACGCATCTAATATTATTAAAAAATCTGCCCAACATGATTTATTTACACTAGAAGGAGGTGAAACATTAGAAGACCAAATAACCACACACTATAATTCGCTTGGTTCATTTATCAAAGAGATTAAGCTCGTTCTCGCACAACTCACTCCTTCTAGCACTACTCAGGATGCCACCATGGCAAATTACAACACACCCACACCCCCGATCATTCATTTACCTGCACTCAATTTGCCTAAATTCTCAGGGGATTACGATCAATGGAAATCGTCCCTAGACTTGTTCACAGCCACCATTGATAAAAATTCGTCACTCACCCCAGCTCAAAAATTATCATACTTAAAAGGGAGCTTGTCCGGCGCTGCAGCTCTGGTCATTCAAGCCTACACGATTACCGATGATAATTACGCTATTTGTCTACAACTACTCAAGTCTCATTATGATCGCAAGAGAGAGATCATATTCTCATACATAGATAAGCTCCTTAATCTATTTTCAATTAAACATCCAACAAAAGACTCCCTCAGTCAGTTTAACATTTCAGTAAGAGTCATCACCACAAATTTAAAAACACTAGGTTTAGACTTAGCAGCCTGTAATGCATTCATAACAAGGATCATCATGAAAAAGATTGATCCACAATCATTAGAAAGCTCATTACATACACAAGTGGTAGATGAAGAGCCGAACTAAGATACTCTCCTCAAACATCTAGACATTAGGCCCCAAGCTTTGGAGACACAAAATAAAACTAACCAAACACCGAACAAACATCAGACAACCACATATAATTCTCCAAAAGGGAAAACAGCCAAAACATATAATGTCACCATTACAAACCGTATATGTCCGATCTGTCAAAAATCACCGAGTCACAGGGTCAAGGAATGTCAGAAGTTCTTGAACTTAACCATACCAGACAGATACAAACACTATGAGAACACATACGGTGTGTACTTTGCTTCTCACCCACACATTTCGCAAACAATTGCTCATTTAGGCCATGTTTTCTTTGCGGCAAATTACACCACCGACTCTTACATGAAAACAAAGAACATTCAAATCAATCAGCAAAATCTAGTTCTTCCTCTAATCGGTCTTGACCTTCTACTTCCTCTAATTCTGATCAATCGGATCACAAGACAGCAGCAAGCCCGGATGTTACACCCACCCAGAAGACTTGTGTGGCCCAACGAAACCGGAAACAGTAACTTAAACAGGTGCCATTACTCTCCACAGTCAGAACCAATCTATTACATAATAAAGGTACCATACATACAGAGAGATTCCTACTTGATTCAGCAAGTGAGGTTTCCATCATATCCAAACAATTGGCACGCACTCTGGGTACCAGAAGAAAACCAGATCCAATTCACATAGAACGATTGGTCACCGCAGACAAAATAGAATCCACACATACGACTATGATCCATATTTATTCGTGCTACAGTGACACGAACTACCAACCCTATGAGTTTCATATAGTGGACAAAGTAGAACTCACATTACTAACCAGGCCTATCGACCCAGCCTTGGTCACTTTCATCCAAGACAAACCGTTGGCAGACCCTTACTTCCACACTCCAGCTCCAATACACGGAATATTGGGAGCGACTGTATGTGCCAAGATATTTACAGGAGAGAAGTTCAGTGTTCCCAACAACAACTTAGCAATTTTCAACACAGAATTCTGATGAGTGCTGCTAGGCTCTGCTCCAACATTAACAAAAGAACCTCTACCAAGTGAATTGGGACACAAACAAACAGATGGAGAAACGAAGAAACTTTTTGTGCTCACAAGGGTAGAACCAAATACCAATTCACGCAAAGCATATCAGACTTCTCGCAATTTCCACAGATTTACATCTCAAACTAAAAACCTGCCAAGTTCAAACAGGCCGTCCGAGATTGGAAATCGGAGGTCCACAACCAAGAAGCCTTGGCACACAACCTGGTTCACAGGTCCACTCATATTCAGGTCTAATCCGCCAGAGGAATACACACGGAAGCGTAGATTTCAAGCTACGTAGCTTCACCGAACCTCAGGAGCTCATACCTTATGAATACGTGGATGGCAACCACGGGGTGTTCTGAGCTTCGTGCTGACATTACTTCCACTTACTTGTGTCAGACTCCTTCTCTTTCATCTTTCCTATCGATCACTCTCAATCAACCGTTCTTCCTATCCTGATGCTATTAGGTAACGAGGGCTAGGGATCACTCCTTTCAGTTCTTCTCACACTCACTCTACACAGGACACTCTAACTAGGAAGAACATTTCAACCAACAGAGAAGAACACACACAGCCAAGGAAGAACACAACAGTTACAAACAAGATGCACATATCAGTTCCTCACATAGTTTACATCACAAATACATATTGCGAACTCTGTTCACCGGGCCCCGGTATGGACGCGCAAAAGCGGTCCTATGTAATGGCGGAGGTACTCTGGGTGAATCGTAGTTGCACTCTTAATTGCCATCTCTATGACACCGGTCACATGATCCCAAACAATACCAATTAATATTTTTTTTCTCATTATTAATAATTCAGTTGTTTATTAACAAGCAAACAAGCCACATCGAAACGACCCAAGCCGCACCTTTTCATACATTTTACTCGAGCTAATCGCATGCCTGCAGTCTAGAAATCAATCTACAAGATTCCAAGTGATTCTACAAATAATTGCATTCAGTTTCCACAAAGATTTATCCCAACCAGCAGCGTCCGACCGCCCAGAAGCTCTAACCATTGCTCAAAGGTTCCCAGATTTATATTTTTCCTCACACAAAAATGTTTCGTTTCGAAATCCATTTCCTTTCAGGCTATTTCTATTAAGAGAAATACAGACTATTTCAACAGGAGTTGAATCTCACTAACACTAACTAGTTAATCTTATTTATAAGAGATGATAAGATCCTTGAATCAAGCAAATACATTTTCCTTCACAATTGAATTGTACGTGCATCTGTTTTCACATTAACTACATTCCATACAATCGATTCAAATCTAAAATTATTGACTCTCTTTTAAATAAGAACTCTTTAGATTTCCAAACTATGGACTAAATCTATTAATAAGAATAGTTTTAGATAACATTGTAACAAATCGATAATTAGTGATTCTTAATTAAGATAATTAATAAACACACACCAACCCACACAGACTAATTAAGATAATTGATTCCTATTACTCATGCTATTATTTAATTATAATTAATTATCTTTCAACAAAGAGTATTATTTGTAATATTCTATTCTATTCAAAACAAAAACAAAACAAAGGATTAAATCTATTTGTAAGAATTTATTTCTTAAGCAAATTAATTGTCTTGTAATTATTTTATCAAATTCAATTATAACATAACATTATCTTGTAAATATTTGTTGACTGAACAACATCTGATTATTTGCCAATAAAATAATTAAACTTGTTATATTACAAACTGAATATTTGGCTCAATCATTTCATGTCCAACTTATTTATTTGTTTTAATATTTCAGATCCTTCTTGTGAATAAAAAACCTTCTGCGTCAAGACCACACAGACTAACTTTACTTATAACTAGCTAACTTTTCAATCGTACATACAATAAAAGTTTGTATCTGGTTGACCGACTGTGAGACGGAGTCACAACTGGCAAATTAATTTTTGTTACAGTATTTCAAATTTGTATATTTTTCAAGCATTGTCACATTTGGCTGTTCCAGTGGGCCAATTGAGATGGGACGGGGCTCGTATAAATGTGAAAGTAAAAAAGAACTGATTAGATTGCGAACTTTGCAGGCTCAAGACGTTTGCGTTAGAAAAATGCAGATAGCCAAAAAAGAAAAAATCTAAATTTTTAACGGTTCTAGCTAATGGAGAAAATTTTGCTTTCGTTAAATAAATCACACAGCGATGTTTTCACTTTTATTTTCTTGTGGTTAGAAGATCTCAAAATTTGAGAAATGAATCGATAACATATAGTCATTGAAAGTGAAAACAAAAAATATATACCTCTTGAGATATCATTTAGGTCATGCGTTTTAAAATTATAATAATTCGCATTGGATAAAGTAAAAATAATAAACAATACTGCTGGTCGACTTTTATCAATTCTATAGAAAGTTGTGTTGTCAACATGGAAAATATAAATAGGTATATACACACTTATGATGATTAAAAATGAGATATTTAGTTTTATATTTCTATACCTGGAATATACAAATTTCAATTACATTCTGAATGCTTAAACACTCCATATGTTATCTACAAATTTTTGGCAATTTATTATATTTTTATTTCCATTTTTTTTAAGTAGAAATGTATAAAGAGAAATGAATGAGGATCTCCACTGCTTGATGCAAATCAACATTTATAAATAAAAATATATATATAGCATGGGTTGCGGTCCATGGATTCTGTGGATGCGGCGCATCTCTAAAATTTCAAACATTTAGAGTATTTTCATAAATATATAAAGACGACTTGAAAATTTCAAGAGGATCTTTAAATTTTCAAATTATTATCCGTTATTTCAAATATTTCTATAAAAACATTTTTTTGTTTTGAAAAGTATATTGGTTCTTGAAATGAAATAAAATTGTTGGATAGTATCAAGCGGCAATTAAAATAAAAAAAGCATCCTCTAGTTGAAAAGTCACCAACCGCCATTTGTATATAGGTATATTTATATAATTTATTTGTTTGAGGCTATTTCTGTCTTGTATTATATCTTTTATGATTTTTTTCCGAAAAGGGCGTGGATAGAAGGTTTGAAGTCCCTGCCTGATATCTTCCAGTTCAAGCATGTCAAAGACAAGTCCAGAAGAGTTTTAGTCGAAGAAAAATTGTTCTCGCTTAGGAACTATAAAAATAGTAATAATACAAAAAAGAATAAATAAAGATGATTCGAGAATTTTTTTAATGCAATCGAATGCAATCTTTGAACTAATCCATTTCTAAAACCTCTCAATATATAAGATCGGAAATAACTAAGAGTGCTATAGATAAGTCATATCTAGCGAATAGAATTAGGAGAAATTTAAAATTTTCTTATAGGACAGGCTGATACATTGTGGAAGATGGTCAATTTCCATCTAAGGGACAGTTGAATTTAAGTCACAAAATTTAATTTCTGACTTCTACCCTCACTCACCCAAAGCAGTATCAGTCTGGGGTGAAAGTTGCAAAATATATTTTTTAAAAATCTAATGTTAAATTTGTAAAAATAACGAAAATGATGCCGTATTCGATGAAATTTTCAAAAAAAGCGGATTAAAATAAAATTTAAAAAAATGAAGGGTACTTTTTTGGACAGCATCCCCTGGTTGAAAAGTCAACAACCACCATTGGTATATAGGTATATTTAAATAATTTATCTGTTTGAGGCTATTTCTATATTGTATTATATCTTTTACAAAGATCAGCATGAGTGAATCTTGTTTTTGCATTTTTTGTTTCTCTGAAATTATGACCCACATATGAGTAAAACTCAGATGTGAATTTAGTGTTGAAGTTCTCTCGTCGATCAGTTTTTTACAACACTGAGAATAATTTTTAATTTCACTAAATTAATATTTACTTAATTCGGCGCTGGATCCATTCCGATTGATTCTTTAAATTTAGAAGTTTGATCATTAAAGCCTTGTCAAAATAAAGAAAAAAATATGTTTATAATAATAACATTTTTAAATAAAACTACCACGTTCGAGAAGTAAACTACGGCCGATTGTAAAGTTGTTTATAGTTAAGAATGATAAGATTTTTTTTACTTTTTTAATATAAACATTTATGACTTATCACATAATTTATATAATACCTGTCTATATAAGTTCGCTCTGCACTTGTTTCGATTCATTTTACAATTATTGTTATTCAGTAAATTTTAAAAATGGTCAACTTGGTTTCACTTTCAGTCATATTGTCGATCATTTTGTTTTTTGTTGGGAATGCTCATTTGGCAGAAGGTAATTATTTTATTTTATTTTATTTCTTTTTCTTTTTCTATTTTTATTATTGTTTGGGTTTTCAAAGGTTCAAAAATTAACGCTACTTGAAATATTGGCATAATTTAACATAGTTCATAAATTAAAAATTGTATGCATGCTCTTCTATTCTTTTTATAAAATTTTAATTTTCGACTCATTCAGAAACTTAAATACCAATCATGGTACTTGCTCTCGGACAAAACGATAAAATTTTGGGGCAAAAGCATTGCATGATTGTTATATAAGCACAAGAACAATAGGACCAGAGACTAGCTATTTTAAATTGGTATTATTCTGTTGTTCTTGTTGCAAATATCCATTAAACTGTTTAGAATTACAATTTATTTATCCTCAATTTAGAAACAAAAATAAAATTTTTAGTCATTATATTTAATATGGTGTCAGGAAAAAGGATCCCTATCTTCACCTGGTCAAAATCGACCCAATGGCATCTCCTGTTTCTAAAGAAGCAACTGAACAAATCGCTTTTTGTTCTGCTCAAAAATTCAAAAAATTGACACAGTTATGAATTTTTGGTTGTGTAGCGGCCCGTTCTTGCCTTGAGACACGGCCGCTAGATGACTCAGTCGGATCGTTGCGTCGTTTAGCATGAGTGAAATATTATCACCCATGCTATATTAAAGCGACTCGATTCGACTGGAGTAGAGAACGGATTCAGACACGCGAATCTGGAGGGGCCAAATGCCAACCAGCAGCCCCTCCCCTGCACACACCCTATATGAACACGCAACCTACAACCTGCACTCAACAGATTGTTAGGACCCCATCGACTTGATGTGGGGCGCACAAAGCACCACACAGCACTCACCTCACGAGAGCCCTAACAATATCTGGTGACCGCCCGACGTGATTGCAAAGCAAGCAGCCTCTTGACCCGCCAGCTAGGTGGATAGAGCCTTGCCCGGTTGACTTAGTCGGTAATCGGCAATCACCCAAGAAACAAAGGGTGTGGTGTAGCGGCCCGTTCTTGCTCATGTGCCTCGAGCCTTGAGATACGGCCGCTAGATGACTCAGTCGGATCGTTGCGTCGTTTAGCATGAGTGAAATATTATCACCCATGCTATATTAAAGCGACTCGATTCGATTGGGAAGCGAACGGATTCGGACATTCGAATCTGGAGGGGCCAAATGCCAACCAGCAGCCCCTCCCCTGCACACACCCTATATGAACACGCAACCTACAACCTGCACTCAACAGATTGTTAGGACCCTATCGACTTGATGGGGGGCGCACAAAGCACCACACAGCACTCACCTCCGAGAGCCCTAATAGGTTGTTTAAAAGTAAAAAACGTAGTTTTGAGTTATAGCCGTTTATTTTTTGACAATATTTAAGCAGACAAAAATAGGACGTTTCTTGTATTTTTGCCCTCGATATTATTCTATTCCGAATTAAAATTTGCTGCTGAAATCTAAAATAATTATACATACATTTTTGCCATTCCTGAAAAAACTGGTAGGTGAAGATAAGGGCCCTTTTCCCTGACACCATCACATGTACATTACTATGTTTTTACTTTACCATACAGGGTATGGTCAAGTATTGTAATCGTGCATGAAAAAAGAGATTTTTTCCTTCTTTTTTTTTGAAATATCTCAAAAACAGCTGAAACTATTTTGATTAAAAAAATTGAGCGAAACCATGGCCTTTCAGTCTTCAAAAAAGTTCAAATAAGTGAACATCGAAAAAATTATATTTTTCGAGATAATGGTTTTGTCAAAATGTCTGTTAGTTAGTTAGTCTGTCTGTCTGGTTGGGTGTCCGTTAATCTGTGCGTTACCAAATTTTTGTGGACGAGCTAGCTCAAAAACTAGTGTGAATATCGAAACCAAATTTCACACGTAGTTTTGGTTCATTGAGATTAAGAGCTGATTAGATTTTAATGCATATCGACCCAAAATTAAGGGGGGTGGAGGGGGGTTAAAAATTAAAAATCTAGGCTATTTGAGCAAACTCAACCAAATTTTGTATACATAATCAGTGCGACCCCAGAAGTCAAAAAATGTAAAAACTAACCGCCGAAAATGCGTGTGTGTGGGGGGGGGGGGGGGGGTCAAAAAATGAAAATATAGGCTCTTGTTCCAAACTCAACCAAATTTTGTATACATAATCAGTGGGCACAGAGTAATCTAAAAATGCAAAAACTAACCCCCCCCCTACATGATTATAAATAATTTCATTAAATATTAAATATAAGTGAGAGGCCAGGTTGTATGGTAAAGTCAAGTGGATGACCACATCAGAACAAGTCAGCTTATTTTTTAATTTACCATACAAAATATGGTCAAGTATTGTAATGAAAAAAATGTTTTTTTTCTTTTTTTCGAAACATCTCAAAAAACGGCTGAAACTATTTTGATTAAAAAAATTGAGCGAAACTAGGGCATGTTGGTCTACAAAACAGCTCTAATAAGTGAACATCGAAAAAATTATATTTTTCGAGATAATAATTTTGGGGGGTGCGGAGGTGGGTTAGGAGATGGGGTGTGGTGGGGTATAATGAGGGTGGGGTGAGAGAGCAAGACGGAGTAGGGTGGAGCGGCGTGGACTCTGGGGGGCGTAGTGGGTGTGGGGTTCCAGGGAGCTAGGCGCGGGGCGGAGGGCATGGCCTGTTGTGTGGTGCGGGGTGGTGGTGCAGGGATTCAGGTGAGAGCCCAGAGGCGTAGTGGGGTGGTGCGGGGCGGGGTGGAGGGGTTGGGGTAGAGTGTGGGAGCGTGGGTTGGGCGCGGTGGTGGTGTGAGGGCGGGGGGTACGCAGAGGTACGGGGGGTTCGTGGAGTGGGGGTTCTGGCTAGCAAGAGGGCCGCCTTGCAGCTAGTTAAATATAAGAGAGGTACCAGGTTGTATGGTAAAGTCAAGTGGATGGCCACATCAGAACACGTCAGCTTATTTATTTTTATTATACTGTTTATTTCTACTTCAAGTTAATAACAGGTCAACAAAGATTATTTAAATATCAGAAAGTAATACAAGATAAACATATATTGATTATACTTAATGCGCGCAGACGAACAGCGCCCTAATTTCATTTGATAACATTATCAAAACTCTAAATAATTTTAACTTGGACACAAACTAAATTATCACTAATCTTATACATTTAACAAAGCACTACTAGTTCATTTAGAAATGTGGGTTAAAATAAATTTTTTTGTTATTCGTATAAAATCATTTTTCCAGGCTGCGACGTCGGGATTTAAATCAATTTTATTTTTCACGTATTTTTAAAAAGTTTTAGGTATTTTTATTGAGCAATTTTTTCCTAAACAATTACAATGCTTTCCATACTGCGTACGATAAAATAAAATGAATCTATTGTTATCAAATGTACTTAACCCATTAACGACCAGAGAGATAAATATTTGAGTTATTATGACCTCAGAAACTCAAATCAAAAATTTCCCGACTTTAATTTTTTAGGAACCTACATTGAAAAAACAATTTCTTTATAATAAATATGTTGATAAAGTTGAGCATTTTTAATGAGCTCTTTTTTATTCCAAAGATATTTTATTAATAATCAAGATATATCGAAATCCAAATATGACCAAATTTTATATACTTTAGTGATCAATTTTATTCTATTAGATAATTCTTAATATTAAATGAATGTCTTGTTATCATAAAACGACTCAGATTTTTTGCAAATAGTCTTATCTTAATATTACAATATTTTTAAAAAAAATTAACAAAAATTTTGTTTACATTAATAATTTTTTTTTTTTTTTTTTTTTAAATCCACTATAAGATTATAAGAAATATTAATATATATTAAAATTAGATTACCTCATAACTTAAGAATAATAAATTAGAGAAGAAAGTATGTCCAGCAGTGATCAGGGCTACCAAACAGAGGAAAGATGTGATAGGAATAAAGAAATTGTATCAAGGAAAATCAGAGTTCCATAAACCACCAACCCTCTCGGAGAAGAACTATCGCCATTTGCCTTTAGTAACGGCTTCTCAGCAGTCGACGCCGACTCATAGTCCTTGGAAACCCTCACAGACAGAGGTAAACATGTCTGAGCAAAACTAAACTGGCTCAATGAGAATTATTAAGGAATTGTTAACTCAAATGCCTAGTCCAGTAATTAAAAAAATAATAGGTAAATGTTTAGCGCTCCTGCGATCGCTTTCTAAAGCCCAAACTGGAGCTGAACGGATCAAAATTCTCCTAGAGGAGCTTGACTGGCTTCCATTTCTTCTTTTATTATTATCAACTGGAAAGCAAATGGACTGCGGAAAACTGGGAAATTGAGAGTCTGCAAGACTACATTCAGCAATTATCATTGAAGTTCAATAAAAGGATAATTACTCATACGAATCCATTAATTACATCGATCGATCTCGCATAATTATTAATTTCGTTTTGGCTCTTGTTATATTTTCATTTAAGTTTCTTTCAAGTTTTTTTTTCTTTTTTTTTTTTTTTTAATTGGTTTTAGAGGTTTTTTTAAATTTTTCCTTGTTATATCATTACTTGGTGAATCGAACGAACTAAGTGTTAAACAAAGTTGTAAAGGAGGATGAATTGTGCGCAGCAACCCCGAAGTCACCATTAGAAATAAAGTTGACAAAGAATGTATATTCATCATGTATGAAAAATGTACATCTGTAATTATAATTGTAAAATAAAGAATTTCTTATCTATCTATCTATCATAACTTAAATCAAATATAATAATTCAAATTTTTATCTAATTAATTCAACCAAATGAATAATTAAAATAAATATTTATATAATTCATTTGATTGAATATACTGGTATATTCTACATCAAATGAATATACTCATCTTCTAGTCAGAAATACATATTTATATTTATTATAAATAAAAAATATTCAAGTTTATATCATTTCTTGTCGTAATTAAGTACTATTCCATTTAAATACCCAACAATTAATTTTAACTATTCCACTATTTTACTCCATTAACAATATTTTCATAATTTACTTATTGGTGCTTGGTTCAAATAGCGGCATCTTAACTATTAATATATCTAGAGTTGCTCGGAAAATATGAAAATACTTAAAATACATATATAATTTATTCATATTGAACAGAGATCGATTTCGCCATAGTTAACTTCACTATCTATTCATATCAAATATAATTTCTTAACTATAAATATATTGTTTATTCAGTGATATAATTAGATTTTTCAAACATTGGACTATATGTCATTTTTTATTTTATTTTATTTATTTATTTATTTTAAGAAAGCCATGAAAATTAATAAAGTTTTTTTTTTTGAAATAAGTAAGTATTATCAAAAAAATAAGTTTTATTCAAATATATTGAAAAAAAAATAGAATTTATAACATTTATTATATTAGATTAGAATAATAAGCATCAAATCTCTTTAGATGCAGAGACGAATAGACTGTTTTCCAATCAAATCTGCTGAATATGTCTTTTTGGACCAATAAATAGTTATTGCAGGTAGTTTGTGGTAACCGTATAATAATTAAATGCCCAAAACCCTTCTGAAAATTACTTTGACCATAATAAATTCAATCTTTTTCTGCTAAGCATAATTATTTGTTTTGTTCCCAGTAAATTCACTAAGTTCTAAATCATTTTTTTCGAATAAATGGTTTTCCAATAGATGACATTTTCATATAGGTATGAACATATTTTTTGGTCATTAATTTAATTCTTTATTGAATAATTTAGTTTTTATTATTATTATTAATAATTTTGATTTCGAAGGCCAAAAGTTGTAATAAATAAATAAATAAATAAATAAATAATATTAATAATTTATAATAGCTAACATAAAAATCCGTAGCAAACTAAGTGGAAAAAATAATGCCTTTATTTTATTATTATTTTCTTCTTGGCCGCAGCAGACTAAGGTTTCAAACTGTTCTGCTGTGGCCACACCCTGAGCCACTCAACCGGATTCTGAGTGGGAAGATCGGAGGACTATAAGGGGAGATGTGGAGGCCCTAAAAAATTGTCACTGGTTTTAAAATAAATTTGAAAAAGTCTCCAAAATAATTATTTTTTTCGACCCCCATTCGGGACTGAAAAAACAGATGTAAAAGAAAAAAATTCCTCACAGCCAAATAAGCAAATTAGTCCAAGAGCTGGTGACACATTTTTGAGTATACATTTGACCCAACTAGAAATAATGCGTAATAGTACCGTCTATGATAGTTGTACAAGGAATGGTCAGTCTGGCTGGTCTAAGCAGGTGGACCAGGTACTGAGCATGGTGTGAGTGCGGTAAAATATACATATGCATCATGCTATTTTTTTGCATGTTGTAAAAATATACTCTGGGTGGTCTGGTTCCACGTTCCCCCACTCAAATGGTCTGGGGTGAATATATTATGTTTATAATTGACTATAAATTATAATTTTTATAATTTCATTGTGGGTCAAAAAATATTTTTTAACACATATGCATTTTTTACCGCACTCACACCATGCGCATTACCTGGTCCACCTGCTTAGACCAGCAAGACTGACCATTCCTTGTACAACTATCATAGACGGTACTATTACGCATTATTTCTAGTTGGGTCAAATCCGTACTCAAAAATGTGTAACCAGCTCTTGGACTAAATAGCCTAAGTATGTATAAGGAAACCTTCGTGGAAATCTAGTTATTTTGATAGAGAAAAAAAATATTGAAACTAAGTATATTTAGTTGTTATTCTAAAAATCGAACACATTTAAAGGTGAATTGTGATTTTAATTTCTGTTTCAGAAAAAGTAATTGATTTTTGTTCTTCCGGAGGATATGAATATGTAAAACATGCATTCGAAAACTACAAGGAAGGTAAAGATACATATATTTTATTATTCACTAAATCATTGATTGTGATATAAAGAATTGCTCATAACGAACAATGTACACGGCTTACATAAATTTAAAATGTAAAAACTAGTCTATAGCGAGGGTAGAAAAATTATTTTTGATTTTTTTTTTTAATTCAGTCACCTCAATTTATTATGAAATTAACAAAACTATCGAACGAGAAATATAAAATTTATTTGGATTCAAGTTAATTTTGAATCAAATTTTTTTAAGTATCGAGCTTTTAGAACCCATCCTAATTATAAATAAGTTTTTTTTTCTTATTTAGAATCTCATTTGTTTTGAATTAAACTTGTTTTACTTTATCCAATGCGAAGCATGGGGAAAGTATTGTAATCGGTCTCGCGGCAAGCGCGACTTCAAAGGGTCCTCAGGTAAAGACTACGGAGCCCATGGACTCAAAGTCACGAATTGTAGTATTCAATTAGGTTGAATTTTAGCACGTGACGGTTTCGCCAAAAATTACAAGGGGCCTCGTAGAGAGGCCAAAAAGTGCGATTTTTACTTATCCAATGCGAAGCATGGGGAAAGTATTTTTACTTTATCCAATGCGAAGCATGGGGAAAGTATTGTAATCAGTCTGGCAGCAAGAGTGGCTTCAAAGGGCCCTCAGGTAAAGACTACGGAACCCATGGACACAATTAAGGTCACAAATTGAAGTATTCAATGAGATTGAATTTTAACACGTGACGGTTTTGCCAAAAATTACCTGAGATCTCGCCGAGAGGCCAAAAAGTGCCATTTTTTTTGGAAGTGCGTGCGGATGGCTGTATGTATGTGTGTGTGTGTGTGTCATCGTTTTTTTCGTCCACGAATTTTTCCACACAGTTGCACCGAATTAATTGAAATTGAAAACCTACCAGTATTTTAACAAAATGAAGCGCTGATTAGTTTTTGGTACATATCGGTCCACAAACATTAGTACTTTATTTCAGTACTTTTTAAGTTTTTTCTAAATATCTTGAAAATGACTTGACCAATTTTGATGAAATTTAATATCCTAATCAAGTACCTTGGGGGCCACAAAAAAAGGTTAAATAAAGTTTTTAGTAAATTTATATTTTAAAGTACTTTACTCTAGGATAATATAGTACTTTTTTAATTTTTTATTTTAAATTCCTTAAAATTTATTCATTTGATCGTTTTAATATAGCTCATTCAACCTGACTTAAGTAAGAATGGTTAGGCTTCTCGCTGAGAAATGCTAAAAATTTGGGAGGAATTTTATAAGTAACCATAGCAACTGCGTTGTTTTCTTAACCATTACCTTTGCTTAAGACATAAAGAAATCGACTTTAAACAAAAAATAGCGATTGATTCTCATCTAATACTTGAGGAATAACCATTCTATATTGGATTTTTGACGTTTCGGTTTTTATTGGTAACCATTGCTGAAGACATAGAGAAATCGACTTTAAACCAAAAATAGCGATTGATTCTCATCAAATACTTGAGGAAAAACAATTCTATATTGGATTTTTGACATTTCGGTTTTTATTGGTAACCATTGCTGAAGACATGGAGGAATCGTTTTTTTCGTCCACGAATTTTTCCACACAGTTGCACCGAATTAATTGAAATTGAAAACCTACCAGTATTTTAACAAAATGAAGCGCTGATTAGTTTTTGGTACATATCGGTCCACAAACATTAGTACTTTATTTCAGTACTTTTTTAGTTTTTTCTAAATATCTTGAAAATGACTTAACCAATTTTGATGAAATTTAATATCCTAATTAAGTACCTTGGGACCAACAAAAAAGGTTAAATAAAGTTTTTAGTAAAATTATATTTTAAAGTACTTTAATCTAGAACATATTAATATTTCAAATGAATTTGGATAAAGTTTAGCAACGATCCGTTGCATTTTATTTCATTTAGTGCGTACGGATGGATGAATGGATGGATGTTATCGTTTTTTTGGCCCACGATATTTTCCACACCGTTACACCGATTGAAATGAAATAGAAAACCTACAATTAGTTTAACAAAATGAAGCGCTGATTAGTTTTTGGTACATATCGGCCCACAAAAATTAGTACTTTATTTCAGTACTTTTTAGTTTTTTCTAAATATCTTGAAAATGACTTAACCAATTTTGATGAAATTTAATATCCTAATTAAGTACATTTGGGACCACAAAAAAGTTAAATAAAGTTTTTAGTAAAATTATATTTTAAAGTACTTTACTCTAGAGTAAGAGAGTATTTTTTTTAATTTTTTAAATTCTTTAAAATTTATTCATTTGAAAGTTTTAATATAGCTCATTTAGCCTTGCTTAAGTAAGAATGGATAGGCTTCTCTCTGTGAAATGCTAAAAATTCGGGAGGAATTTTTATAAGTAACCATAGCAACTGCGTTGTTTTCTTATCCGTTACCTTTGCTGAAGACATAGAGAAATCGAGTTAAAATAAAAAATAGCGATTGATCCTCATCTAGTACTTGAGGAATAATCATTCTATATTGGATTTTTGACGTTTCGGTTTTTATTAGTAACCATTTCTGAAGACATAGAGAAATCGACTTTAAACCAAAAATTGCGATTGATTCTCATCTAGTACTTGAGGAATAACCATTCTATATTGGATTTTTGACGTTTCGGTTTATATTGGTGACCATTGCTGAAGACATTGAGAAATCGAGTTTAAACCAAAAATAGCGATTGATTCTCATCTAGTACTTGAGGAATAATTATTCTATATTGGATTTTTGACGTTTCGGTTTTTATTAGTAACCATTGCTGAAGACATAGAGAAATCGACTTTAAACCTAAAATAGCGATTGATTCTCATCTAGTACTTGAGGAATAACCATTCTATATTGGATTTTTGACGTTTCGGTTTTTATTGGTAACCATTGCTGAAGACATAGAGAAATCGCATTTAAACCAAAAATAACGATTGATTCTCATCTAGTACTTGAGGAATAATCATTCTATATTGGATTTTTTACGTTTCGTTTTTTATTGGTAACCATTGCTGAAGACATAGAGGAATCGAGCTAAAATCAAAAATTGCGATTGATTCTCATCTAGTACTTGAGGAATAACCATTCTATTATATATAACCATTCTATTATATATATATTGTTACAATTATATATTGGATTTTTGACGTTTCGGTTTTTATTGGTAACTATTGCTGAAGACATAGAGGAATCGAGTTAAAATCAATAATAGCGATCTATTCTTGTCTAATACTAGAGGAATAACCTTATTGCATTCCATTTTTGATGTTTTGATTATTAATGGCAACCTCTACTGAAAACGTCGAAGAATCGACTTAAAAATCAAAAAGACTAAATTCTTTTTTGGTAAACAACTCAAGCTTGAAGAATAGATGAAGCTTGAATTGTTTACCAAAAATGAATTTAGTCTTTTCGATTTTAAGTCGATTCTTCAACGTTTTCAGTAGAGGTTGCCATTAATAGTCACAACATCAAAAATGGAATGCAATAATGTTATTCCTCTAGTATTAGATAAGAATCGATAGTTATTTTTGATTTTAAGTCGATTCCTCCATGTCTTCAGCAATTGTTCCTAATAATAATCGAGGCGTCAAAAATCTAATGTAGAATGGTTATTTCTCGACTGTTAAATGAGAATCATTCGCTATTTTTGAATTTATGTCAACATGGACTGCAAATTGCAAGTGATATCTGATTAATAATAAAGGAATAAACATATTAATATTTCAAATGAATTTGGATAAAGTTTAGCAACGATCCGTTGCAGTTTATTTTTAAATAATTTTTTACCTAATAGAACAATTCATCTATGTCTCAAACATAGCTCGGATATGAGGAGAGGCACCTGCATGCATTCCCTTGCCACCCTTGAACGATATTTCTATTAGAAGATCCGGATTTAGCTAGCCTATTCTTTTTTAACAGACTTCAAAAAAGGAGGAAGTTCTCTATTCGACTGAATTTTTATTATTATTTTTTTTTTTTGTGCCTATGTTACTTCATATCTCCGCCAATTGCTAATCGATTTTGGAAAAAAAATTTGCATTGGGTTCAGTCTACCTTCCGATTGGTCCCATTTTTTTCATAGGTATTAGACCTTTTTTGTTATTTTTCCAGAAAAGCCATTAAGTACCATCACTTATTCTGTACAAGTGAAAATAAATGCAATTTTCTAATATACTACGAATTTTAAATAACTTAAAAAAAGATGAAAATATACATTAAAAATATAGAAAGGTGGAAAGGGTGAATTCGAATTCTTGATATAGGTTGTTCTTTTTGAGCCCGGATAAACATTTCCCAACCCTTAAATAACGCCAACCCAATTTGATAGAAACAAATAAAATTTTAAATTTTGATTCACGAGATGGTTCATGAAAACAATATTTTTCTACTTCACATCCTTGCTCTCTTCTTGAATAAAATATACCCATGGCTGGCACTGCCCCCCCCCCCACACACTTCTCTTCCAAAATGGTGTTGATACGAAAGACCAAAAAGAGTGGCAATAAAAAAATACATCAAGATAAGTTTAAATTTTTATTTATAGTAATTTATCAAATTAATCACAATAAAAATGCTTGATAATTATATGTTCAAGTTCATGGCTTTAAAAATAATTATGATATAGGGCAGAGTGAAAAAAATTTACCTCATTTATAAATAATAGTAACTAATATCTAAGAAATTTATCGATTTGGTTTCGAAAAAGAGATAGAGATTTTTTCAAAGCTGCTAGTGGATTTAATTATTATAATTATTATTTTTAACCAACTATCCAAATTCGGGAGGTATGTTTGAATGTATTTTAAGTAATATATGTCACCTTGGGAAGAAGATCGCCTTTTTACATAAAGAATATTTTTTAAAAAACTTAACTTAAATGTAAAATTAAAACAATGATATTTGATCTCGACAGTGATGATTTTACATTGTACAGAACAGGAAAGAAAAGACAAAACTAGAATATCCTATTTTGAGTTATCTTCTTCATGGTGCGATTTATAAGAATGACGTTATATAATTTTTGAGTTTAAATTCCAAAGTTAATAGATTTTTGCGTAAATTATAAAAGAATCTTGTCGAGAAACCTATAACCTGAAATTGTGAGATGGCTATTTTTGATTTTCAGTAGAACCCTCCAGATAGAAATTTCGCGTCTCCCTCACTTCCGCCCCTCTTTCACCCAAATGGTTCAGTAGCCACAACCCCCGCTGAAAAAGCCGAATCGCTAGCCTCCTATTTCGCAACCAACTCCACTTTAGATGACAAAGGGCTTAACCCGCCCACTTATACCCCCCAAACCAACCTCATGGGCAAAATAATTTTCAGGCCCCAAATAATCATAAAAGCCATTAATAAATTAAATTCCAAATCCGCCGCTGGCCCGGATAACATCCCACCAATTCTCATTAAAAAATGCGCCCCTGAACTTGCCCCTATCTTATCCAAACTATTCCAACTCTCTTACGAATCGGGCATATTCCCTAAAAGCTGGAAAATAGCCAGGGTCACACCTATTCCTAAAAAAGGAGACACTTCACAAATCTCTAATTACAGGCCTATCTCGATCACCTCTGTTCTTTCCAAAATAATGGAATTAGTCATAAACCAACACGTCCTTCATCACTTAGAAAACAATAAATTAATTCACGATAGGCAATATGGATTCAGACAAAATCGTTCCACAGGCGACATCTTAACCTATGTCACCCACACCTGGAACAATACTCTAGAGGCCGGAAAAGAAACCTTCGCTGTAGCCCTTGATATCTCCAAAGCTTTTGACCAGGTTTGGCACAAAAATCTTCTTGCCAAACTGCCAGCCTTCGGATTCACACCAACTCTTCGCAAATGGATAGAAAGCTTTCTGACAAACCGAAGTATAAAAGTTGTGGTGGATGGAACATCATCTGAATCGTTCTCCACAAACTCTGGTGTTCCCCAAGGCTCCGTAATCTCCTCCACACTCTTCCTAATTTATATAAACGACCTTTTCGATCAAACGGCAAACCCCACTCATTGTTACGCCGACGATAGCACTCTACACGGTAAACCCTCACTCCCGAATAATCGAATCAATGTTACCTCCTCAATTACTCTCGACCTAGACAAACTGAATAAATGGGGCTCACAAAATTTAGTTAACTTCAATTCAAACAAGACTCAATATTGTCTAATTTCTAGGCGCGAAAATAAAGATTTCCCTGATATTCACTTCGATTCGAATACCCTAAAAATGTGTGACAGCCTATCCATGCTTGGCGTCTCTGTCGCATCTGACCTGTCTTGGAATGAACACATCTCCTCTGTGGCGAAATCTGCAGCAAGGAAGATTGGCTTCTTATTCAGGTCCAAGCGATTTTACAAACCCCCACAACTTCTCACCATCTACAAGGCCCAGATCCGCCCCTGTCTCGAATACGGCTCTCATCTGTGGAGAGGGGCCTCAAAATACTCTCTTGCTACCCTGGATGCAATTCAGAAACGAGCCGTCAGGCTAATTGACGATTCTACCCTCACCGACTCCCTCGACTCGCTGGCTCATCGAAGAGATGTCTCTGCCCTTTCCCTTTTCTATAGATACTATCACGGCAGGTGCTCTGATGAGATAAAATCAATAATTCCCCCAAAGCATGCTTTGCACGTAGCACGCGTTTTGCCGACTCCCAACACTCTCTCGCGGTCAAACTAGAAAAGTGCCGGACCACTTCATTCGCCAATACATATATCCCCATGACTTCAAGGAACTGGAACTCTCTTCCAGCCTCTATCTTTCCCAGCACCTATAATCTTCAAACCTTCAAAACCGGAGTGCATAGACACCTACGTCTACACCCTCTCACTTAATCAACTTTCTCTTCTCTTCGGTAATGCAAGGGTCTTTCGAGATCCATTGGGGCTGCATCTTTACTGGTGCACCCCTTCTTGCATTCGATTGCATTAAAAAAAAAAAAAGATCTTCAGCAAAGCTAACGGATACAATAACATCGCAGTGTTGCTATGGTTACTTATAAAATTACCTCCTAAATTTAGTATTTAACAAAGAGAAAATTATATCCATTCTTCCTTAAGAAAGTTATATTAAACCGATAATAAATTTTAATAAATTTAAAAAAAAGTACTTCCTTATGTAGAATAAAGTACCTACTTTAAAATGTAATGTTAATAAAAACTTTATACCATATAACCTTTTTTGAGGTCCTTAAGATAGTTAAATAGAATGTTAAATTTGATCAAAATTGATTAAGCCATTTTTAACATACTCGCAGAAATTACATTTCGAAAACTAAAAGTTAAACCCTGATTTGGATCAAATTTTGCAGTCTTATCATTTTGGGTGCTTAGGGGGAGGACCTGTATATAGACATGAACTGGCCACATCATTTTTATATGCTGAATCGTAAATAAGCTTTTGAAAAAAATAATGCAATATTCCATTTTACTTTGCTTATAATATTATTCATATTTATTTATTTTTCTCCCGTTTACACGTGGAAAACCCATTAAGATAAATTTTACTTTGTTTATAATAAATTTTTATAAGTGCCTATATAATATTAGTCATATTTATTTATTTTTTCTCCGTTTACACGTGGAAAACCATTAAGATAAAATTAGAATTGAAAGAAAAAAACAAAACTTTTCAAGACTCGTTCTAAAAATTCCTTCGACTGAAATCCAAATCTATAAATCTTTTGTCGATCCTGAGATCTATAAGATTTTATAACTGGATTAAAAAAAATCATTAAATTGATTTAATATTATGTCAATTGCTCATAATCATTTAATTATTCTACCAAAATTTAAGGAGTTTCGAGACCGAACTGAAAGTAATACCGAAAATTTAAAATTTTGTCTATCAATTCATGAATACCTAATACTTCTGTGAAAATTTCAAGTCGATTCTCTGTGCGGTTGATGGGAAATTAATTATCAAAGTCAGTCTTTTTTACATGCTAGTAAATGGGAGAGTGGTAAAAAATGCTGGTTTTGATGAATAAACGTTTTTAAAAAAGTTACCACTATTATGAAAAACATTCATTTGTATTCTTTAAGTCTAAACTTCCTCTGTATCATTATTTTTTATTTTAATTAAAACTTTGCGTTAACATGAAAAATAGCAATTTCGATGAGATGAAACACGGCAACGTCGCCACTCGTATATTGAATTTATTTATTTAATTTTTTATTATTTTTTTTTTATTTAGATTTTTGTATTTATTTTTATTTTTTATTTTTTTATTTAGTTTTTTGTATTTTTTTTAAGCTATTGCATAGTTTTTTTATTATGTGTTGAGCAGTGGCGGTTGGTGACTTTTAAACCAGAAGTGCTGTCCAAATAAAAATAATTTTTAAGAAAAAAATAAAACTGACTTTTAAAAAATTAAATGCAACAAATAAAATACACTAAAAAGGTATAAAATAATTATTAACTTATTTAGTTACAATTAAACTAGGAAATATTAACATGAAATTACTTTTTGTAGTCGGTGCCAAACAAACTATACCTATAAGCGAGCGTACCCACCAAACGTACTAAGTAAGTCCGTCGAGTGCGATTCATAAAACGTATATGTTTGACACCGACTTCAAAAAGTAATTTCATGTTAATATTTCGTAGTTTAGTTGCAACTAAATAAGTTAATAATTATTTTATATCTTTTAGTGTATTTTTTTGTTGCATTTAATTTTTTTGAAGTCGGTTTTATTTTTTTCTTAAAAATTATTTTTTTCTCCTTTATTAAAGAAACTACTATCAACATTTTTTTATTTGGGATATTAAGTAATTCGATTTAGCCAGTGGACATGTAGTATGATAATTTTATCAAGTGTTAGTAGTCTAAAGGAGTCGGATTATAGCCCAGGAGCAGGTATGAACTTTGGACTCCAGCATAATTATCAAAGCCACGATGTTGGGGCAGTGACGCTACGCGCGCGACTAACCCAATTCCTATCAATAATTCCCCCACCTGTCTCAAGCAAGAACTACATTATTTCTAACGCTTAACATCTCTTAGATAGAAATCGAACAAATGCGCTCGACAACTCGTTAATCCTTATGACTTCGAGAGAGTGGAATTTACGTCCCCGGCTTTCCTGCAGCATACAGCTTTCAGTTTTTCAAGACCTGTATCTATGGTATAAGTAGTCAAGTACAGGACTGTCTTTAACCTATTGAAACCCTGGGAAGTTTAGGTTAATGGGGCCCCTCTAAAAGAAATACAAAGTGATCTGCTAGAATCGATATTAAAATAAATTAGTTCCAAATAAGTAATAAGAGGGGCAATGGATCGCGGGACACTTACTCAGAGTGTCCAATGGGAAAGACGGGCCTCTACAAGTATAGCTTTGATTCAAATCCGACTCTTGAAATTTCTACCTTTTCTTTTCACAATACGTGACTCACGTGTACATCATCAATTTGAATTTTTATATCATTTATAGTAAGGAAAATAGGTCCCTTGTATTAGGACCCCCTTTTTAATATATTCAGGTATTTATAATATTTTTATCTATTGTTCTAGGTAAACATAATACAGATGTATTAACTGATGGAGGTCCTCTTTATTGTAAAGATTATTATAGTGCTGCAGCGAATAACTATGAAAGATACTGCATAGCTTCAAAGTTGACAGAAATCTCTGGTAAATCAATAAAATAATGAATGCTAGAATATTATGAAATCTGAAATTTAAATATTGATACGATTATGATATTAACTGTTAATAATATCTATAGTTGTTATCAAATTAGAATGGCACACAATTTGTCTACATCAGGGGTCCAACCTTTTGGCTTACACGGGCCACATTTGAAGAAAAAAAATTGTTTCGGACCGCGGATAAAATATTATAATTCTATTGAAATTTGTTATTCAAAAAATATATTTAATAATGTAGAAATAAGAACTTTATTATTTTTTTAGCTCATAGTGAGCTTCTAATTTTACTTTTCGTAAATTTTATACTTGAAAATATCTTCTCGTTCCTATATGTAAATACCTACATACTTACAAAAAGTGATATTATGTATTAGTATTTGTTTATATTTTTTCCTGGCAAGATAAATAGGTAATATACAATTCTAATAAAGAGAGAATATTCAATTTTTCTTTCAGATCGGTATTTAATTGTTGTTCTAGAACATTCAATCAGAAAGTTTGCAAGTAAAAAAATTTATTTCTAATGAAAATGTAGTCGAAAATAGACCAAAATGATGATTATTTTTTCGGAAATTTTGAAATCTAGTTACAGATTCAAAATTTACTTTTATTTTTCGAAAACTTCACACTAGATTTTCAGATTTCTTATTTTAGAGAGAAAAAAATTAA
Organism: Forficula auricularia; assembly: GCA_024734495.1. NCBI lineage: Eukaryota > Metazoa > Arthropoda > Insecta > Dermaptera > Forficulidae > Forficula > Forficula auricularia. The sequence continues at coordinate 17,314,434 of JALMQS010000149.1, forward strand.
GAGGACAAATTGTTGTTTTCCAGTATCTACATATAAATCTCAATGTTTTATGACTTTAAATTGGACCTCGGATTGGATAGCCCTGGTTTAAATCGAATGGGATTAATTAAACAAGGATATGAGGAATGATAATTTATTTTTTAAAAAAGTCACGGATCTAATAATCCCTGAATATCCATTATCTATTGACATGTAAGAGCGTGTAAAGATCTAAAAGACGACTCCTGACAAGTTTTAGACCAGGAGAGAAATTATCAATTAATTGTGATTGTTCTAGAAAACCCCAACAATTCCTTGTCCCCTTTTACTAGGATGATATAACTAGAGACTTGGTTAGTGTCGTAGCATATAAGTTACTGAAATAATAAATATTTTAGAAAATGAAAATACGAGAAGAAAAATAATATTTAAATATTAGAAACTTTTTTTATCTTATATAGATGAGCTTATAATTTGGCTTTTAGTGAATTTTATTCTTGAAAAAAGCTTCACGTATGGTACAAATGTACATTCATATTTCGAAAAAGGGATTAAATATATCTCTACATATAAATCTCAATGTTTTAAGGAAGTTTATGATTTTATGTTGGGCCACACTCATTGCAGTGCTGGGCCGCATGCTGCCCGCGGGCCATAGGTTGGACAGCCCTGGTCTACACTCTACACACAGGAAGACAAACATTCGATAGACGCTCGAATTATTTATTATATTAACAGGAATTTAGTCACACTGTTAAGTTTGATAAATATTTTTACAACACGTTCAGACATTTTTAAGGAAAAAAAAAATCGAAAATTTTGAGTGAAACATTTGTCTTCTGGGAGGATTTCACTCGTCGATCTTACCATTTAGTTAATTGTCTGCTTTTTAATACCTAGTTAAGTGATAAATGTAAACTCAGTGAGTTTTTAAATATTAAGTTAATTCATTAAAATATATCATATTAGCATATTACCAAGTTTCAAATAATGCCTTCAGTACCTATAATAATTAGGTTATAATGAAAGGCAGTCATAAATTATTTACTTTTATTCAATTTTCGACGTTTCGGAGACTTTTTCTCCCCTTTTTCAGGGTATTGAATAGTTATTTATGGGTCAGTATAACTCGGTTCCCAATTGTTTCTCCTTTCAGTGATAGCAACAATATATTGTAAGATATCACTGAAAGGAGAGTCAAATGGGAACCGAGTTATACTTCCCCATCAATAACTATTCAACATCCTGAAGAAGGAGAGAAAAAAGTCTCCGAAACGTCGGAAATTGAACAAAAGTAAATAATTTATCGACTGCCTTTCATTATAACCTACTTATTTCGCTTACCAGTCCGTCTTTCTATGAAAACAAATAAAATTAGGTACCTACCATATAATCTTTTGTTAGCTTTTATTTCAATTAAATTTTATGTTTCAAACGTCCAGCTTTTATTTTTAGTCATGTGAGTATAGAAATTTAGTTCGGCTTTTTAAAATATTTTTTTAAATACATATGCATATGTCTATATATACTCCCATAACTAAAAATAAAAGCGTGGGGACTTTTTTCAATTAAATCTCAAGTTAAAAAAGCCTTGATATTCAATCCAAAAATCTATTCTCTGTTTTTAATGTATTTTGAAAAAAAACATGAATATTTTTATTTTTGACAAAAATCATGATAAGTGTGACTTTTATTCAAGATATATAACAAAAATCAATAAGGTAGCTCATATTCAATGGGAATTCACTCTCCTAACATCTGTTGGCAGACATCGGTGAAACTTTGTTTTAGTGCATTTCTAAATAAAATTATGATTAAATCTTTTTAAATATATGCTTATATGAGTAAAATCACACCAGGGCGATCTATATCTATATTTAAAATATTTAAAATCAATAAGGCACCTACAATCCATCATATCGGCGAAGAAAAGCTATTTACCAATAAGATTATTTTTGTTATTCACCCATAGCTGTCTTACAATTTATTATTATAGATGGAGGAAGCATGAGCAAAAAATTGTGGTTAGTTGGAGGGGAAAATGTAGTCTTGGCATACAATTTCCATAAAAAATAACAAAACTTTAGATTAGATTATTTATATTTTTTCTCACAATCTCTCTCTAATTTCACAATGTTTGTTTATCGAATTATTTATTATAATTAACAGAAATTTAGTCACAGTGTTAAGTTTGAAAAATATTTTTGCACCATGTTCAGATATTTTTAAGCAAAAAAAAAATTCGAAAATTTTGAGTTAAGCCCGGAGGGATTTCACCCGTCGAGATCATTGATTTTTATTAATTACTTTGAAAATCTAGAGTTTCGATTTGAAAGAAAATCCATATGATAGGTTATCAATAATTAATAAATACGAGAAGTTATGGAGGGTCTTATCTTAATACAACCTTCTTGACATTTGATGACAATTAAGATTTTTTAAAAGATAAGGGTGTGATTTTCCAAATAAATTTTAAGGGGTAGATTCTGAAAAGTAATGCAAACGCTCCCCTCCGTCTCTGTAACATATCCAATTTACTTACGATGGAGCGCTTATAACCCGTTTCAGACTCGACTCTTAAATCTCCTTCACTCAACAAAATGTACGTTTAGTTTTAATTATTTTTGCTATTTTAGGGGACTCTAATATTTGCATGGATGAGAAGAAAGGTACCCGTTTGATATTCAACATAGAAAAAACAAAGAAAACTACGGATGAATGTAAAAATGATGATAGTGAAGAATGTTATAATGAGAATGAAGTAATTGCTAGAGTATGTGGACGTCATAGAGATGAAGGAATAATGTGTAGTCAAATGAATAGAGCTTTTGGAGGTTAAAGCATTTGTGTCAATTAAGATGCTAATAATCCTACATTAATGGATATTTTTCCTCAGTGAAAATAAAATTTGAAAAAATTATTTGGCTTTTTTTATTTTTACAAAATCCTTTCTCCAATGAGCCTTTTTCTTGAAAGAAGTGCTTCCAATTAGTCCGGAGAGGGACCACTTGTGTAGGGCAAACATTATTTATTATTTTATTCCTCATTTAATGCGGTGTTATTTTAGTGGATCATCTAGATTTCTTCTGGGGGAATAATGGGTCATGCCAGATTGCCCTCAGATTTAATTTAAATTTATTTATTTAATTAATTAATTAATTAAAATAATTAATTTGTTTAATTTATTTATTTATTTGATTTAATTATTTAATTTATTTATTTAAATTATTTATTTAATTTATTTATTTAATTTTGTTTATTTTATTTATTTATTTTATTTCTTCTTTTTTAAGTGCCATATCAGGTCTCCCTGACGTTTCGGCACCGCTCCACATATAACAGTGCTGAGTGTGTTTAGTTATTTTGCACAGATATACGGAACCTACTTTTTAACGCCGGTTTCGAACAGCTAGTTTGGAGAGGTTTACTAGGCAATTATACTCTTGGTAGTTTGCCATTGCTTTCCAAGAGGAGGCGGCTGCAAATATCTGCCAAGACTCAGTCTCGAACCAGCATACTTCAGGACAACGGCCCGACACTCTGACCACTGACCCACAGTCGCCTTATTTAATTAATTAATTAATTTTTTCTTTCTATTCCAGTGACTTTTTATTTTATTTGTTTGTATTATTTTATTTTATTTGACTTATATTTATTATTTTGTCCTAGTGAACGGAATTATTATTGCTTTTTTTTATTGACTTTCAACCCACTGAACTCGATTTTAAATTTTTCACCCTAATCATTTACTCCCACAGCATACAAAAGTTTTTATACCGTTCTGCTGTGGCCACACCCTAAGCCACTCATACGGTGTGGGTGGGTCGGAGGGGTATAAGGAGATGTGGAGGCCCTAAAAAAAAAAAAAAATAACTTGATTATTTTTTTTTTTTTTCTGACTTTCTTGGTTCACATTTAAAGAAGAAGAAAAAAAAATTCCGAGGCCCACATAAAATTAATCTCATTAGGCAAGGAGTTTTAATCCCTGAAATAAGAAATTATCTGACGATATTGTGCTTCTAATTCTAGTTTTTGTAAATTTTATTCTTGAAAATATCTGCTTGCAAAAGTAGACAACATACATAAAAAAAAAAATGATATTAGAATTTTGTGAGGCGAAGGATTTTTGTTTTTTTGGAGGATCTTTTTTATAAAATTCTGATATACGATCTTAGGATATAGATATTTCTTTCATTCCAATGTCGGATCGCATTTATAAACAATCAATTTATATATAGGTTCGCAGGTAAAATATTTGTATCTAGTAAAGTGGAGAAGTAAATATACCAAATTAGTGATTATTTTCAGTAAATCTTGAAATCTAACTTCAAATTAAAATTTAAAATCGACAGTTTGTATTCTGCAAGACTTTTTTGACAGAGTTTTAAATTTCTTCAAATTTTTCAAATTCTTTACCTATAATAGTCTCGTAAGTTATTTCGAAAAAAATCTTCTTTAAGTTTTAAGTATTCTTATAAGTATTATGTCGGACCGCATTCGTTGCAGCGCTTACACTACTACTTTGATTTCACAAATAAAATAAATATTAATTGAATGTAATGGAAGGCAGCCCAGAGGTAGGGAGGAAAGAAAAAATTAACACATATCAAATAAGGTGCAATTTATTGGAATCCCTCCTCCTTTCATTTCAAACCGACGTTTCGGAGGATTTTTCCCCCTTCTTCAGGGTTTCAAAGGGTCAATGAATGAAACAAATAAAAGGTTTCCTTCTTCTCTCCACAGTAGTGTTCAAAAACTTTCTGAAACGTCGGTTTGAAAGGAAAGGAGGAAGGATTCCAATAAACTACACCTTATTTGATATGTGTTAATTTTTTCTTTCCTCCCTACCTCTGGGCTGCCTTCCATTACATTCAATTAAAGTTTCTACCAGTCCGTCTCTCTCCAGAGAAAATTTCGTTGCAAAAAAATAAATATTATTTATTAGCAAATGTGAATATATATTTCGGGCGACGAGTCGATCTTCAAGAGTTCACATTGTTGGACTCCTGGCTCGTCGCCCCGTATTTATCGTACATTGAGTCTTACTCATAAACTATTTTATTTGTGAAACCAACCAAGTAGTCTAACTTTAATTTTATTAAATATGTTTAATTAACACCTCCTTGAACAGTGATAAGATTAATTTCACCGACTGCAGCGGACTTTAATGCGCTGTGAATATACTAGTCGTTGTATTTTACAGTCTGGTTATGAGAGAGAAAGACGCCAATTCGTTTCCAAAATCCAATGGTTTAAGAAAAAATCAATGAGGTTGTGCTCTGATTGTAAAATAATAATAGCATTTAAACAAAGTTAATGTGAAATCATTTCTATATATTCATACATTTTCTTATTTTATAATTCACTTCCATTCTGGAATTAGACAATATTCTAAAAATAATAAAGCCGTTCGCTCTGCATTTGTATAACAATTGCTTATTAATTGATTTATTTGTATTTCTTGTCTCTGCCTCTTCTCTTAAATAAAACAAAGACAAGTGAAAGAGAGATTCTTCTAATCTAATCTTGGAGGCCGCCTTTTGTTTGACTCCCAAGTGGTAGGATCCTTCAATATTCCTTAAACAACGAGCCAGAGAGTGTATGCAAATGAATTTTATGCATCTTATTCATTCGCCAGCAACAACAGCAGCCCCAGCGGCGACAGCAGTAGCTGAGCATCTGTCTGTTTGATTCCATTTCAGATCTTGTCTCATCATATGGTGCTTTAAATTATTAATAAACTTAAGAATATTTATGCAAAGACAGCCAACACCAAAGACAATAAATAACATGCTCTAAAATTGCTCTTTCTTTATTTCATATGAATATTAAGTGATGCTTTTAGTATAGATACCTAGCATAGAATTAGATTAGAAGGGCTAATTGAAAGCAAACACTATTACTATATCAATCAAGTTTAATTATCAATTTTTCAATCAAATAAGTTTAATTTCTTTCGAAAACATCTATCACAGTTGTTATTTATTTACATTAATTCGAAATAGTGAAGGTAAGATTGGGACTTAAAATTTGGACCATTGATCTTTGAAAAAGCTTGATAAATGAATGAGTTATCAACAAATTGACAATACTATAAAATTACATCAGATACTTACTCAAAGGGTTTTCTTGACACCCCCTCACACACCTTACGGAGTAATTCAGAATAAAATACATATACCGGATTTCTGATTATTTTTTGTACAATGATATATTTTCCCTTATTCATTTTAGAACAATAGTGTCAATACAAAAGATGTTCAGAATTAAAAAATAAATGGAATTTATTTATACATTCTTCTGATAACATGAATTTTGGTAAGGTTTTAGTTTAAAAACGTAAATGCTTACTATGAAATACGTAAATACGTTAGAAGTTTTTCCTTGGAGACTGACTGGTATATTTATATATAAAACTAAAGTTTTGAGCATCTTTTTTTTGAAAATAGTGGGAAGTTTTTTCAAAAAGTCAGCTCGGGTTCAGATTAACCAAGATGTATTTTAATAGAGAAAGAATTCAATCAATCTTTTTCGGACAAATTCTAAGATTTTAGTAGAAATATTATTAAATTACGATATCAGAGGGGATTCATCCCCTCAGAAGTCGAACCTGAGAACTAACATGCTATCCGGGCAGTCAGCTCACACCCTCGAGACAAAAACCTCTCTCTGAATCGCAATATAAGATATAAGCACAGAAATTTTTTATTCCATTCTTCTATAACGGAAATTAAAAAATTTAGCTTAAAATGAAAAAAAGTTTTTCATACAAGTCCTCTTATTTAATTATAAAACTAAAGTTTTGAGCATCGTTCGACTCCTGTGTGGATGAATCCCCTCTGATATCGTAATTTAATAATATTTCTACTCTCTTAGAATTTGTCCGAAAAAGATTGATTGAATTCTTTCTCTTTTAAGGTATATTTATAGTTGAGGATTGGATGGAAGGCAGTCCAAAAATAAATAAATCGATTATTTTTAATAAAAAAGTATTTATTAGAAAGTTTTGCCTTTTCAATTTTTGAACTGACGTTACGGAGGATCTTCCCTCCTTCTTCAGGGTCCAAAAGGGTCACTGAAGGAAGCAAAATGGTATTTTTCCTTCCTTCTCCTCTTCCAGTGCTCGCTGGTGTAGAGAGAATATTTTTAAACTTTTCACCAATATTAGAATAGAGTTTACATATATACACGTCAGTTTTAAAAGATTGTAAAAGGAAAACTTTCCAATAAATAATTCTTTATTGGAAATAATATTTATTTATTTCTGGACTGCCTTACACCCAATCCTCAACTTATTGTGAAAGTTCCTAAAACCTACCATTTAATTAATTAATTTCAGTGAACAATTCAATTTTTGAATATTACAAATGATGTTAATGTTACATAGGGGGCATAACATTTTTAGAAAGGCTTAGGTGGGGCATGGCCCTAAAAAGGTTGGGACACACTGGCTAAATCAGAAATAAAAATACTTAAATCCAAAATCGTGAATAAAAAAAACTAACAATTAAATATAATAATAATACAAAAATATATATCTAATACTTCCAAAAAATAATTGAAAGTCTACATAAATTTTTTTAATCTTAATAGATACGTACGTCTCTGGAGTGTAATTTAAAATCGGAAGGTTTATTCTTCAAAATTTTCTAATGTAAATATTATTTATTCAATTGCTTATTAATTGATTTATATGTATTCCACGTCTCGGCCTCTTCTCTTAAATAAAACAAGAGACAAATGATTGAGAGATTCTTCTAATCTAATATTGGAGGCCGCCTTTTGTTTAACTCTCAAATAGCAGGATCCTTCAATTTTCCTTAAACAACGAGTCAGAGAGTGTATGCAAATGAATTTTATGCATCTTATTCATTCGCCAGCAACAACAGCAACCCCAGCAGCAGCAGCAGCTGAGCATCTGTTTGTTTGTTTCAATTTCACATTTTGTCACATCATATGGTGATTTATATTATTAAACTTAAGAATATTTATGCAAAGACATACATTTCTATATTTCAATATAAATAGTTAATCCAATATATCTCCAAGTATAGAATTCGATTAGAAGGGCTAATGGAAAGAAAACATCATAGTATATGTATACAATAAAACAAAATTAATTTCTTTCGGAAAATCATCAAGATTATTACTTATAACGATTCGAGATAGGGACTTGGAATTATGTGAGGTCAGATTGGGACTTCAAATTTGGACCAGTGATCTTTGAATTAAGAAACTCTTGAAAAATGAGCTGCAACCAAATTGAAAATAACTATAAAACATCAGACACTACCCAGGGGTACCTTGACCTCCTTCCTCCCAGAATCAGTAAGATTAAAATATATACATCGGATGTCTGTTTATTTTTTGTTATAAAGGAAAATACAAGTTTTTCCTATTAATTTTACAACAAAAGTGTCAATTTAAAAGATGTTCAGATTAAAAACTCCAATTTATTTATACATACATTTCTAAATAAAAACTTAAAAATTGGAGAAACCTGGTTTCATTTTACAATATCACGATTTCCCTTGAAATACTGGAACTAATAACTCGAAATTTGATGTATGAAGTTTAGTTTTAGGCCAAAAGAGTTTTTTATGAAATCATTCTTATTAAGCCGATCTAAACGTCGTAGGTATATATAATATTATTATTTGTTCGAGTTCAATAAATAATTATAATTAATTATGTGTGATTTAAATAAAATTCTACTCTTAATAAATTTAATCACAAAAATACAAGATTTAACATCTACATATCTATTTGAAAACTTGATTTTATATATTGTTATTTTTTTCTTTAAATGTGAAAAAAACTTCCTTAGTAAGCTTTTACAATTTAAAACTAATCTTTACATCAAATTTCAAATTATTTATTAAATCTAGAAGTTCTGAAGAAATCCTGATATTTTAATGAGGAATTATCAAATAAGATCTAGTTTTTAATTCAGAAAATCTTTTGTTTGTTAAGGAAATTCATTATCAAATTTTTCCCATTTGAATTCGTGAGAAAAATGTTTTGAAAGATAGGTTAATTGCTTAGGAGCTCGTTAATTACTTAAAAGAAAAATAGAAAAATATCATTTAAATATCATTTAGAAAATTTTTATAAAGATAAAACGCTTCTCATTTGATTAATCTCTATATTTCTTGTTATATATATATATATATCAATGGAATATTTAGGAAAATATCAGAACAGTCGCTCATCTACGTTGTAAGTTAAGATCCTCTTTTTCTTTTTGTAATATATATTATAACGAGTGCTTAGTTGAATCCGAATTACTGCTTTAGTATTGCACTAGTAAGAACTAGGTAAGCGCACATTAAGATTCTAAATGCTATTCTCTCACTGAAAATATAAATAATTTGGTAATTTCGGGAAAAATCGTCTTCGGACGGTTTGAGTTACCTGACACAAAGATTCTGATCTGGCTACATCTCAACTTTAGCAAAAATAATTTTGATAGGTTTTTTAATTATAGTAATTATTTAACGGTGGAAAATTACAAATGAAACATAATCGGTCACCCGGCTACTATAAATATGAAAAAGACGAAAAGAAAAATCCTGCTTCCATCTTTTCTTAATCCATATTAATCTTAAAACTTTCAGGGGGGGGGAGCGAGAGTATTTTATTTCGAAAAAAAATTCATTTTAACATACATGTAGATATGTACCTGCATTATATAATTTTGAATTCGGCAGTTGATTGGAATCTACTGCATAGCTTCTTTTTGAATAAAATGCTATCCTTTGATCGCTGGAATGGCTTTGAAATTTTATATACCATTCTCGACGATCTACGTGTGCGATAAAGGATTTTCTGTTTTGGTGGCGATTAAGACCAAACAACGGAACAAGCTGGATGCTGAGAGCGACCTACGCTGCGCACTTTCAAACATAAGACCGAGAATTTCTCATCTCATTGAGAAAATTCAGCACCACCCTTATCATTAATAATTAATTGGTACCTTTTGTGTTTATTTTTCTTGGTCTTTTTTATTTTTGTATTTTGGCTTATTTGTTAAATAATAAATATAATTATACTATTTTTTCTATTGGGGGAGGGGTGTGAGCATTTCATGATATCAAAAAGGGAGGCGCCGTAGGAAAAAGTTTGGGAAGCCCTGCCCTAGGGCAATATCTTAGATCCCCACCCATGTGAATATCACCCTTTGTTTTACTTAGTTGCAAGAGTCAATTTCGACTAGCTGCATAGGGGTAGCCAGTGCGGGAGGGCGTGTTTATCCTCCACCTCTCCACCCACAATGTTGAGGAAAAAACTGATAAAAAAACAATCTGGGAATCTGGTAGGTCATCTCTCCTACTCCTAGGAGTTTATTCATACTCTCTTAAGCCTACGGTGGGTGACCAACCGTCAAAAATATTTCTGTCTACGGCCTTGTCTAGTAGCTGTCCACCTAACCATCCTTATCATTAAATAATCTAACTTTTAAATTAAAATTAAATTATTTCTAAATTACCATGCCAAAAAAGCTGTTACTGTTTTCTTCTTACCTGTAACAAAAGAAAATACACTTATTAGTTAGTTTCGGAAAAAACTACTAAAGATCATAAAATTTATTTCAAGAAAAGGTAGCTATGAAAATTCTATTTATCTTGATCTACAGGCCGGAAATAATCAAATATGGTAGAATGCTAGCAACACGATTCAAACTAAAAGCGAACGGACACAAGTTTGGTGGTCTCTAATCCAAGAATTAACCATATAGCATATTCAATGTCTACTGAGAATTTCAGAAAAAATATACCAACGGACTTGACCAATTAATCTAATCAAAGAAATTACTATACCTTTTTTACGGTTCCATTCAAAATTAAAACGGAAGTCTGTTAGTATCGCTACGACTGACTGTCCGTCAACCAGAGCATTGTAGCTTGTATACGAAATAAGATTCAAACTTGATATTTACAAGTTAGGTTTATTCATTTTCCCCGAAATCAAAAATCGTATTAAAATTTTAATCGAGTGTATATTTTAGGGAGGGTTGAATTTGTGATGGAGAAAATATTATTAGATGTGAAGTATCCCTGTATCCTTAAGAAGAATTTGATCTTTCGATGTTTAGAAATGGACTAACTTAAAATTAATAAAAATCTACCAATTCCTTCATTCTCTCCTTATCAACGACAAATAAGAACACATATTGTCCGCCTCTCTGGTGTAATGGTCAGGATGTCTGGCTGGCAACCCGGAGGTCTCGGGTTCGATTCCCGGCTATACCCAGACATTTTTTCTGTAAGTATAGGGTCTGGTAATAAAAATTAAGTGGGAGATAAATTTAAACTAATTTATCGCGCCGAGAATTTACCACTGCTCGAAGCCCTTAAAAATCTTAGTAAATTGGATTGTATCTAACTTTCTGAGATTTGGCCCGTGATCCCGGCTTCTTTCCTTCTAATTTTTCTTTTCACGATGGAGGGGCCATCCCATACAGGCCTTTAGGGGATGCACCTTCTGGTGTATCTCCTTCTCTCATCAATATCATAAAAAAAAAAAAAAATGCTATGACATGACGAGACATGATGATTTAACTCCAGCGTAATTAACAAATCACTGCATTTAAAATTAAGAAAAAATCTATAAATATGATGCGTACAACGCTTACTTGATGTATTGTTAATCGTTCTATTGTTTATATTTATATTTATATTTATATGTTTGTTGATGTTATTGAAAATAAATGTTTTTGAATAAGATTACGAGTATTAATTAATATGATCGTAATATTGGCGCCCGAAAAATGTGAAAATGATAAGAAAACCTAGTAGACCACTAGTGAAGAGGAATAAGAAAAATGATTTTGCGAATATGGAAATAACGAGGGGGAGATATCGAAGATCAAGGATCATATAAAAAAAGGTGAGCATAGAGTAATGGATTTGGGAGAGGAGGTGAATAAATTAAAAAATGAATTCAAAAAAATAATAAAAAAATTAAAAGATGATTTGGAAGAGGAAAAAACAAGAGGATAGAGTTGGAGGAAATAATAAAAAGGAAGGAAAATTCGGAAAAGGGAAGTGATTTCGAGATTAATAGGAATATTCAATTAGCAGACGTGGGAAAATTCCTTCCGGTGTTTAGAGCTCTCCCAGAGGAAGATCCGAAGTTATTTTTAAAAAAGGTCGAGAATACTCTATTAAAATATAAAGTACCGGAATATGTTTGGCTCATGGTGGTTTCGGATCAGTTGTTAGATAAGGCCAAGACATGGTGGCGGGTGGTCAATCAATTTCCAGCGTTGGATTGGAAAGATTTTAAAATGAAATTTCTCCGAGAATACGATAGTTTAATCGTAGTCTCAAAGTTAAAGGTTATGTTTTATGAGGAGAAACAGAGAAAAGACGAACCTATAAGGTTATTTATTGAGAATAAGATGGCTTTATATAAGAGAGTTTTTCCGGACGAAGATGCTGGTTCAATCCTGCAAGTTTTAGTGGAGATGATTACTCCACGTATTAGATCGTCCATTAGGGGAATGAAATTCACTGATATTGAAGGGTTTATGCAGACGGTAGAAGAAATAGAAAGGGATTTAAAGGATGTGGATAAAGAAGAGAAGACGAGTCCCACTCAGGATAGAAGTTGCATTCAAGATAGATGTTTTTGTGGATTCTGTAGGCGGGAAGGACATGGGGAAGAGACTTGCTTCAAGAAGGGAAACCAGTGGAGGGGCAAGGAAAAAGGGAGTTCCTTGTCCAAAAAGCAGTAGAATTCCCTAAGAAAGTAAGAATAGAAAGTGATAGTAAGATAGAAGATGATTTAATTCCGTACTGGTTGAAGGAAGTCAAGGAGGATGAGTTGAATATAATGGAAGAGGAGAAACTAGATGCTGGTCAGATGAAATTAAATCAAAATAAGGAAGAGTTACTTCATCAAATAAAATTATATTTAGAAGAATCGATGGATGGAGCAAAAATTATTGAAAATAGTCAAGAAAGGGGAAGGTTAGTTAAATATCATTCGAGTTATTTTAAACCTAGGAAGAAAGAAGAATGATCCTGTGAGAAGCTGCGTCCGCGTTCTAAGGAGGGGAGAATTGATGCGTACAACGCTTACTTGATGTATTGTTAATCGTTCTATTGTTTATATTTATATTTATATTTATATGTTTGTTGATGTTATTGAAAATAAATGTTTTTGAATAAGATTACGAGTATTAATTAATATGATCGTAATAAATAAAAGAATACTCTACTTATTGACGAAAAATAAGTAAGAATTTGTTATCTCAAGTATTTTCGAAGATATGAGGTACTAATCGTCCTTGATTACTTCCATTTTTTTGACAACTTTGACATTAGTCGTATTTTTGCAGGATAAAGAATTTATTGAAAAGTGAACAATGCTCGCTGTCAGAGTTTTATTTCTAGTAGTCTTTCTTACGGCTCTAGATTCTGGATATCTTCTAAAACGTAAGTAACAAAACAATACAAAAAAAAAGAAAATGAAATCTATTATTATAATCCCTAATTTTTTATATAAATTATTTTGATTTGATTTTTTTTTCAGAAAAAATTCAAGTTGATTTTTGTTCTCTAAGAGCGAAATTTTTTTTGAAAAATATTCTGCATATACACAATTAGGTAATTACATTTTAATAATGATTTGTTATCAACAAAAATTAGACACTGTTGAATATCCCGTCAAAATTATAATGGGTAACATTTATTACAGTTTTTACAAATATCGTATCTCTTCTTCCTTTAGACTTTTAAATGAATACTCTTAGGATTCATTCTTAGAAAAAATAAATTCTACTATTCTTTGTATTAGTTCTCGATTTCCCATTCTATACTAATGATGGAAGCTCCTCGATGATTTTCTGACTTCTGAATATGTTTCCGTATAGAGAAAGATCATTTCTGCTGCCAGGATTTAGAGCATGTGCTTATTTTTCATTACCCAAGTTTTGCTTAATTAAATCCAACAAAGTAGATATGTTGTTTAGTATTTTTAACTCGAATCTTATTTTACGGCATAGAGAAAGGATATTTCTGTTGACATGTTCTAGAGCTGGGGTAGACAACTTTTTTACTTTACCATACAGGGTATGGTCAAGTATAGTAATTTTATTTAGACAAGGACTTAATTTTCAAGCGGACAGTATGTGCCAATAGTATTATAGCTACGACATTTGTAACTTAGCTTTGTTTAGCATAACAACAAGACAAGGACTTAGACAACGACTTAATTTTCAAGCGGACCGTATGTGCCAATAGTATTATAGCTACGACCTTTGTAACTTAGCTTTGTTTAGCATAAAAAACAAAGTAATGGTCGACTCGAGTTAAAATAAAATTTAAAACGAAATTTCACCACTGCTTTCAATACATTTGCAATTTTAAATATGAAAAAGGTGTTAAATATATATATGTATATTTAGATTATTACTCAACGAGTTGCGAAGCCCGCCTTCGGCAGGTATTTTGCTGCCAGGAGCTACACTCCCTGGAGTCCACAGTGGGTTTTAAAATAATAATTTAAATTTTCTAATTTTAATAAATTTTATTTGTCATGAACTATTGGTGGGTTTTAAAATTAAAAAAATTACGTCGGCTTCGGTCATCGCTCAAGCCGATTATAATAATTTATAGATATATATAGATAGAAAGATAGATTAATGAGCGCTGTGGGATCGCGATCCATGTTGGCTCTCAATGTGCTCATAGGAGGCTCAGGCACTCATTTTTTCCATGAGCTGCACATGAGCCATTCAACTAATAAGTGTATACGAGACTTTATATTATTAAAAGAACAATTCTTATATATTATACCTATATATATATATTTCTTCTTTTTCTCCTCTCCCTTTCTTTTCCCATACTAATAATTAATGCATCACCCCTCATTAAACAAAGCTTGTCTGACATCATATGACCCCCAGGTACTTTAAATAAAACAAACAAATTAAAAATTCATTATTTTTTTGTTTAGTTTACTCCCATGTGAGCTTAAATGGGACTAGGGAAATTTTAATACGTTTCGAAAGACCACAAGGTCCTTCGATGTTCTAATTATTTTTAATATTAATATTACCTATTATTTTTTTAACTTTATTTCTCAAATGCTTCGAGGATGTCTTGAGGCCTCAGAAATATGAGACGTTATAGTGAAGGGGAATTTAGAATTTATAAAGAATGGCTAGTACTTTTAGTATGAAATCCTCTTTAGATCTTAATGGAATTAGGACATTTTTCTAAAATGTTTAGAAACAACAAGTTGAATATAAATATTTGCCAAGAGAATTTCAAAATTTACGAAAAGATTATTTACATCTGTATAGACATTTTTCATAGATATTTTCTTGAGAATGGCATTTGATTTACTAATTTACAAAATAAATATTTCTCTATTATTTATATCAATTACTAAATCCAGTTTTATTTGTTTAAGGTATTTTTATCAAAGGTAATTTAGTAAGAAATTCAACGGAAAAATACTACTGCAAGGATTATAATAAAGAGCAAATCTGTTTCCCTCTCATTCTCCAAAGAGGTATGCGTTTTCAATTCTTTTAAGCTTAGTTGATTTCATTTATTAGAAATCAACAGTAAAACAATATATAATTAACAAATTAAAATATAATTTATGAAATATTGATAAATATGTGAGTTTCTCAAATATTGACAGAATACCCCAAATTTGAATGTTAATCCAAAATAATTGTGATATCAAATTTGTTCTTATTTGTTGTTGATAAGGGAAGATAATTAGTAACTTTTTAAGGAGATTGGTGTTGGTTCTAGGTGAAATTTTTGTATTATTATAAAGAATAAATACGGTTGCCATACGATATGAGACTGTCACCGTGTTTCACTACTCAGTCCCGTATCATTATTTTTCTCTTTTTTGTCCCCCTTTCTCCCTAAACTCTACATGTGGGAAACATGAAGACAATTGAAGCAATTTTTATTGGCATTATAATTTTAAAATGACTTGAGCCTAATTTTATAATTATTTGAAAGAATAAAGTAAAATCAAATTTAAAATTTGACTGGGCTAAAAAGGATTAGCCTTGCATCCTTTTTGTTATTCTACGTGTTCATTTCATTAGATTGCTTAAGCAAGTTTGGCAACCCTGAGTTTAATAGGATTTTTTGATTTTGATTTTGATTTTGTAAGTTAAACCATTTTAAAATGACGAAAGGTCCACTAATCTTTTCTATCCACTTTTGAACTCTCTCTAAACTATATTTTAAATTAAGCCTCATTCTTCATAAGAGATCATTATTATATGGATATGTACCTCATAACTGTATGATAAAAAATAATTTTTATTTTTTACCCCGAAACCCTTAGAAGGGCTGCTAGCCTTTGAGAATTGAACCCAAGTAACAAAAAGCCAACCGGTCAATGGACAGTAGGTACTTTATAAATTCTCTTTTATTTATGCTTTCGTTCAAAAGTAAACGCGATCCTATTAGTGTCAATGCGATAGTGGCTTAACTTAAAATTACTAAAGAATTCCACACATTTCTTGATTCTCTCCTTATCAATGATAAATAAGAACGAATTTCGGAAGATATAATGTATGGAATTCTCAGATGCGAGTCCGATTTGTATTTAGCCAGCTAATTTTTAAATTAAAATGTATAAAATTAAAATAAGTAGAAATGCTATAAAGCGTTCAATATTATAGGGCTAAACGTATTAATATTAATATAAGAGTGTTAGTTTGGGCAAAACAATCTCTTCTCCAAGAGGAACAAAAGGGATTATTCTGTAAAACTGACAGCATTTGCTATTGTGAAATACGTTTGAATAGTATAACACAGTGTTAATAAATTGTTGTTTTTTTCGTCCATCAACGAATCATTGGGCTGGATCTAATTGAGTTGACACAGAACCGAGCAATCAATATGCAATAGATAAACATTATTGTATTATTTAAATTTATTCCTAAAAATAATCAAATAGAAACAATTCTTATGTGGATATCGGATTATATGCCCCGAAATTCTTTTGCAATAACATGGACAGTGGATTATTTAAATTGTCAAACTGCAGCTTATTTGTTGATGTTTATTGCAGGAAGTGATCAACATATAATCTCTACTCACAAAGAGAAACAAAGAGGTTGTCCTCTGCTTGATGCAAATAAACATACACACATATATATCAAGATGATATATATACAGATATATCATCTTGATATATATGTGTGTATGTTTATTTGCATCAAGCAGAGGACACCCTCTTTGTTTCTCTTTGTGAATCAACAACTCTGCTACTCTCGGCAAAACAAAAACTTTTCAATAATCTCTACTGTTGATTATTTTTTGAGTAAATTTAAAAAAAGTATTAAATCTTTGTCTATTTGTTTATTAATGATGTTTTGTAGGAATAGTATTCAGCCCGAAAGCTGAGTTGATCCTCTTTAGTTCCTCAATTAGCAGAAGTGAATTATTAGTTATTATTTTAAGCTTATTAAAGAACATGAGGTATGAGCTAATTTCACGTTGCATTCTCATACTACAGCTCCATACTTCTTTATGTCAGTCATAAAATAAGATTAGGATGAAACGTGAAAGCAATAATTTTCTCTAGCCTATACCAGTAGGTATTGTGGATTTAAATACTACATCAAAGATTGCAATGGATATTAATTATTTTATTCGACTATGTTTTTTTGTTTTGTTTTATTGAAATTTTACAAACTAACTTAAATAAAAATAGACTTTTGATTGATTGACATAATGTATAAAAATAAAAAAATGAACCTACATATAACTATTAAATAATCAAGTATAATTTACAGGGGTTAAGTGTGTGCCAGATGATGCGATTGTGCCATTCGGAGTCTCTCCAAGGCCAAGCCAAGCTTATTGTAAAAATTACATAGCCTATTCAAAAAGAAGGAGATGTTTAAGTTTGGATTATGACAAAATGCGTTGCACCGGTGGTCAATTGAAACGTGACCAAGATCTGAAGGAAAGCCATATTCCTTGCACTCACCTCAATGATTTCTTTTGGGGAAATAAAAGTATCATATTTTAACACCATCAGGATTTATTTTTTAATTTAAACATCACTAGAAGAGGACATGAGCAAAAAAATCTCAATTAAAAACAAGATAATGTTAATCGAAAAAAATACTGTAGAAGTTTTTTTTTGTTTTGAAAAATAAAGAAGATATAGGTAAAAATAGAATCAATGGTGTGGAGTCGGAAATCCTCTTGAACTTTCTCTATCCCACGTGAATATATACAGGAGAATTTTCAAACGAACAAAAAAGAGATGTTTTGTTTCCCATAGGCAGAACACTTATTACTATTAGTTTTTAAAAATGTATTCACTTATTCGGAAACAAAACTCTATTTTAAATCCTTTTTTGCTCATTTGAAAATCCCTTATGTTCATCTTCAAATGTGAAAAAATACATCTAAACTGAACTGTCATGTCAGGCCTTTTTACTGTTTTTAGTTTTTATTTTTTGATATTTTACAAAAAATAATTATATTAGTTCATTATTTTTAACTAAAATATTGATTAATTTTAAAATTAAATTTTTTACACATACCTACTTACGGTATTTTCTAAAATTATAGAAATTTAATTTTATTTATTTTCTTTGAAAGACGGACTGGTAAGCGAAATATAAGTAGGTTATAATGAAAGGCAGACTACAAATTCCGAAGTTTCGGAGACTTTTTTCTCTCCTTTTTCAGGGTATTGAATAGTCATTGATGGGTGAGTATAACTCGGTTCCCATTTGCCTCTCCTTTCAGTGATAGCAACAATATTGTAATATTATATATCTATATAGTCTCCGAAACGTCGGAATTTGAATAAAATTTAAAAATTTATGGACTGCCTTTCATTATAACCTACTTATTATATATTGAAGGAGACAATAAAAGAGTGTGTCTTCTGCTGGAATTATAAATTTTATTTATTTATAACGAGACTATAGTTCATAAATTAATTCCCTGTGAATCAATTGTAATAGACTGATGAAGAGGGAAAGCTCTCGAAACTATAGTCTCGTTACAAATAAATAAATGTTATAATTCCAGCAGAAGACACATTCTTTTATTGTCTCCTTCAATATATAAAAATTCTGCTTACTCTCGGCACAAAAACTTTCAATTTTCTACTTATTATATGTAGAAATATTTTGTATATTATATTGAGCAATCTATTTATTTTTTCTTATTTAATTTTTAAACTTATAATTTATAAATAGCTCATTTTTTATAAGAATTGTATGATTAATAGTCTAGTCGACTTGACACAAATTCGGCTTAATGCACTCGAATTACACTCGGGCATACTCAGCATGCGTACTTTGAAATTGTTCAACAAAAATTCAAGTGTCCATGCTCAGTACCCCCGAGTGGGGTGCGAGTGCATTAACTCGTATACGCTATTAGTTTTACTATACAACTGGATCATTTATCCCGATTCGATCGATTTCCGAGTGAAATCAGATTTGTTCGATGTAATTACGTATGATTTCAACCAGCTTCACTGTACAAGTGAATTGAGTGTGGTGTAAGCCTGTCTAAGTGTGTTATACCTAGTTGGTAATAGTAAATTAATTAAATCAATAAAAATCCACATTTTATTAAAATACAGATTTTAAATAGATTGTTTATTTATCTCTTGTGTTTATTTATTAATTTTTTCTATTCAGAGTGAAATTGTCATATCTGTACCTTTTGTTTAACCTAAAGGGCATATATATATTTTTAAACAAAGAAATAACAGCTTTTTTTTCAAAAATAAGGTATATTATAAGACAAAGAAAACAAATATGTGAAAAGGCTTCATTTTGATCACATTGGAGCTGATGCCGATTTTAACTCCAGTTTTAGCGGCGTGTTTGAAAAGATTTTTAGTTAGTTGACCATTGTAGGTTATTTTATAAGACGAACCCAATCTCTTATTTTACTTCTAAATATAAGTCATCTTAACTATTGTCGGGCTTACTTATATATCTGCAGGCATCCTAGAACTAACACCCAAGCATTTTATATAAGGATTTTCAAAATTAAGAATAACTTGATAGCAAGAAAAAAGAATTAGAGGACGCACTGAATGGAATTAACCAAATCCTAGTAGAAGAAATCAAAATGAAAATAAACAAGAATAAAACGAAGGTCCTAGTATGTACAAAAAAGAACAAACGACACAGGAATGCATCAAAATTAACCAAGAAAACCTAGAAGAAGTTAAGGAATTCTGCTACCTAGGAAATAAAATAACATGGGATGGGAGGAGCGAAAACGAAATTAAATCAAGAATTGCCCAAGCAAAAATGGGGTTTAATTCAAAACAAAAACTACTATGCTCCTCCTCAATCAGCTTAGAAAACAGGAAGTTGCTATTGAAGACATATGTATGGAGCATAGCCATGTACGGGTGTGAAACCTGGACAATTAGAGAAGCGGAGAGAAAGAGATTAGAGGCTTTCGAAATGTGGTGCTACAGAAGAATGATGAATATCAAATGGATGGATAAAATTACAAATGAAGAAGTTCTTGGAAGAATCGGAGAAAGAAGAACCTTGTGGAAGAGTCTGAAGTAGAGAAGAGGTCAGATGATGGGGCACACACTGAGACATGAAGGACTGCTTAGGGATATATTGGAGGGGGAGGTGGGAAAGAAAAGGGGAAGGGGAAGACCCAGATTAGAATATTTCAATCAAATAATTGGGGATATGGGATGCGAGACATTTAGAGAGGTCAAACAGCTGGCGGGGGACAGAGTCGAGTGGAGACGGATTGTTGCATCAAACCAGTCTTAGGACTGTATAGTGATGATGATGATGATTGATAGGTACTGACTGGTATTAAGTTACTACATAACTGTGATATACATTAGCACAAAACCAGAGCTAATCAGCACTATCATGTGATACCAAGTGCTAGGAATGTGGATCAGAAGAGGATCTCCCACCCTGCTGTGATATGGTTTAATGAACTGCCAGAAAGTTTGAAAGATATAAGAATTCTGAGTAATTTTAATGAACATGTTAAGCGGCGGTATTTATTTAGCCAGAGTTTGTGATTGCACACATGCATGGTATTTGTTATGACTGTTGTAGATTCTTTGTGATCTTTTTGGGTTGAAAAATAAATTAAAAAAAATATATATATTTTAGGTTGACTAGTTATCTGGTCACTATAAGCCCACACCGCCCCACCGTACCGGGAATTGATTCGGATACTACTTTTAGTATGAAACTTGAATGGGTTCTCTAATTTACAAAAAGGAAAGTCACATTTTTAAAATTCAGGTTCGAAATTGAAAAAACTGAAAAAATACTTATTTTCATGATTATGTTCAGCGATCTCGGTTTCCTAAAATTCTTTTTATACTATATATTGTTTCTTTAAAATGTGAATATACTTTAAATGTTGTCCGGATTCTCATATTCACGATAGCCCAAGAACGGAGGATTGTTATAGTGCCAAAATGTTTTTATTTCCAAAATCAAATTTCAGACTATGTAAAGTAGATGAAAAACAAAGAAAATCGGAAAATGATACATTCTGAAACTTTCGACTAATTTTCAGCTTTCTAATTCAAACGTTTCGCTGACAAAAACAATTTCCACATCAGCAAAATCTTATCCACCCCAGGAGCAAGATTGGAATAATTCACTTGAAAAGATTTTATTTTGCCGAAAGTAGCAGATTTTTTAATTCATAAGGAGAAATGCAATCTTTTGCGTAGCTTGCTATAACAACAAAACAAATTTATCTATATCCAACCCGTGTGAAATAATAAATAAAATATTTCTAATTAAAAGACTGATTTTGTAAGGGAGAATGGTGTAGGTTCTTGGTGAAACATTAAATAAAGTAAAGAAAATTTTTTTGAATAATATTTTTTTTGGAACTTTTTCAAAATTTTTTTAATATATAAAATTCTAGGTAGGTTTCACATAAATAAAAGATCAGATGCTTGTTTAGCTCTGACCTTTTATTTATGTGAAACCTACCTAGTATTTTATATTTAAGAAAAAAATTGAAAAAGTTCCAAAAAAATATTTTTCAAAAAAAATTTCTTTACTTTAAAAGACTGATGATGAAGGTCGACCTTTTGAATCTATTGAGTCTAACAAATAGATTATATATAAACATAATTATTTATATTCGTTATATATAACATACGTATATATAAATATATATATGGTATTTGAAAATGACAATTTTATTGTTTCTCTTTTGGCATACTTTAACGATATTATTCATTTCTTCAAGGTTAAAGATAATATCCCCCAAGATAGTAATAATATGCGAATTTTTTAAAATGTATTTACCAAATATTAGATTTCTTTTATTTGTCCTTAGACAATTAATTACGGTAGAAATTAGCGAATATACCAAATGTAATCCCAAAAAGGTTAATATTCGAATTCTTCTAACGTTAGGGCAATCTTGAAAATTTTTTCTATTATTCCTCTAATTTCGTTTAGTTTAATATTATATCCACATGATAAAAACTAATGGTGAAGGAAATAAAAAATCAAATTAAAAAAATTAATTAGTCATGTCCTTTGATACTTTATATATAGTATATTTACATATAGCCGTCAAATTATTTCCTTGAATGAATTCTTGTTGAATTTATTTTGGTTCAGTTAGTAGGTCAGGCAGCCCCTTGGGCCACCCTACTGAGTCTTGTTCGTTTCCTCAGGCGAATTAATTTACTTTTAATTTGAATATTCTCTCTGCCTTTGTAATTCTATTTTTGTTTTTGAGATTTCCAAAGAAAACAACAAACTAATAATGATGCGATTTAATTACAAATCAACAAAGGTTGTTTTTCACTTGCCAAAGCGGAGTGGATAACTAGAAAGAAAAGGAAGAGAGGTGATTTCTGACTTGTCATTATCTTCTATTAGGGTTCTACTGAAGAAGGTTTATTAATATACAGAGGGTTCAAAGAACTATATTGATAGTGACGACCGAATCATATTGGTGACTTTTCCTAGTAAATAAGGATATTACTTCTACAAACTATTTAACAAAGCACTTTACTAAAGAAAAACAAATAAATAGATAAAAAAATCCCCATTATAAAATTAATAATAAATTAAAAATTAATTTAAAATAATAAAATATATATCCATTACGGGTCAAAATTAACCTTCCCCTCTAATGTATTAAAGGGTTAATTATTTTAAATTTTATTTAAATTTAGTTTAAATTTTTTTTACATATACCTACAATGTATTTACTTATTTCTTTGGAAATAAATATTCTATTCTTTTCTATTCTATAACCTCGCTGAGGGAGAAGGGGTGTCGCTAATAAATAAAAAATGGTTTATTTCATGTCAAAGACAGAAAATTAAAATTTATTTAATTTAAAGTCAAAAATTTGTTCTCATTATTTATTATATCAACAACAAATTTCTCTTTAATGAATAATTTTTGGATTTACTGAAACCACCAGTAAACTTATTTAAAATTTAAAGTTTTCAGCCCGAAGAATGCCTGATAAATAATAATAAAATCGGATGAAAATGTAATTTTAAATGTCTTCCCCTTTTCACCCTTTTAAAATTTTAATTTTTTTTTAAATTTCTTAGCAAGCATTTAGGTTTTATTGAGGGGTGAACCGCGATTGGAATTAGGTGTACACCGTCTTTGTAATTATTTCGAATTACTTTGGAATTCATTAGATAATCTATTGTCATCTATTGTCTTCCACTTGGAAATGAAAGTGGAAGTAGGTGTACACAATTTTAGGTCTCGGTTCACCCCTCGGGTTTTATATTCATACCATACTAGTATTTCAAATTAGGAGCCATTCATAAAATACGTTCACAAAAAGCGGGAAGGGAGGATTATTGCTTAGCGTGATGATAGCTGAGAAAGGGGGAGGTCTAAGAAAACGTAACGTTCGCAGATACTAGTAATCAATAATTTTATTTTAATTTTTTTAACTTGTTGGTTTTTTAAGCCCCCTTCCCCCGGACCCGGCGCCTATGAACAGACTTACAACTAAAAACTAATAAGAAGAAAAGTATCACTGGAAAAATAATTTTTTAAATTGAATCAATTAGAACTTAATAGTAATTATTATTATTATATTTATAATTTCCTAGACAACTTTATATTATGGATGTTGCGAATATTCGCATCCGCATCCGCAATACGGGCTATCCGCATAGATTTGGACATCTGTGATCCGCATCCGCATCCGCAATAATCAGTGTGGATGTTCATGCGGATCCGGATGTAATACAAGTTGAGACAAGAAAGAAATTGGGCGGATTTTCGGTTCTCTTAATGTCAATTCCGAAGGAGCTAAAACAATGAGAATAACTGATTCCACGGAAAAGGATATGGAACTACTAGGACCAGGGACAGCAAGTTTCGTCAGAAAGTCATGCTTAAGAAACGACCTTGTTATGATGTTAGATTCGTCAAGTAAAGATGAGAGTCAAGAAATACCAGAAAATGGTAGCACTGAAGCTGTACTCAAAAAGGAATTACTTTCTTACTACACTAAAAAAGAGTCAATGTGGATGAAAATCCTCTTAAATGGTGGAGTATTCATCAAGAGGAATTTAAGATATTATCACCGATAGCACGAAGAATTTTATCCACTCTACCAGGCAGTGTTCCTAGCGAACAATTATTTTGTAGCGCGGGTTTAATTTACGAACCTCTGCATAACCGCCTTGAATCAGAAAAGGCGGCAATATTACTCTTTATTAAGTATAACGCTCCTATTTTTAACTTCACTTACTAATATGAAAATTAGTAAGTGAAGTTAAAAAATAGGAGCATTATACTTAATACTAATTTTCATTAATAAAAATGTTAATAATTACTTTATCATTGTTTTAATTCTTCATTCATATACTTTATTTATATAAGATCTTAAACATCCGCATCCGTATCCGCGGATGTGAGCTTTCAAAAATCCGCATCCGCATTCACATCCGCGGATGTTAAAAAATCGGCATCCGCAACATCCCTTCTTTATATCACTGATAGTGTCAGTGTGCATATAACTGTGAGTGGACAAAAGATATGGTAGAAATATTTTCGAGTTTTAAACAAGAATTCATTTACCACAAAATTTTAAAATTATTTATTGAATGTGCTCTAAGTGTGATCTAATGCTGAGAGAAGGTTTGTTTCGCTATGTAATGATTAAACTGGAGCAGTGAAAAAACGCAACTATCTGTAAAGATGATAGCTGCAGTTTTAACGGTTAAATTCAACATATTATTATTTTTGAAACCATTTTATAATGACAAAAAATTGTATTTTATATGCTCTTGTGGACAAGCATAATACAGGAACATAAAAAAATTTCCCTGAATCATTTTCAATGAGGAATTAAAAACTAAGGTTTTGCCTGCTTCCCAGGCGTAGAACGTAATATTAAATTTTATATCATAATTTTCTAATAATCAAATATTTTAATTATTATATTAGATAGATCCTTTAGTCTCTTAACAGGTCCGAGCAATATAAAGCCGGCCTGGCAAATTGTAGTTAGTTGGAAATTTGTTGAAATTTCTGGAGGTGGCTGAGTGATATGCCAACCATGTTCTCTCCTTCTGTTCTGATGAAGAGAAATACCGGCTACTGGTCGTTCTAATAGCGCTGGGGAGATCTTAATATAATTCTCTGGTGAACTGGATAGTGACCAGGTCTCACAAGCATAGCCGAGCTGAGCGTTGCGAGGACAGTTAAAATGAATAAATTTGCACTCGGATGGGCAACGGGGATCCCCAAAGGAATCCACCGCACGGCTAATGAAATTAAACGCCGTCCAGGCGTTAGTTATTGACGCGTGACCATCACTTAGCTAACTTTATTTAAAGTATTTAGATATTCCAGATAATGCTTGATGAAAATATTTCAAATACAATAGGAATGGGAGAGAATAAAATTCAGAAAAATTCAATTTTAGATTATACAATTAAAAAGTATTGAATTTTTGACGTTTTAGAAAATATTAATAAGTAAAAAAACGTTAGAGAAGTTGATTAAATATTGAAAATTTCAGGAATCCAGAAAGAATACGTGTGTCGTCCAGCTACTTTTCTCTCATTTAAAAATGTACAAAAGGTCTTTGAAATGAACATAAAATAAAAGAAATAGAAAAAAATATTTATCTTATTTCAAGAAAATGTGTCTTCTGATTATTTTAAATTAGAGTTAGGTCTGAACAAACCTAACAAAAAAGGCCTAATACCAATGAAAAAAAACGGGACCAATCGGAAGCTAGACTGAACCCAATGCAATTTTTTTTTTTCAAAATCGGTTCACAATTGGCGGAGATATAAGGTAACATAGACACAAAAAAATCAGTCGAATAGAGAACCTCCACCTTTTTTGAAGTCGGTTAAAAATAATTGACACTTCGGTGATAAAATGAAATGAAAATTCTTTACTTTTTACGCTGACCAATGGATGAAGTACTCCAGGCGGCCGAAATATTGAATTTATTCAAAAATACTAAATATATTTCTTATTTGCATTGGATAAAGTAAAAATACAAACAGAAAAATAAAAACATAAATAGAGTGGGACTATTCTATGAAAATAAATTATACTAGCCACCTGAGGCTCACTTCTTCACAATAAGGGTTCTCCAGCTAGACCACAAAAGTTTAAAATATCACTGCTCAATACACATGTTCATCAGTAAAATCAGCAATGAACTCTAATAAAGTTTTATACGCTTGTTCTCATGGCGTTTTTATATTTTCATGAATTCAATGTTTTGAAATTTTGTTAGTTAAAAGACCAAAAAATGGCAGTTTGATCTATTTTTTAGGCATCATAGATATAAATCATTTATATATTTGAAATCAAAATATTTTGATTCGTCAATTGAAAAAAACTTCCAGTTTCATTTCCAATTCACCGCTAGCCTTGGTCTCTTATGTGGATTATCTTTTCTGGTCTAGAGATAGTTGTCTTCACAAAAAAAAAAAAAAAAAAAAAAAACATTCAAATAATAATTGTTGAATTTTTATAGATTTTCTATAGAAACTTTTAATTATTTTAATCAGGAAGGTGGAAGAAATTAAACTATAATTTTTTGTCTCCTTTTTATTTTTAATTGTTTAATATGGCGTTTGGATATTTTCAAGCGTCAATCTCTAATTTAACATTAATTTTTAGAAATTTCTGTTGTTAGAGATACAATTAAATGTATTATCAATAAAAATATAATGCAACAAACTATAAGTATGATACTTCAAGTTCCAATGGGAACAATCCCTATAATTAATAAGTTGTTGTAGGGAAATAAGTACACAGCTTATGCAAATAATTTTTATTTTTTGCCAACGTTTCGTCAACTTTGTTGACTTCCTCAGGGCTCAAACAAACAACTTCTTTGCATATTTGTCATTTTATTAATATCCATTCTTAGCAAACACATAACACATCACGGAGATTGAAAATATTTTCCTATTTAAATCTTAAAGGTTAGCAAAAAATAAAAAAATAAAAATTTATAAATCATAAGCTATTCTTCTTATTTCCCTAAAACAACTTATTAATTTAATCGATGGACATAAATAATCAAAATAAATCCCTATAATCTTCCCTAAAGTACACTTCTCCTGTGGCAGGTTTTTGATGTTCCCATTGACAATAAGTTTATGACAACAATAGTTAAATCTTCGAAAATTAATACAGATCGGCCTAAAATTTTAATTTTTTGAACCCCCACCCGATTTTAAAAACTTTTTTTTGTTGGCTTTTCGGCTCTTCTAGCCATCAGCCAATTTACGATACTATTATGAAATTATGTCTTCTATGTAGGGATCAGATTTTTAGCCGGTTGTCTCGAGTCGGATTCGAGCCCGGGACCACTTGATTAGCAGGCTTGTACACTAACCGCTGGCCTAGCCAGAATTTTTTTAGGAGAAAAAATGTTTAGGGGTTTTTAGTTTTTTTTTTAAATCTTAAGGGTTTTTTAGGGGTAAACATTAATTTTTTTAAACAAATCCATGTCTTTAAACGTGTAAAACAACTTGAGTCTTTCAAAAAAATTATTTAACCCCTAAAAAACCTAAAGATTAAAATAAAAATCTAAAAAACCCTTAAACACTTTTTCCACTAAAAAACCCTGCTCAATTTTTTTTAATAATAAATAAATAATCAAAATATATTAAATATTTATTAGAAATAAATAAAAAATACTTCTTTCTTTGGATTCGTTTAGGAGGCATTTTCCATAAATTCATTTGCAAATAAGATCGGAAATATGATAGTTGGAGCTATCAAATAGAAATGAGCTATTACAGAATAGTCAACTTTAATAAAAAAAAATGAAAAAATCACTCTATTAAATTAATTGAAATTGTGGGATGCGTTCAAAATATAGTTTCCATATTCGAAAAGTGGTGGTCCAAAACGGATTAAGCTACTACATATAACTTCCTATAAACACAACTTATTTTTCAGCTGAATACATATTAGAAGATTATCTATGAAACAAAATTAAAATTAGAACAATTATACATACATTGTTCCAATGGTTATTCCATTTTCCATAAAACTAAATTTTCTACAAGCGTCAAAACTTCAAAGAATTAAAAGTTACTCTGTATCAGACTGTCATTTGTCCGACGCAACGCACCGTAACCAAATAAAAAACCCAGAGTGGTTCAGAGCGCCTAGTTCAAAGGTCATCATTTAATTAATTTTTTATTTTAGGGAAAAATAACATTTTCATTTAATAACTAGTTATCTAAACTTTATAGGTGGTCGATTTGTTTAAGTTAATAAATATTATATTTTATAATAAATCTCTATTTGTTTCTTAATAAAAACTAAATATTTTGTAAAAAAATCTGATTTACTAATATTTAGACTAGTGAAATCTAAAAGATATACCGCCCTGGATCCTTGGTATAGTAATCAAATTATTCACGGATTATACGAAGCCTTCCCGGAAATATAACCACCGCGCCTTTTTTTTTTTTTTTTTTTTTATAATGATATTAATACAAGAAGAAGTTGCACCAAGAAGCTACAACCTCTGAAGTCCGTGGTGGACCCTTGTAACGTGAAGATAAGGGGAGATTTAGGGATTGGGTAGAGGTCGAAGGTATCTGTGGATGCTGGACTTGAAAGTTTGAAGGTTATAAGTAGCTGGAAAGACGGTCGGGGGAAGAGAGTTCCAGTCTCTAGATGTCATAGGGATAAATGAATTGGCGAATGCGTTTGTTCGATTAGTATCTAGTTTAAGCGCGTAGGGGTGTTGAATTTTAGAAAATCGTGTATTTCGCGCAAATGAAGCCTTTGGTGGGATTATCGATTTTATTTCGTCAGAACAAAAGCCATGGTAATATCTATAAATAAAGTAAAAAGGGAAAGGGCGGAGACAGATCTACGATGGGCTAGGGAGTCGAGAGTGTCAGTTAATGTAGGATCGCCTATCAGTCTGATAGCTAGCCTCTGAATTGCATCTAAGGTATTAAGAGAAAACTTGGAGGCTCCTCTCCACAAATGCGAGCAATATTCAAGACAGGGGCGAATTTGAGCCTTGTATAATATAAGGAGTTGAGTGGGGGTGAAAAATCGTTTGGTTCGGTAAAGAAAGCCAAGCTTACATGCTGCAGCTTTTGCTACTGAGATAATATGGTCATTCCAAGAGAGGTCAGAACCTAAGGTGACACCTAACATTGATATTTTATTACCGAATTCCAATGAGCTCGAATCAAAGGAAATGTCCGGAAGGTTCCTAACTGCGCGCCTAGAAATTAGGCAGCATTGTGTTTTGCTAGCATTAAATTTTACCAAATTGTGAGATCCCCATTTTTTAAGAATGCTTAAATCTGAATTTATTGAGGAGGCTATGTTTGCGCGATTGTCTAGTAAGAATTGAGCGTTGTGGAGGGTGCTGTCGTCAGCGTAACAATGCATTGGATTGGAGGGCAGATTTAATAGGTCATTAATATAGATAATAAAGAGCGTGGGAGAGATGACTGAGCCCTGAGGAACTCCAGCATTAGTATTAAAGGACGAGGATGATATTCCGTCAACCTCGACTTTAATAGAGCGGTTTGAGAGAGAAACTCCAAGCAACTTGCAGAGGCTCGGTGGAAGGCCAAATGCAGGTAATTTGGCAAGAAGATTTTTGATGGCAGACATGATCGAAGGCCTTTGAAATGTCTAAGCCTATTACGAAAGTCTCTAGTGCTTTATTCCAAATATGAGTTATATATGCTAAAATATCGCCTGTATTTGAAATTATAATAAAGATTCATTTCTATAGGAAGAGAAATCTAAATGTCGCAGAAACAAGTGACCATTTTGTGTCTTATAACAGAATTGCCGTTTCGGCTAATAAGATGCATTTTCGTTGGTCTTCCGATTTAATCAAGGGAATCAGGAGGGTGGTACGCGGATACCACAACTGCATTGACATAGAGAATAGACTAATTGAATCGTGTTCCCTGAAATGAGGGGGCAGGTTCTGTCTGCGGAACCAATTGATAGGTCGAAAGGGCTTAACTCACTCACGAAAGGGTTCAAATTTAGTTTGATCGTTCAATATAGACCATTCGAAGAGTGAGCGAGAGAGATCCGCTCAAAATGGCTAGCTAGCGAAGGTGTCTTCCCGGGCAAGGGTCGGTTCAAAAGTGGCCATTGCCCTGAACTGACTGACTGCCATTTATAAAAGTAATAGCGACCTTTCAATTTAACTATATAATTATAATATAATCATCAGTTCAGAAATTAGAAAATATATAGAAATATTCACACTACCTGTACTAGGGTGCTCCTTATTTGGAATATTTTCGAATATTTATGCAGACAGGAGCTCATACTGTTCTATATAAATAACAAAAAATATCCCACAAGTTTCAAGTCTCTATCTCAATTTTAACCTAGTGCTACAAAGCGATTAATTTCTAAATAACATGGGGTTTTTGGCATTCAACGATACATTTTTTATTCCGGCCAAAGTAATGGTTCAAAAAATTTGAAACTCTTTGGAACTTTATCCATATAATAGTAGCTATCCTTCAGAATTTTTACAGATTCTTATCTATTACAATTTTGTAGTTACATCTGAAAAAATACTGCTATATCTTGATATTAGTAAGTTATAGACTCCAAAATTAAAATAGAAGAGTCCTAACTAAAGCTAAGTGGAAACTTTAATAAAGGATGATTGACATCTCTCTTGATTTATTAAGGGAGTTAGAGACACACTCTATCGCAATGAATGGTTTCGGTTCCTGATGAAAGAGGGGGAGGGGACTAAGGAATTGATATGTGATCTAGGTTCGGACATCATTCTCTTGGTATCTAGTTCGAGTACCAGAGTACCAATAAACTAATATATCTTAGTTTGAGGACTCAAATTTAGCATTTCTTTGACCTGTGAATATTAGGTTAATTAAGAACAAAAAAGTCACTCAAAGATTATTGAGACTCTGACAGATCAATATTTCGGACACAAAAAACCCTAATCCATGATTTTTATCAAAATTGTTAGAGCCGTTTTTGAGAAACCGATTCTATATACATATTTACAAAAATTGCTCATTCAATATAATAAGATTATGGCATGGTTGTGAATCTTACCTTCATTCCTTAATGAAATCAGGATTCTCAGCCTGTCGTAGCCAAGAGGAACATTGGAATAACTTTCGAGTTTATAATTTTGTTTTCTACATACATATTTATTTAATAAAAGATTTCCTCGGATAATGAACACTATAAATATTAGACATTAAATTATACGCTCTCTAAGCCCGATATAAAAATAGGACATTAACATTTATCCTTAAGAAATTAATTTGAACAATTTTCTATAAAAAAATGAAATTAGTTTGATATTAAGTTAATAATTGTCTAAATTAAGGATTTTTTTGATGAAAAAGTTACTTAATTTTGTTCAAAAAAGTTGTGAAAAACCTAATTCTAAATATTTTTTCACACTTTACTTTTTATATACATGTACTTATGATTTGTAAAAAAGGGTGTGACTGCTCGTTAAATAAATAAATAAATAAATAAATATGATAAAATATATATAAGAGATAAGATAAGATACACGTTCATCAATATTTTCTTTTGATAACCAATCAAAAGTGGTATAGAACAGAAGAGCCTCGTGATCAGAATTCATGTCTTTACAGAGTTATTTGTTGGGAGCACTAGATTTTATATAATTAAAAATTTTAATCAAAAAGTTAAGCACTTATTACAAAGGCTTCGGAAGATTTGTTCAGTTGGGCGAAATTAATGTCCATTCTCGGTTGTGTTTGATATTCGGTTCCTTGTTCTGTTTGTTTTTCGGTACAATGTTCAGGTCTGTAGGAAAAGCTTTATGTTTTAATCTACTCTGAGAATTTTCTGATTTCCCCATGAATAATCTAATCTGAAATAGCCTTACAAATTAAATCAAAAGTTACTTTACGTTTAGAATCATTTCCGATCTAAAATACTAAAAAAATTCAATTTAATTTTCTAAAAGCAAGGTTCCATAATTCAAAAGTTTTATCATAAAAACAAATAGATAAGATCTTTTATTAAAAAAAAATCTAGTTTTTTCTTCTACGTCGCCCTAAGAATCAGCCAACCATGAATATTATATTATGTAGAATGTTTTTATTACTGACAAATCAATTCAATTAAGTTGTGTTAGTTGAAATAAATGAAGCGAGTTGTCGAGGAGCCATCATTCACGACAAATCACTGCTCGGCGCCACCAATTTCATTACATTCATTGCGGCCCAAAGAAATACGGGGTGGAACCCGATGAGGGCGGCAGAGAGTTTCCTTTCCACGGGAAAAGCGAGAAGAAAGAATGCTTAAAGAAATTCTTTTTGTTTTGATTCTTTACTTTATCAGCGTTTTTGTCAGTCTTAACTTAATTTTCTAATTAAATTTCCGTAAATTAGAATCAAATAGTGGTATAAATTGTCTAAGTTTCCTGGGTAGGTAAAAATAGATTTTTTTCTATTTACCATGGGAGACTTTTCAATGAAAATTAAAAATCACCCCAACTTTTAATTTGCGGAATTTTTACCCGAACAGCCATCAATGGTGAAGAAAAACACTCCACAGAACTTGTGATACTTGTTAAGAACAGCGATTGTAAAAAAATTATAGACATGGTTAAGTGTTGAAATTTTTTTTAAATCACAGATAATTAATTATAATTGAAGGTAATGGAAGGCAGCCCAGGGGTCGTGAGGAAAGAAAAAATTAACACATATCAAATAAGGTGTAATTTATTGGAATCCTTCCTCCTTTCCTTTCAAACCGACGATTCGGAGGATTCTTCCCTACTTCTTCAGGGTTTCAAAGGGTCAAGAATGAAACAAATAAAATGTTTCCTTCTCTCCACAGTAGTGTTCAAAACTTTTTTCTTTTTTAGCAAAGGCATAGAAAAACAATTTTTTGACGTGACAACGTCTTATAATTCGATGAAGCCGGCTGCACGCTCGAAAAAACATGACTCATGCGGCGTTACCTCGCTCTGAGGCGTTCCATTTAAGGCTTTAAGTGCAAGCGAGAGCGCGAACGAGTGACAAAGATTGAGGCGGGCTTTTTAAAAGCTACAGTTACAAAAATTTTAATGATGTTTCCAAATTTTAAATTTTAAGATTTATGAACAATAATTTAATCATAGTTTATTCTTATAATAAATTATTCAAAATTATTACTTTTTTACAACAAATTACAATTAAATTTGCAAAAATAATTAAGTAACTAATTGAACAACAACTTTTATTCAGTTTACTTTCTGAAAGAAATAATGTCAATACAAAATTTATTATTATAAAATAATAAAATCAAAAATTAAATTTTAACAGTCGAGTAGAAATTTAAACAATAAATTTTATTCAAGTATTTTGTAAATTTAAAATGATTTTCTGAACGTAGAATTTTATGAAAAAATCGATTGTCTGTAAAGTCGATTTACTGATCGATAGTTGAACATGACAACGTCATAAGAAAATACTGATGAATGATACTGGTATTTTCTTATGACGTTGTCACGTTCAACTATCGTCAGTAAACCGACTTTACAGACAACCGATTTTTTTTCTCTCTCCTTTTAATTAGATAGAAAAAGAAGAAAAAAAAATGTTTTTCTATGCCCATGCTAAAAAAGAAGAAAGTTTTGAACACTACGGGGGAGAGAAGAAGGAAACATTTTATTTGTTTCATTCATTGACCCTTTGAAGCCCTGAAGAAGCAGGGAAGAATCGTCCGAAACGTCGGTTTGAAAGGAAAGGAGGAAGGATTCCAATAAATTAGACCTTATTTGATATGTGTTAATTTTTTCTTTCCTCCCTACCCTGGGCTGCCTTCCATTACCTTTAATTAAAATTTCTACCAGTCCGTCTTCTCCAGAGAAAATTTCGTTGCAAAAAATTAATTATAATAATTTATTGAAAACAAAACAACAATAATATAATAACGACGTTTCGATCGGTATATTCTGAGGCTATTCTCAAGCCAATTCAGTTAATAAAAAATCGGAGTTCATGTTCATACGTGTGTGAGAATGATCGCAGAATAAGCAAATCGAAACGTCGTAGTTATATTGTATTATTTGTTGTTTTTGTTCAATAAATAATTATAATTAATTATGTGTAATTTAAACAAAATTTCAACCTCTAATAAATTTAATCACAAAAATACAAGCTTTTACAGTTACATCTAAATTTATGAAAGAAAATACCTTCAACAAAATGTGTGTCTGTCTGCCTGTTTCCATGGAGTTCGCGTAAATTTTGCCCTCAATTGTCATAAAAACGGCTTGATGTATTTTTATGAAATTTCGTATTTGGATTAGATGTTTTCTAACTAATAATGACTGGTATAGAACATTTTGATGTTTTGAAGGGGATTTGGAGAGGGGGGGCACTAATGAAAATTATTAAATAACCCCTAAACTATTAGCTTTACGGAAAATTTTGTTAGAGGCAAAGTTGTAGAGGATGTGATTTCTAAGAACTTTTGTTTAAATAAATTAAAAAAAAAAAAACTCCCAAAAGAAGAGAGAGAATAGCGCTTTGAAATTTCGTTCTTTCTTACAAGCTTTTTATTTAACTCAGGGATGCCCAACCTTTTGGCTTACACGGACCACATTTGAAGAAAAAAAATTGTCTCAGATAAAAAATTATAATTCTATTGATATTTGTCATTCAAAAAAGATAGTTAATAATGTTGGAATAAGTACTTTTATTATTTTTATATAGCTTCTAATTTTACTTTTCATAAATTTTATAAACGAAACTAGCTTCTCTTATATGTAATTATATACTTACAAAAAGTGATATCATGTATTAGTATTTGTTTATATTTTTTCTTGGCTAGATAAATAAAATTATAATAAAGAGACAATATTCAATTTTTCTTTCAGGTCGGTATCTAATTGTTATTCCAGAAGTTTCAATCAGAAAGTTTGCAAGTAGGAAATTTATTTCTAATGAAAATGGAGTCGAAAATGGACTAAAATGATGATTATTTTTTCGAAAATCTTGAAATCTAGCTACAGATTCAAAATTTAAAATTAGCATTAAAGCATATCACTTTTTAATTTAACACTAAAAAACAATGTTAAATTTCAAAGTTTTGGATACAATTTAAATGTAGTAGCAATCCCAAAATTGCTAGGAGAAATAGAGTAAGAGAGCGACTCTCATTATTATTTTTCATGATAGGTCTCATCCCCAATTACAGTGTGATGCTATAGCAACACGACTTGTATTGGGACTGCTGTAAATATTCATATCTTCACTGAATGTTTTAATAATAAAGATGCAAGCAATTTATCTACATAAGTCAATTCCAAACAACTTATTTAACATTTGATAATATAAATGTAGAATTTTGTCAAAATAAATTTTGGCTTAAATATTACCTATGATCTTTTCATTCATTTCTAATTTCATCGTTCACTGGCGGAAAGAAAAAACTCTTGAATTTTCCAGCAGGTTTTTTATTAGAATTTGAAATTGGCTGGCCCTTAAATTTTATATTTATTTTGTCAGAGCCAGATGTGAAAGCAAAAAATTATTTCAATATTGATCCTTGATACCTATTTAATACTAGTAATAACGGGAAAAAATAATATAATTATAGATGAAAATCTTTAACAGATTTTTAACCAGAATGGTCAGACTCAAAATAATATTTTAGTCAGACATACAGAAATTTTCAAAGTCGAAAATTATAACTCGTTCATTTTCAACACTGATTTTATTAATATAATATGAATAAAAGCCAAGTGAGTTTTTTAATTTGGTAAAAACGTCTTTTTTTCATTCTAAAATCCCCTAGTAGCACAATGTTTCAAACTATATAGTAACTATATTCTCGAAATCTATATAGGCGGTAAACTATATAGTAACTATATTCTCGAAATCTATATAGGCGCTATATAGTTACCATATAATTTGAAACATTGTGCTACTAGGGTCACTAGTAGTTATATTTTGGTCAACATATTAATTTTACATTACTAGAAATTTAAAGGCCATATAAAAAATATAATTTGATTTTGTGACATAAGGAAATGTCCTCTCGGGGATTCAAGCCCTTTTGATATGAAATAAGTCTATCTACAAGACTCGCACTAGATTTAGTGCGAGTCGTGTAGATTGAATAGGCTAGTGAGCGAATGAGTTTTATATAGAGTACTTGAATTCATTCAGACCCATTGCTCAAAAATACTACTAGAGGCTGCCACGCAACAGAAAAATTATTTTTCCTTTCAAAATACTAGAAATTTGAATTTTTTTCTTAATTGACGATCATAACAAACTTTGATTATTTTTTTCAGAATTTAAATTTCAGGGATTGATTGAAATTCGAGCTGGTAGAACAATAAACAAAAAATTGTCATTTTGGGCTCTCTCCCACCGTCATTTTAAAATGAAATTACTTTTTAAAAATTATTCTGATTCTATTTAAAAAAATCTCCAAGCATCTTTATATTGAGACCAAAAATATTTTGGACCGACCCCTCCCAAAATAATAATAGGTTTAAAATTTTGATTTTGGAGAAAATGAAAACATATTACTTAAGATTTCAAGTTTGTATCTTTTTAAGATTATGTACTACAATGCTCTGGCAAACGGACAAACAAACAGACAAACAGCTACACCTATACTGATAGGGCCCCGATTTGCTTTTCAAACGAAACTAAAAAACACATATCTAATAAGATATTAAATTTAAATTATTCATAATATTAAGTTAATCTTTTTGTAAACATCTAGGAACGTTAGAATTTTTATAAAACCCATCTTTTAAAGGTTGCGTTTCAAAAGTATAACAGGTTTCTATTAGTTTATGTTGATTCATTGCCTTTTTGTCTGTCTATCTTGAAATATAACCTTTCTAATAAGATCTTTATTCTGCCTTTAAATTCTCTATAATTGGTTCTCTTGTTCATTAGTTAGTGATAAATCTAAAATTAACTTTTGGAATTTGAAATGCGTATTCAAAACTTAGTCTAATAATTAGGTAACAACAGACCATGTTTTCGAAAAGTAACAATTCGCAGAAGCATTTCCCTAGTCTTTATTAGAAAGAAAGAAATAAGAATGGTAACAAAGTGGTCGGTCCAATCTAATCAAATAGAACTTTGCTATGAGACCGAGGTAAAACGAAACCCCTTTCGGGGAATTAGACGAGTTTCTATTGAGAGGTCATCTGTTCTTGTAGATTGGCATCCTTCTCGAGGTATTCCTTTTGTACTGGTGGAGTACCCATATGCACGCTAATTAATTAGACTAATTCCTCTGGGCTTTCGCATCGTTTACAACTCTCTCTCGATCTGTTTGTGTCTGCTTATCAATGTCTGCTCTCCTCAGAGGTTGGTAATATGCTTGTCTAAGGAAAGGGAGATGGGATTGTCAAATTTATTCCAAACAAGCTGCACTCCGGGAATTTGCCTCTGCGAGGAAGGGAAGGAGAAAGGCTTTGGCTTCCTCATATATAAACAATTACATGGGTATATCTGCATATCAGTAGATTTCACTTATCCGATTTTTAGTTAGTTCGAGTAGGTATTTTTTACTTATGGAAAGTGGTGTAGGTTTTAGGTGAAACATGATGTTAGTTAATAGAGTAAAGGGTGTGTAGTTTCACAGTGAAACTACACACACCTTTACTCTATTAACTCGAGTAGGTATGGCTGAAAGGCAGAACATTGAATTCACTTATTTTTACAAAGAGAAACAAAGAGGTTGTGCTTGATGCAACAAAAAACAAAACAAAAAATTTTCACTTATTTTTACTTTACCACACAGGGAGAGTATGGTCAAGTATTGTAATCGTGCATGAAATAAGTGGGTTTTTTTGCTTCGTTTTTTCGAAATATCTGTAAACCTTGGACATCAGGAAAAAAGATGATCAAATGGCAATTTTTTTTTTTTTTTTTTTTTTATTAAAATATAACCTTGTTACAGAGAACATTAGGTCATTAGGCCAAACAAAATACATAAAATTACATAAATATATATACATTACATTATGAAGAAAGTATTACAATGTTTTTTTTACAGTTCAATAAATCAAAGGATATGTAACAAACTAGATGGTAGAACATTAGTCATACATAATATAAAAATTTTATGAGATAGCTTTTTTAACAAATTATAATACATATATTTATAGTAATTACTAATAAATAATAGACAAAATCAGAGTCTGAACTCTTAGATTAACCAATAATAAATAAATATAAAAAAGAAAAATCACAAGTTTTTACATTCTCGTCTTATTGAGATAATGAATTTATAAAACAACTTTAAATTATTCGGGTTTTCAAAGAAATATTTTAGAATAAGAAGCATATTGGTTGGATGCACCAATAATTTACCATTTGATTGAAAAAATTTTCGACTTTATTTTTTATTCTTGCGCAACCAAGAAAGAAATGATTAAGATCACCAACCTCACCGGAATCGCACACACATAGTGGGTTCTCTCTCAAACCCATCCTGTGTAAATACTGGGGTGATCGTGTGACCCAACCTTAAACGGATTATTTCCACAATCAGACCTCTAAACAAAGGGCAGGAATCATACCAGGGTCTACGTGGTATTTTCGGCATTATACAAAAAAGATGTCTGCCTTTGGATTGTTCAGACGACTGGCAATTAAATAAATAAAAATAAAATAAAAATAAAAATTAATTTAGTTGAGAGCACGAGAATAAGAATTGGTTTACTTTGGCCCATTAAGCACAGAAAAAAAAATAATAAATTAAAAAAAAAGGAAACTAAGATATTCAAAACAACTATTTAGTTGAATAGAAGTTTATTGGAAATTTTAATTAAGAGAAATAATATTTAATATGAAAATAAATAGAAAAAAAAATAATCATTTGTCATAATAATTATAGGTATATATTATATATAAATAAAAGACCGCCTGTTTACACATCTCAAAAACGGCTGAAACTATTTTAATTTAAAAAATTCAACTCTGGTGGTTGAGCTGTTGAAAATAATGAATTTAGTTTTTTTAATTTTAGGTCGATTGATTCTGTCACATGTTTTCAGCAGTGGTTAGCATTAATGGTTCAAACATAAAAAATGGAATGTTATTTCCTCCAGTATTAGATAAGATTCGATCGCTACTTTTTATTTTAAATCGATTCTTCCATGTCTTCAGCAATAGTTACCAATGATAATTTAAATTATCAAGTTTTTTGCCGAGATTAGCAGAATTTTTTATAAATTAAAGGAGATAATATTCTACTGGAATAATAAATTTTTAAAGCTTTGCTGGCTTAATCAGTCTATTACAATTAATTCACAGGAATTCATGTATGAAAGAATGAAGTCAATAATGCACTTTAAAATCATTATTCCTCAAGTATTAAATGAGAATCGATGACTATTTTTGATTTTAAGGCAACATTGACATCAAAAAGACAGTGAAATCCGATTAATATTAAAGGAATAAACATTTTAATAGGTTTTTGGGCTATTAATAGATTTTGAAAATAATTTAAATTTAATATATTTTTAATTGTTAGCAATACTTACTTTAATTTACTCTATAATGGATCTGCTTCGCGGTGGTGTAACTCAGTGTGACTCTCTTGAAATCAAAAAGACTAAATTCTTTTATGGCAAACAACTCAAGCTTGAGTTAAGTCGATTCCTCCATGTCTTCAGCAATGGTTACCAATAAAAACCGAAATGTCAAAAATCCAATATAGAATGGTTTTTCCTCAAGTATTAGATGAGAATCAATCGCTACTTTAGGTTTAAAGTCGATTTTTCTATGTCTTCAGCACTTGTTACCAATAAAAACCGAAATGTCAAAAATCCAATATAGAATGGTTATTCCTCAAGTATTAGATGAGAATCAATCGCTATTTTCGGTTTAAAGTCGATTTCTCTGTGTCTTCAGCAATGGTTACCAATAAAAACCGAAACGTCAAAAATCCAATATAGAATAGTTATTCCTCAAGCATTAGATGAGAATCAATCGCAACTTTTGGTTTAAAGTCGATTTCTCTATGTCTTCAGCAATGGTTACCAATAAAAATCGAAACGTCAAAAATCCAATATAGAATGGTTATTCCTCAAGCATTAGATGAGAATCAATAGCTATTTTTGGTTTAAAGTCGATTTCTCTGTGTCTTCAGGAATGGTTACCAATAAAACCCGAAACGTCAAAAATCCAATATAGAATGGTTATTCCTCAAGCATTAGATGAGAATCAATCGCTATTTTTGGTTTAAAGTCGATTTCTCTATGTCTTCAGCAATGGTTACCAATAAAAACCGAAACGTCAAAAATCCAATATAGAATGGTTATTCCTCGAGTATTAGATGAGAATCAATCGCTATTTTTGGTTTAAAGTCGATTTCTCTATGCCTTCAGCAATGGTTACTAATAAAAACCGAAACGTCAAAAATCCAATATAGAATGATTATTTCTCAAGTACTAGATGAGAATCAATCGCTATTTTTGGTTTAAAATCTAGTTCTCTATGTCTTCAGCAAAGGTAACGGATAAGAAAACAACGCAGTTGCTATGGTTACTCATAAAAATTCCTCCCAAATTGTTAGCATTTCACAGAGAGAAGCCTATCCATTCTTACTTAAGCAAGGCTAAATGAGCTATATTAAAACTTTCAAATGAATAAATTTTAAAGAATTTAAAAAATTAAAAAAGTACTCTCTTACTCTAGAGTAAATTATTTTAAAATATAATTTTACTAAAAACTTTATTTAACCTTTTTTGTGGTCCCCAAGGTACTTAATTAGGATATTAAATTTCATCAAAATTGGTTAAGTCATTTTCAAGATATTTAGAAAAAACTAAAAAAGTACTGAAATAAAGTACTAATGTTTGTGGTCCTATATGTACCAAAAACTAATCAGCGCTTTATTTTGTTAAACTAATGGTAAGTTTTCAATTTCATTTCAATCGGTGCAACCGTGTGGAAAAAATCGTGGGCCAAA
Organism: Forficula auricularia; assembly: GCA_024734495.1. Lineage (NCBI taxonomy): Eukaryota > Metazoa > Arthropoda > Insecta > Dermaptera > Forficulidae > Forficula > Forficula auricularia. The sequence goes on from JALMQS010000149.1 coordinate 17,355,853, forward strand.
AAAACGATAACATCCATCCATCCATCCATCCATCCGCACGCACTAAATGAAAAAATCGCACTTTTTGGCCTCTCGACGAGACCCCTTGTAATTTTTGGCAAAACCGTCACGTGCTAAAATTCAACCTAATTGAATACTACAATTTGTGACTTTAATTGAGTCCATGAGTTCCGTAGTCTTTACCTGAGGACCCTTTGAAGCCACGCTTGCCCCGAGAGCGATTACAATACTTTACCCATGCTTTGAATTGGATAAAGTAAAAAATGAAATGGATCAACTTAGAAATGTTTCAAGATTATTAGACTTGCTCAGGTGTTGAGATTGTAAGCAAATATTGGTACAATGGTCGTGAATCCAATCAGAGGCGGATAAAAGGTCTTGCTAGTCTTACGGTAATGGAGACAAAGCAGGAAGGGGCCACGTAGGTGTCCAGCTGTACTTCCAATCCGCCTTCAAGATGACGCCAGACCAGCACTTGCAGTTTCTTCTTAAAGATATTAGAGGAATTGTATTTTTTTACTTTATCCAATGCAAAGCATGGGTAAAGTATTGTAATCGCTCTCGGGGCAAGCGTGGCTTCAAAGGGTCCTCAGGTAAAGACTACGGAACTCATGGACTCAATTAAAGTCACAAATTGTAGTATTCAATTAGGTTGAATTTTAGCACGTGACGGTTTTGCCAAAAATTACATGGGGTCTCGTCGAGAGGCCAAAAAGTGCGATTTTTTCATTTAGTGCGTGCGGATGGATGTATGGATGGATGGATGGATGGATGTATGGATGGATGTATGTATGTATGTTATCGCTTTTTTGGCCCACGATTTTTTCCACACCGTTGCACCGATTGAAATGAAATTGAAAACCTACCATTAGTTTAACAAAATGAAGCGCTGATTAGTTTTTGATACATATCGGCCCACAAACATTAATACTTTATTTCAGTATTTTTTTAGTTTTTTCTAAATATCTTGAAAATGACTTAACCAATTTTGATGAAATTTAATATCCTAATTAAGTACCTTGGGGACCACAAAAAGGTTGAATAAAGTTTTTAGTAAAATTGTATTTTAAAGTACTTTACTCTAGAGTAAGATGGTACTTTTTTAATTTTTTAAATTCTTTAAAATTTATTCATTTGAAAGTTTTAATATAGCTCATTTAGCCTTGCTTAAGTAAGAATGGATAGGCTTCTCTCTGTGAAATGCTAAAAATTTGGGAGGAATTTTTATGAGTAACCATAGCAACTGCGTTGTTTTCTCATCCGTTACCTTTGCTGAAGACAGAGAAATCGATTTTAAACCAAAAATAGCGATTGATTCTCATCTAGTTCTTGAGGAATAATCATTCTATATTGGATTTTTGACGTTTCGGTTTTTATTAGTAACCATTGCTGAAGACATAGAGAAATCGACTTTAAACCAAAAATAGCGATTGATTCTCATCTAGTACTTGAGGAATAATCATTCTATATTGGATTTTTGACGTTTCGGTTTTTATTAGTAACCATTGCTGAAGACATAGAGAAATCGACTTTAAACCAAAAATAGCGATTGATTCTCATCTAGTACTTGAGGAATAATCATTCTATATTGGATTTTTGACGTTTTGGTTTTTATTAGTAACCATTGCTGAAGACATAGAGAAATCGACTTTAAACCAAAAATAGCGATTGATTCTCATCTAGTACTTGAGGAATAATCATTCTATATTGGATTTTTGACGTTTCGGTTTTTATTAGTAACCATTGCTGTAGACATGGAGGAATCGACTTAAAATAAAAAATAGCGATTGATTCTCATCTAATACTTGAGAAATATCCATTCTATATTGGATTTTTGACGTTTCGGTTTTTATTAGTAACCATTCCTGAAGACATAGAGAAATCAACTTTAAACCAAAAATAGCGATTGATTCTCATCTAGTACTTGAGGAATAATCATTCTATATTGATTTTTCACGTTTCGGTTTTTATTGGTAACCATTGCTGAAGATATAGAGGAATCGACTTAAAATCAAAAAATAGCGATTGATTCTCATCTAATACTTGAGGAATAACAATTCTACATTAGGTTTTTGACGTTTCGATTATTATTGGTAACCATTGCTGAAGACATGGAGGAATCGACTTAAAATCAAAAATAACGATCAATTCTTATCTAATACTAGAGGAATAACCTTATTGCATTCCATTTTTGATGTTTTGACTATTAATGGAAACCTCTACTGAAAATGTAGAAGAATCGACTTAAAATCAAAAAGACTAAATTCTTTTTGGTAAACAAACTCAAGCTTGAGTTGTTTGCCATAAAAGAATTTAGTCTTTTTGATTTTAAGTCGATTCTTCTACATTTTCAGTAGAGGTTTCCATTAATAGTCAAAACATCAAAAATGGAATTCAATAATGTTATTCCTCTAGTATTAGATAAGAATCGATCGTTATTTTTGATTTTAAGTCGTTTCCTCCATGTCTTCAGCAATGGTTACCAATAATAATCGAAACGTCAAAAACCTAATGTAGAATTGTTATTCCTCAAGTATTTGATGAGAATCGATGGCTATTTTTGATTTTAAGTCGATTTTTCTATGTCTTCAGCAATGGTTACCAATAAAAACCGAAACGTCAAAAATCCAATGTAGAATGGTTATTCCTCGACTCTTAAATGAGAATTATTTTTGAATTAATTTCAATATGAACTACAAATTGCAAGTGATATCTGATTAATAATAAAGGAACAAACATATTAATATTTCAAATGAATTTGGATAAAGTTTAGCAACGATCGGTTGCAGTTTATTTTTACTTATGGAAAGTGGTGTAGGTTTTAGGTGAAACATGATGTTAGTTAATAGAATAAATTTGAATAAATTTGTAAACTCCTGATGATGGACTAATAATCCGAAATATATTGAGTTTGTATAAACCTCTTTGAGTTTTATTTCATTCACTGTGAAACTACACACCCTTTACTCTATTAACTTAGAGGAATTGCTGGAGTCTCCGACTTCCACTGGCGGTCGACAACGTGTAGATTATACCAATAGCAATCTCCTCGGCATATGGTATAATGAATGGGATGGTGACTTATATGCAGAGAGAGCGTGATAGCGCGTGTAATATACTAATACTATAATATATTAATGTATATATAGTGAGTAGTATATATATGCTGGTAATAGTATTCAATAGTATAATATGTATATAATGAATAGTAATGTATATCATAGAAAGTAGTGTATAATAGTATATATCAGAATGGTAATGTATAGTAATGTATATATGATAGTATATGTTTTATAATATAGCAATGAATAGTATTGTATGTTTATAATATAGCAATGAATAGTAATGATATCATAATGATGTTTATAATAATGATATGAGCTCTCTCTCATCTTCTTTTACTAGCCTTCTCCCTCCGTCCTCTTTTGAGATCATGTGCTCGGATCTGATATCCTGATTGGTGGATTGAACCCTTCCTCTTCCTCCCTCATTCGCTCATTGACCGGCTTTCCCTGAGATCTTAATCTATCCCAATTCTCATTTCTCGAAACATTTCTTAAAATTTACATTTTATTGTGAATTGAAATGAAAAAAATAAATTTTATTAATAATATATTTTTCTCTGTTTTATGGATTAACATTGATTAAATTAGACTTTCTTTTTTTGAATTTTAAATCCCAAAAAAATAACTCCGTTCATGAATTGTGTCTCTTTTAAATTTATTTTGCCTACAATGTAGGATACATTGTAACATATTAATATTTCAAATGACTATGGATAAAGACTCACTACAATCAGTTGCAGTTTATTTTTTAGTGGAGAAATATATTCTTCAACCATGATATTTTCTCTGGATGTCTGGATTCCTATACCCCCAATACTATAAATAAAGAACAAAAAGGTGTAGAAAATACGCTCTCGCGTCTAAATGAGTATTTATTTAAAGTAGTATAAATAACAGAGGGATAGACTGACGAAATAACCTATAATTAGTTATTTAGTTAAACTTATGAACTTGTATTGAAGAAATACTTTTCAGCCATGTTAACATTTCCAGGGTGAAGTTACAGAGTGGTCCAAATCGCTGAGAGCTCCTTCTATGGTAAATAGGGTAGTCCCTCATGGATGCTCTCGCGCTCGAGTCGATCTGCTGTGTTTTCAAATTTGTTATGTAGTTTTTGAATTAAAAGAAATAATGTGTAAAATTTAGAAATTTTATATTCTCTCTCTCTCTCTCTCTCTCTCTCTCTCTCTCTCTCTCTATATATATATATATATATATATATATATATATATATATATATATATATATATATATATATAATTTTTTTAATTACCCACGTCAGTTTTATCAAAGCGTTTATGTTATTTTTATTTTTAATTTTATCTCTAACCAACAAGGAGGTCCTTGGCTTTTGTCTCTTAATTAAAAGGAAAGCATAGTGAATGAACAACGTACTAAATATTTATAATTTTTTTTGTTATACATTCAAATAGAAATAGAATCAAAGTTGAGATAAATTAAGTTAATTTTTGTTGAAAAGGATTTGTGCGGTTTTTTCGGAGTAGTTGGCTCGTTCTTTAGCCTCGCTCGGATGTTTCCCATGGGGCCCTTTATCCACCAAATGTTAACAAAAGCCTCATTTAAAACATGCATTTGATTATATACGATGAATGTAGATTTAAGCAGACATCAACTCAAATACTACACTAGATTCGTAGCATAATTGAAGAATAATGGTGAAATGTTATTAAAGAACAACAAGCACACACAACGCTAAAAAGTAAATTTAATTTAATTAGAAGCCAGGAGTCACTAAACGAAGCATAATATATGAACGTATGAGGTGGACCACACTACTTTTACTTAACATTTCCCATATTTCGGGTTTCGTACGAAAAGAGTAAAATAACGGAATAGTCTTCCTTCGCTGACTGTCAGGCAGGTCTCTCTTTTAATAGCTTGCAATTTTTAATCTATTAAAGCTAGAAACATGATTTGGAGAAATTCAACATTTTTGAGCTATCTGAGTAAGCAAATAAGTGTTGATGAAAACAAATTCTCTCATCCATAGTTTTATATGGTAGGTCTTCGAAATAATTTTATAAGTGTTTTCTTGTAATTTTTATTTTGACTTCCCATTTATGAACCTACTAAGTACCCCTTTTAGGAAATGGCGGGTTGATAACAAAACTTATTTCAGGTCATATTCATACTTAGGGATTTACAATTACCATGAAATGTGCTAGAAATAATTTTCTTGATGAAATGCTAAATCATGAATAATCCCCCCTTTTAAGGGACGAAGAGTTGATCAGAATAATTAATTCAGACTATGTATTTACATTTAGTGATTTGGATTTACCCTAATATTGACATTAAATCATACTCTAATAAGAAATATAGTATTATTATTTAGGGTAACTACCCAGTTTAGGAAATTCCCCGAAAATAGACTGGACACTAGACTTTATTGTCTTTTATTTATTTATTTTAAACAATGCTTTTATAAAACTAGAAAATATATTTTACTACTAGTGGACGATTTTTATTTTGCTTTAAATTATTCTATTTTGCACACCGTTTCTCGGTTGATTTTGGTTCGGTTCGCTTCTTTGAAGCTAAAATCTTGACCGAACCCAGCCGAGAAATGAAAAATTCATCATTGCTAGGCAAGCAATTTGCTCGGTTCAACTAAATGTTCATTTTTTCATAAGAAGAAATCAATTAGGCTGTTTGATGCAAATAAACTTATGAGAATATGTTTATTTGCAACAAGCAGAGGACAATCTCATTGATTTCTCCTTATCAACTGTGCTACTCTTTGCAAACTAAATCTTTTCAATTTCATTATATTGAAAATTCTTTAAACCCCTTTAAGCCACTAATCTAATAGATTTTCCTTAAATAACTTTTTTGTAGAAAATTAAATTTTTCCCAAAATTTATTTTCTATGTTTTTTTCTTTATTCAGCCCATTTAATCTTAGCCAATAAAAGAAATTAAAGATAAATTATCTCCAGAAAGTGACATATAGTTTTGAAAATTTTGAAGATACATCAATTTTATTACATTTTTTATTTTAAAATACAAAAAAAAAAAAAATTATTTGAAAAATTAAAATCTTTTTGTTTTCACGAATAAACACTAAACCGAAATTTTCATATATCTGTGTGTTTCAAGATCCCTTAGTCCTTGTGAAACACCACCAACTCCAAACTAATATAATTTTAATAATGTTTCACTATAACCCAACACCGCTTTCCCTAAATTCGATTAAAAAAAGAGTTGTTTAGAATTTTTTTTTGTCATCGGTTTTAATACCATTTAGCCTCAATTATTATAAATTAATATTTACCTAGATAGTTTTTCAGTAATTTTATTAACAATAAGTGTACATCAGTGATATGCGGTGAGTTTTCAAAAAAACGAACCAACAATTTTTTAAATTTTATTTTATTTTTCGCTCATTATTAAAAATTTCATCAATAACCGCATTATATAATTAATAATTATTAATTTACCTCGAAATAAGGCTGATTTTTCTTCCAAAGGTTGGATTCTATAAAACACATTCAAATCAAATATGTACAATTATTTAAAAACAACAGTTTTTTCGGCCAAAGGGTTGAAATTATTCGCAGGTATAGTTGTTGCGTGAGTGACTGGTGTCCGAATGGAGCCAAACTAATTGGAGACCCTCGGGATTCAAGTGTGTGGGAGGGAGGAGTAGAGGGGAATTGCCCGGTCAAAGTCTATTTTTTGGATTTTCGGGAAAGGTGGGGAGAGTCGACAGGTCTTACTTAACCTGTATTTGTGGCGGTGACAGGTCTTGACGTGTATTTGTGGCGGTGACGTCACAGGCTAGCTCTTATAAAAATATAATCAAATAATTTAATATAAATAAATATGTATATCAGTAGGGTGGGCGGTGACATTTCAACCAGAGGATGCTGTCCATGTTTTGCTCCTTTGCATAAAATTCATTAAAAATTAATTCATATTAAACGCAGAATTTTTCTTTATTTTTCAAATTTAAGATTAACTTTTTATGGTATGTATGAAAATAGTATTGACGTTTTGAAATTATAGGGATACACAGCATCCATGGACTGCACGCCACTGGTGTACATGTAATAAAACAATTTAGTTTGTTGTCAAATTACAAATAAGCAAAATTTCTAGAAAGCATACCGAGTCTTGAAAAGGATTTCACTTTTTCTTCCAATTATATATTTTAAATAGTGTTTTCCCTAAAATGATTAAGCATCACTACTCTCTTTCTATTCTTTTTTTCTGCCTCTATATTTATAACTCTCAATTGTTTTTATATTTTACGAATTTCTATTATGCTACTAGACACTCAAATACAATATTCATTTTCGATTTTTTATTTGTGTTTCATAATTTTCCCCAATGAAACCATGCTTTTGTTTAACTTTACAAATTAATCTAGAAAATACCTACATATTTATGAATAAAGCGCTGCCAGTAATTAACTATAAAATAAAATTGTAATTGGATTTTCGTATTTACTATATGAGTACAATGTTAAAAATGTATAAAACTTTATGATCTAATATTTAAAAATTTATTAACTGAAGACACCAAATAAAAAAACTGCAACGGATCGTGGCTAGACTTTACCAAAATCGTTTGGAATATTAATATGTTTGATTACTCCTTTATTATTAATCAGATATCACTAGATATTTAACGTTTATGTTGAATTAAAATACGAAATAACGATCGATTCTTATCTAATACTAGAGGGATAACCTTATTACATTCGGTTTTTGATGTTTTGACCATGAGCTATATTAAACCGATCAAATGAATAAATTTTAAAGGATTTAAAAAAGTACTATCTTACTCCAGAGTAGAGTACATTAAAATATAATTGTACTAAAAACTTTATAAATATGGCCTTTGAGGTACTTAACTAGAATATTAAATTTCATCAAAATTGGTTAAGTCATTTTCAAGATATTTAGAAAATTATTGGAATAAAGTACTGATGATTGTGGGTAGATATGTACCAAAAACTAATCAGCGCTTCATTTTGTTAATTTATTGGTAAGTTTGCAATTTAATTTTAATCGGTTGAACGGTGTGGAAACAATTGTCGACAAAATAAACTGCAACGGATCGTTGCTAAACTTTATCCAAATTCATTTGAAATATTAATATGTTTGTTCCTTTATTATTAATCAGATAAAACTTGCAATTTGTAGTTCATATTGAAATTAATTCAAAAATAATTCTCATTTAAGAGTCGAGGAATAACCATTCTACATTGGATCCTTGACGTTTCGGTTTTTATTGGTAACCATTGCTGAAGACATAGAGGAATCGACTTAAAATCAAAAATAGCCATCGATTCTCATCTAATACTTGAGGAATAACAATTCTACATTAGGTTTTTGACGTTTCGATTATTATTGGTAACCATTGCTGAAGACATGGAGGAAACGACTTAAAATCAAAAATAACGATCGATTCTTATCTAATACTAGAGGAATAACCTTATTGAATTCCATTTTTGATGTTTTGACTATTAATGGAAACCTCTACTGAAAATGTAAAAGAATCGACTTAAAATCAAAAAGACTAAATTCTTTTTTGGTAAACAACTCAAGCATGCAACATCAAAAATGGAATTCAATAAGGTTATTCCTCTAGTATTAGATAAGAATCGATCGTTATTTTTGATTTTAAGTCGATTCCTCCATGTCTTCAGCAATGGTTACCAATAATAATCGAAACGTCAAAAACCTAATGTAGAATTGTTATTCCTCAAGTATTAGATGAGAATCAATCGCTATTTTTGATTTTAAGTCGATTCCTCTATGTCTTCAGCAATGGTTACCAATAAAAACCGAAACGTCAAAAATCCAATATAGAATGATTATTCCTCAAGTACTAGATGAGAATCAATCGCTATTTTTGGTTTAAAGTTGATTTCTCTATGTCTTCAGGAATGGTTACTAATAAAAACCGAAACGTCAAAAATCCAATATAGAATGGATATTTCTCAAGTATTAGATGAGAATCAATCGCTATTTTTTATTTTAAGTCGATTCCTCCATGTCTTCAGCAATGGTTACTAATAAAAACCGAAACGTCAAAAATCCAATATAGAATGATTATTCCTCAAGTACTAGATGAGAATCAATCGCTATTTTTGGTTTAAAGTCGATTTCTCTATGTCTTCAGCAATGGTTACTAATAAAAACCGAAACGTCAAAAATCCAATATAGAATGATTATTCCTCAAGTACTAGATGAGAATCAATCGCTATTTTTGGTTTAAAGTCGATTTCTCTATGTCTTCAACAATGGTTACTAATAAAAACCGAAACGTCAAAAATCCAATATAGAATGATTATTCCTCAAGAACTAGATGAGAATCAATCGCTATTTTTGGTTTAAAATCGATTTCTCTATGTCTTCAGCAATGGTTACTAATAAAAACCGAAACGTCAAAAATCCAATATAGAATGATTATTCCTCAAGTACTAGATGAGAATCAATCGCTATTTTTGGTTTAAAATCGATTTCTCTGTCTTCAGCAAAGGTAACGGATAAGAAAACAACGCAGTTGCTATGGTTACTCATAAAAATTCCTCCCAAATTTTTAGCATTTCACAGAAGAAGCCTATCCATTCTTACTTAAGTTAGGTTAAATGAGCTATATTAAAACGATCAAATGAATAAATTTAAAATTTTTTTAAAAAGTACTATCTTACTTTAGAGTAAAGTACTTTAAAATATAATTTTACTAAAAACTTTATTTAACCTTTTTTGTGGTCCCCAAGGTACTTAATTAGGATATTAAATTTCATCAAAATTGGTTAAGTCATTTTCAAAATATTTAGAAAAAAATAAAAAAGTACCGAAATAAAGTACTAATGTTTGTGGGCCGATATGTACCAAAAACTAATCAGCGCTTCATTTTGTTAAACTAATGGTAGGTTTTCAATTTCATTTCAATCGGTGCAACGGTGTGGAAAAAATCGTGGGCCAAAAAAGCGATAACATACATACATCCATCCATACATCCATCCATCCATACATCCATCCATACGCACGCACTAAATGAAAAAATCGCCCTTTTTGGCCTCTCGACGAGACCCCATGTAATTTTTGACAAAACCGTCACGTGTTAAAATTCAACCTATATGAATACTACAATTTGTGACTTTAATTGAGTCCATGGGTTCCGTAGTCTTTACCTGAGGACCCTTTGAAGCCACGCTTGCCCCGAGAGCGATTGCAATACTTTACCCATGCTTTGCATTGGATAAAGTAAAAAGGTTAACCTACCTACATCCATCCATCCGTACAGACCTATAAACTAAATGGAAACATCGCACTTCTGGACGAGACCCCATGTAATTTTTTGAAAAACCGTCACGTGCTAAAATTCAAGCTAAATGAATACTAGAAATTGTGACTTTGATTGAGGCCATGGGTTCCGTAGTCTTTACCTAATGACCATTTGAAGATGAGCTTGGCGCGAGACCGATTCCAATACTTTACACATTCTTCGCATTAATCGGGAAAACTCAAATGCTTATATGCTAAACTCTACCTTTTCTATTCTTTATCTATTTAAAGTTTAATAAAAATTATCCTTTCAAACACACTTGATGGCTTACATGCCATAAGCTCTGGACTTCCATCAACGACTGGACTCGCCTATCTCTTACGCAGCTTTCAATCTTCTGCGTGCATCAGGTTGCCTAAGTACAGGCGCACCATTGTCAAAAATCAAATTTAAATCCAGGGTTCATTTTGAGGATTTTAATTAATACAGTTATTTATTTATTTTATTTTTCATTATTTTTCTTTTTACGTGGAAAAAAATTGAATTGGTTAAAATGATCTAAATTTATAAATTCAATTTTGATTTCGGTCAAGAGCTAAAATATTCAATTATTTTTTCATTCAATACTGTAAAAGAATAATTGATTATTGGATGATAAATCGAAATTAAAAATTATTACTTTTTACGGTAATCAATAGGTGAAGTTAACCAGGAGGCCGGAATATTGAATTTACTTAAAAATTCACTCAAAAATACTAAATATTTATCTTATTCGCATTGGATAAAGGCAGATACCACATTTCGAATTTCTAAAATTCAATAAGTCATCTTTATCTTTCCTCTGTATTTCTTGTAAACTTAGAATGGACAAAGCTTTAACACCCTCGTACAAATTGTTGTATTAATATTTAATTGTAAAGTTTAGTTGAAATCGACGTGATCATAAAAAGGTGGGAAAGAACGATTGGGCAGAGCTTTTAAAACGATTAAGGTCATTTAGAATTAAAATAAAAATGATAACAAAATACGATTAAAAATATATATATTTCATGACTAATTTATATTTTATCGATAGGAAAGAAATATAAAAAAAACAATTCCTGATAAAAGATTCATAATCAAGATTATTTTATTTTAATATACTTATATATATATACATGTATATATATATATATATATATTATATAATACTTTATATTTATTCTTTTATTGTTTTATAGGCTTGTTTTGTAATTGAATTTTTTAATTTGCATAATTTTTACTTTACCATACACTGTATAGCAAATTGTGTTTTGATTTTTATAAATATCAGAAAGATTTCAAAAATTATTTTAATAAGAAAAATAACCGAATTAAAGTGGTCAAGATCTAGAAAAAACGTTAATTACTGAACATCTAAAAAATGATATTAAAAAATACTTGCTATATAATCCATTCATTGAATCATCTGTGTCAAATAATTTTAGGTGACTATCTTTTTAGGGAAGGAAAGGAAGACAAAACGCAAGATGGAGTGATGACATCAAGAACAGGGAACGAGTGGAGTAGAATAACAAGAGACAGAAACCTATGGAAAGAAATTGGAGAGGTCTATGCCCAATAATGGGCTCAACAATATTATAAAAATGTTTGTAAAATATGTTATAAATACACTGTATCAATCAATTATTGTAAATAAAGGCTTAATAATAATAATCTTTTTAGACCTTACAAAAATCACTATTTACGTGAAATCGATACCTATTCAAAATAGTAAGGAGATTATAAAAAAATTTAAATTATAAAATTTTCAATAGATGTCCATAAGATAAAGAAAAATGAATTTTACTAGGGATATGGCATGTATTTGAAAATGACTATTTTATAGAGGGGTTGATAATAATGATAGTAAAAGATCAAATTCAACAAATCAGATGAAATCATGCTTGGTGTTATTACAAAACAAGAGCCCATTATTACCCTCTTTAGAAAAACTAATCTACCTATTCACAGGTTCAAATTTAGATTTTTCTCGCTTATGAGAAGAAAAGTGTAGATAAAAAAAGTTCAGAATTAAATTAGTAGGGAATCAAATTTATTTAATACATTTCTGTGGAAATATTAAATAAAAAAAAAAAAAAAAATTAAAAACTTAAAATTAGACTAACACATTTTAAGATATCACTATTAGAGATAATAACTTGAAATTCGATTAGTAAGTTATAGGTTAGTTTTAAGACGTAAATACTTGCGAAGTAAGTTTTTCAAATTTTAAAAGGACAAAAGAAGAAACAACTTTTTTAAGGTTTAAAAGCGCGTCGTCTGCTAAGGTGATTTGCAAATCGCATTCCTGAAACATTCGTTTTTTTTATGTCATTAATTAGACAGTGAAAACTATTTGAAAATCAGGATTTGATCCTTTTTTATGAATATTCTACGTCTTAAAAGTAACCTTGATATAAAATGTCAAGTTATAATGCTTCAGTATAGTTTCAGAGAAATGGTGCTATCTTAAAAGGAAAACGTATTATCAAATTTTTGAGTTTTAGCTCCTTTTTGTTTTTTCATTATATTCCTACAATATATCAATAATTATTTTGATGCACTATTTTATTCTGAACATCTTTTCAATTTATACTTTTTATTTAAAATCAGTGGGGGAAAATCTATTTCCATATAAAAATTTTAACATTAAGGTGTGTGTACACTCTAGAGAAAAATCTAGCTAGATTAGAGTGTCCACATTTTCCCACGACCCAACCGGGACATGGGACATACGGTTAATTTCATATACTATTATTTAAAAACTTATTATACACAAAACAACTTTAAAATCATCTGTTTTATTAATCTAAATGTATTTTCTCTGCTGCAATAACTCACTCTAGCAGATAGAATAAATTTAAGCTAGTTCTTTCGCGACAATCCACACAAAAAGTTTTAGCCTCGCAACAACTCTATACATATGAACGGTGTTAAAATTTTAGGTTATGGTTTTTTAACGTAACTGTACTTCTCACGCTACTATATTCTCTTTATGAATGGATCATTTCCAAGCCATTGATCTTATATCCCCTCCGGTAAAAATAATCGCCCAAATATGTTTTTTTATCAAAACTACGAGGTAAATAAATAATTTCAATTTTTTTTAATTTACTCCGAATATATTATTCTAACAAATATTAGTTTTTCATCAAGATGGTGAAAGTCCTTCAATGAAAAAAACAAATAATGATAATTTCCCCAACCTTTCTTAATCTAACACATGTAAAAAATTTCATTTTTAATTGCAATTATTTCATGTTTAGTCTGGTAAATCGTCTTCAAATTTTGAAAGTGTTTTTATTATGATTTTAATGACTTATATTCCAAGTTTCGAAGACTTCTTGAATTTTTTCATTTGTGAAAGAACTACCTTAAATTAACCTAGTTTTAATAGGTTTAATGATGTTTTGATTGTTCTTTTTTGAATTTATTTGGTTGGCGGGTGTAAACTCAGGGTTAACTCTCTTGATGCTTATGGTCTGAAATTATATTTACTGATTTTATTATTAATTGACTACTATGAAATAAAAAAATAAAAATGGATTACTGAAATTGTTTATATAAAAAGTTATAATAAAAAGGAACAAAGGAAATTGGATTGTCAAGTAGGAGTTATTAATTTTCAATAATAATAGAGATTATGTTGGAATCATTTATTATTGATAACGTGAATTTATTTAATCGCCGCTTGATATCAGCAGATATAGAAATGGGTTAATGAGAAATACAAGATGGCGGTTATTCTCCTTGTGATAGAGGCTGTATAATATTAGCTTGCAATCTGCTGGACTCGAGGACTTGCTCTCCTGGTATCCAGTCTCGTTGATGGCAATCTCTCAGTGTCTGGTTGCACGAGATAGGCGCCTTCGATCAGGTTTGTATCGAGGAGCCGATATAAATATATGTGTAGATACGTGTTATCCACGAAAGCTGGGTACGGGCCGAGTCTTGTAAGCTGGACTAACGCCACTAGGACCGCGTGGAAGTGACTCCTCGCCGGGCGGCTATGGCGATGGCTAACAATGTGTGTAATGAGGTGTCTCCTTCAATGAACGCCTCGTGAGAATATGTATGTGGTGATGTATCATCAACGACTGTCCCGGTTGTCTGTTATGTGTACATCTCTAGAGGTGTGTTCAAGGACTGTCTCCGATTGTCTTTTATGAGCGCCTCGTGAGATATCTGTGGTGAGGTCTCCTCCAGGACTCCTCGGTTGTCCCCCCACCATTAGTACTTCTCCTCTTAACTTCTTCTGTTTCCTTCAAGCAGCGGTTTTCAAATTATTTATATCCTTATTGGTTTTTATAAAAGAAGAAAATATACATAAATGATTCCTAAGAGGTCCATCCCCCGCCCGCACTGCATTCCCCTCTCTGCTCGAATTCAAACATCAATTCTATCAAAAAATTACATTAAGTTATTTTTCTTTCTCTTTTACAATTTATTTTGAATGAAATCTATATTTAACTATAATTAAACAAATACTAATTTATCCTTCTTCTTCCCTAATCTGCCTCTCTTTGCAATTTCTTATTGCAATATATCATTGGATATATTGTATAGTCTTTGCTCTAGCTGCTCTAATCAGTTGGTTTGTAGATTGTAGGGTTGTCTAGCTAGGCCGCTTTTATTATTTTTTGTTTATGTATACACCTATGTGTTAAGTTTCCTCTTTATTTATAGCTACCTAGAGCAGCTCTATCTAGCAAGTCTACATGTGTACAGGCATCTTTAGATTTCTTTTAAACAAAAAAATAAATAAAAATACAATAAAAATCATTTGGTATATATTAGAAGAGTATAATTAAATTTTTTAATGCAATTGAATACAAGAAGGGGAACACCAGTAAAGATGCAGCCGCTATGGATCTCGAAAGACTCTTGTATTATTGAAGAGAAGGGAAAGTTGATTAAGTGAGAGGGTGGAGACGTAGGTATTTATGTATTCGGGTTTTGAAGGTTTGAAGATTATAAGTGCTGGAAGAGAGTTCCAGTTCCTTGAAGTCATCGGGATATACGTATTGGCGAATGAAGTAGTCCGGCACTTTTCTAATTTGACCGTGAAAAAGTGTTGAGAGTCAGCAAAACGCGGGCTACGCGCAAAGCATGCTATGGGGGGAATTACTGATTTTATCTCATCAGAGTACCTGCCGTGATAGTATCTATAAAAAAGGGAATGGGCAGAGACATTGAAAATGAAAATTCTTCTTATTTATAGTAGTTAAAAAATCCAAACAATGTTCTGAAGAAATAACCCCACTTCTGATCGATCAAGCAAGAAAAATTAACAAGATTTTCTTAGCTCTAAATATATATATATATATATATAATATAAGCAGGAAAGTGGTTTTTAGTTGACGAAAAAATCGATGTTGCAGCCATATTCTCGATTCTAGAAGAACTTTTGAAATATGTAGCTGACACGGGCATGAGTGAAGAAAAGAAGTGTGTCCACCATCATATTTTATTCAGGAATTCTTTTCAATCACGCATAATAGGCTTCCTTGCCTGGAGTTAAAAATATAACAAGATTTTCTTATGAGAAAAAAAATGGTAAGTAAGAAAAAGAGGACGAGATATTCAGTTCAATTGAGAGTTCAGATATTTTATTCATGCATTTATCTCTTTCACTCTACGAGGAAGAAATCGTCGCGAGAATTATATTAAAAAAGAAATTATTAAAAAATTCTTTCAACAAATGTTGTCAAAAGAGCATAGTTCACTTATTAAAAAAAGACTCTTTTGGCATCTTCTCTTAGGAAAAAATAAAAAACAGATTCATAAATGATGTTTTGATATTTAATTAAAACACTAAAAAAGAATTAAATGAAAATTTGAATTTTTTTAACTTGTTTTTTAATATATACATTGATTACAAATTGTTTATCTTCTGCCTCAACCTCTAAGAGCTGCTTTTCTAACGTAGATTAAGAGTTGAAACTTGAATTATTCTGTTGAGGAGACAATAAAAGAGTGTGTCTTCTGCTGAAACACACTCTTTTATTGTCTCCTTAAATATATAAAAATTCTGCTACCCTCGGCACAAAAACTTTCAATTTAATGAATTATTCTGCTTTACGCCTTTACAATCGATTCTAGAGGGATGCAACTAGCACAAATTTGGATGGATTTTATTTCTCATTTTAAACCATTTTACTATCTAAGTAGGTGGCGGCCGATATAGTGAATTCTCTCATTTTTTCTCATTGTGGCTTTTTGAACAAAAAATTATATGAAAGGCTTAATTTTTGCTGAAAAATCACCCGCTAAAATATTTTGCATCAATTTAGAAACATCCTGTATATTCCACAAAGTTTGTTGTCTTTAATTACTAATATTTTCCTATTATAATTATTCTTATTGTATTTTAAAATCTTTAAGTAGAATTAGGTTTAATTTTTTTAAATGAAGGTCAAGAGAGACATTTTTAGATGATTTTTGTACCTGTCAGAGCTTAGAAGTGGATTAACTTAAAATTATGGAAAAATTCCCCGAATACCCTTATTCTCACCTTACTAAAGAAAAAATAAGTATCAATTTTATATCCCAAGTATGGGGGCTTCCATAAATTACGTCACACATAAGGGAGGGGGCATCTCAGATTTGTGACAAAATGTGACAGGAGGCCCGGGGATCTTAAAAATTGTGACACAAAGGGGGTGGGGGGGGGGGGGGTTTAAAAACTTAAAATTCGTATGACGTAATTTATGGACAGCCCCTATTTTGAAAAATATAAGACATGGAACCTTTTATATATGAGGTCTTCTCGGGCTTCTTGGCTTATTTGATTAATGTGGAATAAGTAAAAAACAATTGATGGGTACTAAACACGACTTTTTTATTATCAATTTACATTTTTCAGAAATAGAAGCAGAATATAGAAGAGAAATTTATAATCTTGTTCAGCCGACGATCTTAATTTGAAAGATTCTACTATTTATTGAAGACTTTTTACGATATTTCTATTTATTAAATAATTATTTGATAGCATCTCTGCTTCTAGGCCTCGCATTTCTTCTACTACTACACCTACTTGGGTCGAGAGGCCTAAATATATATTTTTTTAACTCCTTCTCCAGAGTGAGTAACCAATTTAATATTTTTCTCAGACCTTCGGTGTACATGATCAAACTAACTCCTTCAAACGATCTCTTTCGGTCCTTTGAATATTTAATTTCTCTATAATGGCTTCAAAGCTTTGGAAATGAAAATTCCTTCGGCAAACCAATTTCTATTTTCACATTTCTAAAGTGGTCTTTTACTTTATTACTTTACTTTTGTTGATAATTCATAAATATGTATTTCAATCTATATTTTAAAGAGTATTCAATTTTATATACAAAGAGAAAAAGCTGTACCTTTTCAAGTTACCTAACGATTGTTGCTGAATTCAGACTACTAAAACATTTTGATGTTTATATACTTGTAATTAGATAAATGGAACTGAACAATAATAATGATATACTTTTAATATTTTTTACTTTATCCAATGCGAAGCAGATAAAGTATTGAGCGAAAAAAACGGTCACAACGCGTTATTCGTGTAATGGCACTTATAAAAATAGCCAGAACGTGTTGTGACTAACTCAAAAAGACCACAATACAAAATTCGCGTCGTGAAATTTGACCACTACGCGTTGTGGTTATTAAGGAAAGCCACAACGCGTGATCCTTAGCTGATGCAACCACGATACGAAGGACAGGTTGTATCTTGTCAACGGAAGGATTGCAAACATCTAGTTTGTATTCATTCTTGAATTTCATTTCCGAGTGTGTATAAAATATTCAATTTTATTTAAGCTAATAAATCATTAATATTTTAATGTCTTAAAAATGTTGTAGTTTTATTCTTTGTAGTGAACTTTCATTATCAGAACTTAAATTTTTTGGCCCCTTCGGAAAATATTATTCAGGCGCTTATCACAAACAAACATAAATTGTTATCTAGATATTTTTATTAGAAAAATTTAAATGATACGATACTGGTCATACACTCGCGCTGCTCTGATTCAATGATCGTTTCAATCTGCATTCATGGTCGGTACATTTAATTTTTATTGTATTATGTAGTTAATTTAAAAAAAGAGGGTAATGAAAGTATAGAGAAAGGGTTTAGGCCCTCTATAATTCTGATCTCCCTGCGTTGCCGAGTCCTGAACATTGTATTTCCGTCACCGTACACTGAATTAATTATTAGCGTGGTCATTAACAAAACAACTAGGGTTATAGCGGGAGAGTTTTTTTTTATTTTTTATAATGATATTGATACAATAAGAAGTTGCACCAAAAATGTACAACCTCTGTAGTCTGTGTATCGTGAAAATAAGAAGAGATTTAGGGATTGGGTAGGAGTCGAAGGTATCTTTGGATACGGGTCTTAAAAGAAGGTTATAAGTTGGCGGGAAGACGGTCGAAGAAAGAGAGTTCTAGTCTCTAGATGAATAAATAATTGACGAATGCGTTTGTTGGGTTAGTATCCAGCAGGGGTGTTAAATCTTAGAAAAAATATTAAGGGGCAGGTTCAAGATTTAAATTTAAAAAAATAGTTAAATTAATTTCATTTAACATTAGAAATCTATCTATAATATTTTGCTTATTTTCATAATAAAAATGGACTGTTTGCACGCCTTCTGCAATTATGTAGCGCA
The DNA here is from genome assembly GCA_024734495.1 of Forficula auricularia. NCBI lineage: Eukaryota > Metazoa > Arthropoda > Insecta > Dermaptera > Forficulidae > Forficula > Forficula auricularia. Next base: position 17,374,855 of record JALMQS010000149.1, read on the forward strand.
GATCGATTAATAAAACTTTTTGGTTGCTCCTAATGACCCCAAGCCAAATGAACCCATCGTGTATGCCCAGCTTTAAAATACCAGCTGCCTATTGGGTGAGTCTTCTAGCCCGGAGGTACCTAACCAATGCGGGAAAATTGTAAAAATATCTTGGTGTATATCCGCTAGTGTTATTGCTGCGAACATAGACCACGAGAAACAACTATAAGTGCTTTATTACGAGTACCTACATAGACTATATTTTGGAGTATTTCCCAAAAATATATTTGTTCACAATAATAATTATTATATTAGCACCACAGGATGAAAGTGAGAAAATATTTTTGTATATTACAGACTTCGTTTCAATTAAAGATTTTACAATAACTAGCTTACAATATAAAGATTGGAAAAGCAGATATATATTACTTGTTGAGCAGAACTTCTTTTTGGATCTAAAATAGAAGGTTTGTTTCAGAAGGTGGATTATTTTCTCTGCCTAAAATGACACTAATATATGTATTTTCTGTATAATTTTTTGTTCAATTCATTTACATACTTAAAATTCTCTTCTAATATGCGAAATATGCATGTGTTTCTGAAGAATCATAACACTTTCTAATTCAGTTCCGATATCACTCTTGATTCAAAATTAATAAATGTTTGTGAAATTTCATTGATATATTTTTATTAAGCCTTCCGTATCCCTAGATTTTCATTTTTGCCCACTTGGGATAATTTATCTTGTTCCCTGACACATGCTATATTTAGTAGTATTATAGTAGTTTCAGTAAGATTAATTATTTTAAAAATGGTGAGCAATTTTAAATTCACGTTTCAATTATGACATTAATTTACTTTTATTACTTTGCAATTAAAAAAAAATGTTTATTAATGAAAAAAAAATTAAGGAAAAACTAATAACTTTTTTTAAAACTTAGTACACCTTTTTATACATATTCTCACCATATTATGACTTAAAGTCTCAATAAAATCAGTGAAAAAAATTTTGTTTTCTGAATTTTTTTACTTGAAGTTCTAAAACTAATCAGTTCTCCGTATTGGAAATATAAATCATTATGATTTAACAACTCTGCTACTCTCGGCAAAATAAAAACTTTTCAATGAAAATATAAATATTTTGGCACGAGAAGGAACTTTCTGAAGTTTTCCATTCTTGAGTTATCGCAAGAATCGTAATCCAGACAGGCACACAGACAAAAATATGGTTGAAAATATCTTTTCTTAATAATACTAAAATAACAATTTAGTGAATTCAATACTAGGGCCACCCGCTCGGGCGTACCTTGTAATGAGCTGTGTTCTCTTTCTAGCTAATATAAACTGATCTTTAAATATAAAGTAATCCATGTTTCAGGTTTGTTATATTATTATTATTATTTTTTTTTGTGTTTAATATTAGTTTCAAACTTTTTTATCTTCAGCTCATAATACTTGGTTAGTTTTTATTAAAAATAATAATATATACACACACACATATATATATATATATAAAGATTTTCCATAAGATTCTTTACAGACTTGAATATTTATAATAAAATTTCATTAAAATGCATGTTTCACACAAGGAAACCACCGTGGTTTTTCATTTTGCTCAGCACCCATTGCCGTTTATATTAGTCCGAACCTTCTTACATCAATATTTACATTGGAGCTTTTAATCAACATATATCTATCTTTATCTATCCTTCTCTCTCATTCGGCCACCCCGACCGGCTATTCTTCTACGAGCATATTTTATATTTAGATAAATTTAATGCACACATTAATTTAAATAAAGGAAAAAGTAAAATACTCGTAATAAAATAAAACGTCAAATATTCTTGAAGGAGACAATAAAAGAGTGTGTCTTCTGCTGGAATTATAAATTTTATTTATTTATAAAGGAGACTATAGTTTCGAGGGCTTTGCCCTCTTCATCAGTCTATTCAATGGATTCACAGGAGTTAATTTATGAATTCCTGTGAATCCATTGAATCAGAGTGATGAAGAGGGCAAAGCCCTCGAAACTATAGTCTCGTTATAAATAAATAAAATTTATAATTCCAGCAGAAGATACTCTCTTTTATTGTCTCCTTTAATATATAAAAATTCTGCTACTCTCGGCAAAAAAAGAAAACTTTCAATCTAACGTCAAATATTCATTAATTTAACTCTTTTAATTAAGATATTTGAGTAAAAATGAAAACTTTTTTTAAGATTCGGTAAGCTCTTCACTCTAGTTTTTATTTTTTTTTATTACTGTTGCTTATTGTGTTTAAAAATTTTTGAAACTCAGAGAAAAATAAATTTCAACCATGACTTTTTTGGTGTTTACGAGTTCGGATTTCGATACGCACTAAAACTTATGAAAAAATAGATCTAGAAAGTTTGTTCTTAATTGAAAATGCTTGTATTTTCAATACGGATTGCTGATTTTCGCCAATAAATAAACGTTATTTGATTTAATCCCTCAAACAATTATTTAATGAGTATTGGTCGCTTATAGAGGACTTACTATTGCCCAGCTCAAAATAAAAATATTTAGAACATGAAATTCGGAAAGTAGGATTGTGTATATTTTTCCCAAGATCTAAGTAAACACTAAAAAAGAAATTTTATGAATTTTTTTGGACTGAATTTACTATTAATTTTAGTTCTAAATTCAAAGTCTCGTAAAAAAGAACTAAACAAAGTAAACACTTGCTTCTTTAATGCATTTACCAATCAGAAACTTACAACTTAAGTATATACTTAATACTAAAAACTAGGTCATTAGTATAATGATTAATAAAAAGTCGAATGAAAAATAATAATCTAATGAAGATTTTAATATTAAATTAAATTGAAAATTGTGAAACGTTGAAATAACTGTTTCTACTTCATCATCTCATTTTATTTTTTCTCTCATTTTATTATATATAATCGTAAATAGAAGATGGAAGCAAGAAAAATGTCATAAACAGATTCATTTATGTAGCATAAAAATTCTAGACTATCATATTTTATTAGCAACACTATATAATATATATATATATGGAAGAATTCTTAAAAAGAAATAATAAATGGAAATAAAGCAGGCGGGTGTCAGATGGAGAAAATATCAAAAACATTCAGAGATTGAGCTGGCCGCCTAAGTTTCTTCATCCTGGTTTATTGTTCCATCAGATGTTAATATTTTATATCAAGTGGGTAAATATATAATTTCAATCGATCTTAAAAGACACAAATGCTAATAATATCAACTGGTGTGATCATCACCCAAATTTCATATTAGTTTCTTTTTTATTTGAATTTACCATACCTACCAATTTTCTACTTTAAAATTACTTCAATTTCGATTTGACTCATTCCTTATAATTCTCATCCTAAAAAATAAACCAAAATCTAACAAGCTTAAGTTTGAAAAACTTTAATAAAGTAGAGAAATTAAACAATCACTGAAATTGAATATGAGCCGTTTATTTTGATAGTGGTTTAAGTCCATTGTTTGTTATTTCGAGATTTTTGTATTTATATTTTTATAAATACATATATTCGTATATATTTCGATACTTTTATTATGACGAATTCATGAGGATGTTGTAGTCCCTTGACTGAGATATTATAAATATGAAAAGAAGACATCTATGTCTAACTAAAACTGACATTAACTCATTTTCCTCAAAATTGGACTTAAACCACTTTCAAAATAAACGCCTCATATATGAGTTCAAGTTGCCGATAGAAATAGATTTAAAATGTTCTTAGAAAATCCCAAGAGACTGTCAATTATCACTGATCGACAAAAATTAAACAAAAATTTGTATCCCTAAAACTAACAATGGTTTCCAGTAGAGTTTTAAACGATGATTATGATGCAAATTCCCATTTTTTTTACAACAGTTCATAATTTTGAGATGTTATCGGTCAAAATTACAAGAAAGGTCATTTTTACCAATTTTCGAGTCCCTTTCGATACGATACAGCTATATTTAAAATCAGAATATTTTATTGAAGTAATAGAATACAGCTTCCTCTTTGATTTTCAAATTACCGTTTGCTTTTATCTCGATTAAAACCTAATTTTAAGCCAAAAACTAAAACTTCGTGATAATAACGGATAAAAAACATAGATGAAAACATATACTCTTAGATTTTTAGTTATAACTCGAGTTCTAATTGAGCTAAAAACAAGAACTGAACTGTGAATCAAAGAGGAATCTTTTTCCAATTAAGAAAACAAAATATTTTGGTTTTAAATACTGCTATTTCATATCTATGACGTCTCACTAATAGACCAAAATGAGCTTTTTCGGATTTTTAGATCAAAAACATCTCAAAACACTGACTCATTGACCTGTTGTTTTTTTTTATAATTAGCCTTGATAAGTTAGAACCTGTTGTAAAAAATTCAAAAATACTAAGTGAATCAGCGGATAAAACTCTACTAGTATCCATTGTTAGGTTTTTACGCCTAAAAGTTTTTGATCAGTGTTATTAGATCCAAGATGGAATCGATTATTTTTAATCATGTCATAAAGGTTGTTATAATAAAAATAAGCCATTCTATCTCAGATATAATAGATGGCACCTTAGACCATGAAATATATAGACACGCCCTCTGCTACTCTCCACACAGAGTGAAGTGAGGCCAACATCGCCTACAGATGACGTCACGTTCTCGCATAAATATTTTAGTTATATTAATTTAATATTAATTTGCGATTATTGGAATCAAAAATAAATAATTTAAACTACGATAAATTTGTCTCAATGTATAATAATTCCAATAGTGGCCATTCTATTTCTGGATGTTCCTACCTACAGATGACGTCAAGTTCTCTAGGAGATGTTGCCCTCACCAAATCGACACCAGGGCGTGTCTATATATTTCATGGTTTAAGGATGGCACCCACTTGTGATTTTCTTAGAAAAACTTAAATTTAATTGGTTTCAGAAGACCTCCAAACGGTTATTTTTTATAAAGAATTCGAAAACAAATTTTCTTGCAAAGCGGTGGCTTATAACAATGCTATTATAATTTAACTTAATAAAAAATATGTTTGATTCAAAGACGTTCATTTCGTTTTTACACTAAGATTCAATGAGCCCTTGCAAAACGTAAGGCTCTAAATACCCTAGCAAAATGCTAAGGAAATACTTAAGCAAGAAGGCATGTAAAGCTTCCACTCCTATTCTAATTTCCCTCAACAAAATACCTTTGTTAATAATATTACTCTGAATATAGGATATAAGCCTTCCTTCGTGACTCTGAATGCTGTTACCAATTTTCATTCAAATTCCTATTAATTACAATATTCAAAAATGCAAATTTCAGATAAGATATCTCTCCTGACACTATCTCTTTCTGCTCAGATCCTACCCAAATTCTCTTTTGTATCCGGGTTGAAAATTTCCACTCAGCTATTGTTTAAAGGTGACTGGTAAAATTGGTTAAATGTCAACATGAACAACATCACTAGCATCACGGCCGAATAGCTCGTTAAATATTCATCGCTGAATAAGTTCTGCTTCAATTATTCTATTATGCTATTAAACAATAATAATTGACTCTTGAAGTTAAAATTCCATCTCCGCTGTGAGCTGATGCTAACGCATGTCCAGTTTTAATAAATATGTAGTTAATATTAATAGTCGAACTAAAGGGGGTTAAAGGGTTAGCAATGCACACGGGTGAGAGCGTTTGGGGATATCAAAATGTGAACTCATCCATTATGCATTAAGAAACACTATTTAACTCTTTAACATGTTCAATCGTTAATGTTTCGATTAGTTTATATTAGTGATGAATTTGATCGTAATAAAATATCGAAAATTACGTATAACTTTTACTATAGGTAAGCCATCCCTCCCTACTATTGAATTTACTTATTTATTTATTTTTTAGCCACATTGTTTAAAAATATCTTGAAACATGAAGAAAATTAGTTTACAACCATGATTTTTTGTGTGTCTCTAATTTGGTACGATACTCAATAACGGAAAGTGGGAGAAAGTTAGTATTTTTTTTTATATTTTAATGAAACTGAATTCAAGAAGGGGCTCACCAGGAAGGAAGATGCAGCCCCTATGGATCTAGAAGGACCCTTCATTATCAAAGAGAAGAAGAAATTGATCAATCGAAAGAGATGAGGCGTAGGTGTTTATGCATTCGGGTTTTGAAGGTTATAAAAGTCGGGAAAGACTGAGACCGTGAGAGAGTTCCAGTTCCTTGGAATCATGGGGACAAAAGTAATGGCGAATAAAGTGACTCGGCACTTTTCCAATTTAACCGCGAAAGAGTTCTGAGAATTGGCAAAACATGTGCTACGCTCAAAGAATGCTTTGGGGGAGGGGGAGGGGATTACTGATTTTAATTCATCAGTGTACCTGCCGTGAAAATATCTATAAAATAGGGAAAAAGCGGAAACACTTCTTCTATAAGCTAGCGAGTCGAGAGAGTTTTGGTACTAACATGTTTGAATTTATAATGTAAGAGAACTCATAACATTTTGGGCTTTCTAGCTTTAGAATTTCCAGTTCAAAAATGCAGAAAATATATTTTATATAAAAATAAATAAATAACTTTCAGAGGGTCGAAATGGTCGATAGTCTACCTTACAGGGACTGCTTCATCATCTTGAGTTCAAGACTCGATCACAGCAAAAATTTGACCTGCTTTAGTCCCACTACTGCACTAACACCTAAATAACCTAACATACAACGTTAGGATATAATTTTATTTATTTTAAATGCAACTAATTGCTTATATTATTATTATATTATATTGAAGTGTGTCTTCTGCTGGAATTATAAATTTTATTTATTTATAACGAGACTATAGTTTCGAGGGCTTTGCCCTCTTCATCAGTTTATTACAATGGATTCACATGAATTAATTTATGAATCAATTCTGCTACTCTCGGCAAAAACTTTCAATTTATTATATTATACTTTATAGTTTATACTTACATATATTATTATAGTTTATACTAGTATTACATATTATAGTTTATATATCAAAATTAATTATTTTACAATTATTTTTACCTTAATTAATTATATCTAAAATTAAATAAAAAGTAATTTTTTAATAATAATTTGTTATTATTATTATTATTACTAAAATTGATATCTATTAGATATTTGAATTCAAACTTTAACTTTAATATTTGCAATTTTTTCTCTTGAAAGCGGGTTTAGATATCTTGTCAAGAAATTAAAGTAATACATTATATCATTAATCGAAAAGCATTAAATTTGTCATGAAATGGGAAAAATAAAACAATTTGAGATTTTAGCAAAAATTTTAATACTCGCCTGTAAATGCAACCAACTATTCATGACGTTCTATTCGAATGCATATCTAACCACTTTAAGGCGAAGTTAAAAACAGTTTCAGTCTTGCCTAAGCCAGTAAGCAGGCTAGATTTTAGTATAATAATCTCATCGAAGCTAGATTTATTATAGTACTAGTTACTAATAAAAATTTATAATATTTATACTGTATTAATTGTTAATTTGATTTTAAACTTATATATATATGAGCCGTATATTTTGAAAGTGGGCTAACTCTAATTTTGAAAAAAATGAGTTAATGACAGATTTAGTTAGACATAGATGTCTTCTTTTCAAATTTATAATATCATAGCCAAAGGAGTACAATATCATCATGAATTCGTCAAAATAAATATATTAAAATATATATAAATATATGTATTTATACAAATATAAATATCTCCAAATAACAAATAATGGACTTAGGCCACTTTCAAAATAAACGACTCATATATACCGGGTGAGTTTTTTTATCTTGAGACAGTCTTATAACTCAAAAACTGTGCATTATATGAAAAAAAAGTTTCAAATAAAATTTTATTTATATCAAGGGGAAACTAAAGTACGCTATTGTTTATTTACCAAGAACAAGCTTTCAAGGATATTTCAAGATCAAGTTCTGTTTTTTAAGTAGAAACATATATGCTTCTGTACATATTCTGAATCTACAAAAAAAAACTGAACAACTTTCATTAGAACTATTTTTTTATTTGATATCAAATAAATAAAATATTAAATCAATTAGATCTTAGAAAACAACATTAATGATTATTTTTAACAATTATTCAACTTAATTTTCAAATAATAATGATCAGATAATTAATTATTAAATAAATAATTATTAAATCGAAAAATCAAAACTATGAAAATAAGATCTTAACACTTCATCATACACAGATTTAAGAGACTATTTTCTACTTAATTGAAATAATTAAAATTCTTGAGTTTAAAAAAGTTTATTTCTCGTGTCAATCAAGTAGGTAGTTATTATATTGTATTACCATAATAAACATGGAGTATTTTTTGTTGAAGTCAGAATTAAAATGGTCTTAATTTATGCGGTGAATGTGGAAGAAGTGTTAAGGGCTGCCATTGAAATGAATGCCAAGTATTTTCCTGACAGGGATACTCCCTCAAGAGCTTCATTTTATTGTGTTGTAAATCAATTAAAAAAAACGGGAAATGTAAAGGCTATGAAGAAACTTAAAAGGCCAAAATAACGAAATTAGAACTGGAATTCATCCAGAAAACTTGCGATAACACTCTGGAATATCACAGAACAGTGTCGGAAAATTATTAAATGTTCAAAATTGCCACAATTTTTCACATGGTCAAATCAGTCACTATATAAAAGCACTCAGGCCCCTATAGTCGGCATCTGCAACTACCCTCCCCAACAACATTTTTTCTCTCGAGGTCCAGGCGACCATGCCAATTCATTCTTATACGATTAACCACCAAAGGGTAAATATCATTTAAATTTACACGGTGTGCTATGCGCTAGGCTTATATGAGTCTGAAGGTAAGCATGTTCTTTCTGATAGCTAAAATTCATATCATTTACGTGTTCATATCTTTAATTATTTTCTCTCTTTTCCTCTGAAGGTTACCTCATTGTAGATGTTTTGCCGTCCTCTCGATTGGCAAAGCACAAAACAGATACAATACCTTGCCCTAATCCACATGCGGCAATACCAAGGAAAGGTTCATTAATAACCTAAGCCACTCTTACCCAAATGTATGTTTTGATTGCCCGATTCGCTTGGCAAACAACAACATATATATATACCCTTGCCCAACCAAGCGGCAACCCTTCTCTTTCTGAACAACTGCAGAAAAGGGACATTTTTTCTCTTCATCTTGCGAAGCGCTCCCAGCCTACACACGGCATATTCAATTTTGCGTAAGGAACGCGGAACGGGAAACGGTCTTCAAATGTCCTGTACCTTCCTCAAATACTCTTAATACATCCACCTAACTCCTCTTTTATCATAACCTTCCCTCTATTAATTACTGAATAAATTTTATATCAAAGTTAAATTGTTTTATCTTTTTTATTTCATACGCTTTTGCAGAGAATTACCTTGTCTCCCCTCCATTTGCTCTTTTTACAGGATATCATATGTGTATAATATTAATTAACTAGATAATCGAAACCAGCAGCCCTATCGAAACATTCTAGTATTTTTATAAAGTAACTAACAGCTTCCTTGGGGTCTTACAAACCTCATAACCAAAAGGAGCGATACTTTACAATCATTAAATTATTGATTATTATTAAATAATTAATTTAATAATTAAATATTTGATCATTATTATTTGATAATTATGTTGAATAATTGTTAAAAATAATTATTATAATTTTTTTTTGAGATCTAATTGAATTAATATTTTGTTTATTTGATATCATATAAAAAAATAGTTCTTATGAAAGTTGTTCAGTTTTTTTTGTAGATTCAGAATATATAAACAAATATATAGGCTACTATTTAAAAAACAGAACTTTACCTTGAAATACCCTTGAAATTTTGTTCTAGGTAAACAAACAATAGCGTAGTTTAGTTTCCCCCCTGATATAAATAAATTTTTATTTGAAATTTTTTCCATATAATGCATTGTTTTTGAGTTATGAGAATGTCTCAAGATAAAAAAAACTCACCCGGTATATTAGGGTGTCCCAAAAAAATCAAAGTTTTTTTTTAAAGGCATACCCTCTTAATTTATTTATTTCATGTCAAAACAATTGTAAATAAAATTTCATGCAATTTAAACTACGGTAACCCGTGCCGATTTGCAAACTAAACTTGGCAAGACTTGTTGACTTAAGCGCGCGCACGCCTACTTCTTATTATGCCTATAGTTTATGAAAGCTTTGCCAGTTATATATGTTATTCTTGATTAGTAGACATGTCGGTGGAATTACCTAGTTGTAATATATATATATATATATATTTAATAGTTGACCCTAAACATCAAATGACGGGTTCGAAACTTCCTTTAATTGGACAAGTTTTCGTAGTATTGTTTTATATATCCTCGAAGTATATTTAACTGTGAATGAAAGCGCTAATCTCACTATTCGAGAGCGTGTTATCTTTTGGGAGAAGGCACAAATTCCTACCAAATAATTACCGAATTGTGTGAAGAAACTTGTTAGCCTGTATCAAGCTTGGAGACTTACAACAAAATGCAAATAAATCACTAGATGTGTTTAAGCGACGTCAAGAATAATTTTTAAGTAATCTTGACAGTTTATTTGATATTGCTCATGCGGAGGCACCTCAACTAATTAAAATTGAAGAAGATAGACTGTTCTTACTGCGTCAGAGAGAGCCGGGTCGACCTGGTCATTTAGGTGGAGTCGATAAAAATTGACTGCTAAAGAGGAAAGAGCGCGAATTCGAGCTATTAAAGAAGAAAATCGGCGAATCAAATTTGTTTTCCCGTCAACTTCATTGGTTCTACATGACCATTTCCTGATGATTCCTCTTCTGATTCAAGTGAATTCATAGAATCACATGAAGATTTGACAACAATGATCAAAACACAGAACCTGAGACCAGTCGAGTAGTAATGAGAAAAGTCAGTTAAGTATGAGAGACTCGGTGTTTATTCTTGAAGCAACTATTGAAGCACTTGAAAGTATGATTGATGAATTTCCGATAAGTAAGTCCTCTATTTAAAGAATACGAACAGAAAAAAGAAAGGAACGTTCAGAAGCTATAAAAATTAAATTGAAAGTTTTTGCCGAGAGTAGCAGAATTTTTATATATTGAAGGAGACAATAAAAGAGTGTGTCTTCTGCTGGAATTATAAATTTTATTTATTTATAACGAGACTATAGTTTCGAGGGCTTTGCCCTCTTCATCAGTCTATTACAATGTATTCACAGGAATTAATTTATGAATGAAAGGTTAACATCTTTCATGTGGTTAGGTTAAGAAATTACACAGGGTGGGCAAGTTAAGAATTGACATTTATACTTGTTTTATTATTTTGACTGTAGGTGGCGTTCGTGAAGTTTATATTTTAGCAGCTATTTTTAAAATAAAGCTTTCGGGAATTTTTATTTTACGATTTAAGAATTTTTTTGGTGAATTATTGTATGATTTTAAAATTTCTAACGATTCGAAAATACTAATTTTTAAGGGATCTAATTCTGATCTAATTAATTTAATATTTGATTCATCTGGAAAACAATGTTTCTCGGAGATTAAATGGTCTGCAAATGCACTATGCCCTGAACCCCCTTTAAAAACCCTTTTGTGTTCCGAAATGCGCGTGTTTAAATTTCGTTCTGTTTTTCCTATATAGGTCGAATCACATTCTCCACATGTTATGGAATAGACACCTTTTTTGTCCATTTTTTGAATTTTGTCTTTCTTATTATTGCTAATATCAGATCCCAATGTTCTAGAGGATTTGAAAATAGTTTGATATCCTAAAGTTTTGAATTTTAATTTTAAAGTTTCCGAAATTTTTCCATAGTATGGGATTATTAATTTTGGTTTTGATTCTGGCTCGGACAAAAAAAAAGGACGTCTATTCCATAACATGTGGAGAATGTGATTCGACCTATATAGGAAAAACAGAACGAAATTTAAACACGCGCATTTCGGAACACAAAAGGGTTTTTAAAGGGGGTTCAGGGCATAGTGCATTTGCAGACCATTTAATCTCCGAGAAACATTGTTTTCCAGATGAATCAAATATTAAATTAATTAGATCAGAATCCCTTAAAAATTAGTATTTTCGAATCGTTAGAAATTTTAAAATCATACAATAATTCACCAAAAAATTCTTAAATCGTAAAATAGAAATTCCCGAAAGCTTTATTTTAAAAATAGCTGCTAAAATATAAACTTCACGAACGCCACCTAGAGTCAAAATAATAAAACAAGTATAAATGTCAATTCTTAACTTGCCCGCCCTGTGTAATTTCTTAACCTAACCACATGAAAGATGTTAACCTTTCATTCATAAATTAATTCCTGTGAATACATTGTAATAGACTGATGAAGAGGGCAAAGCCCTCGAAACTATAGTCTCATTATAAATAAACAAAATTTATAATTCCAGCAGAAGACACACTCCTTTATTGTCTCCTTCAAGCTATAAAAATTGATTTCCAGAACGAGGTACCGGAAGTAGTAACTGTTCACTGGGATGCCAAATTATTACCCGCTTTAGATACTCGAAAAATAAAAGAAGAACGTTTGCCTATATTAATTTCATACGAAAATAAAGATCAACTAATTGCTATGTCAAAGTTGGATAATTCTACAGGCAAAGAACAAGCACAAGCTATTTGGAAAGGGATCTTAGACTGGAATCTTGAAGGCAAAGTGCAAATTCTTTGCTGTGATACTACGTCTTCGAATACAGGTCGTATTAATGGAGCCTGTGTGCTGCTTGAGCAAAAACTTGATAGAGATTTGCTTATTTTTGCTTGCCACCATCATATGTACGAGTTGGTGTTAAAAATTGCATTTGAAGTAAAAATAAAACATGTGACCACAAGCCCAGATATTCCACTCTTTAAAAAGTTCAGAGATCATTGGGAAAAAGTTGATGCCCTTAAAATAGAATGCTGTAGAGAAAAGATAGAATCGTACTTAACAGTTTCCGAAATTGAAAAATTGCTTGAATTTTACAGTACGGAACTTAGCAGCATAATTGCCAGAGATGACTATCGAGAACTAATAGAGCTTTCCATAATATTTTTAGGTGGAGATACAGGCAGAAAATTTAAAATCAGACCGCCGCGCCGGCGCCGGGTGCTATGCACCAAGCTCGATGGATGGCTAGACTAATTTATTCCCTAAAGATAGCGTTAATCAGTTTAAAAGTTTAAAGTTTTAAGATATTTGTTTTAATGTAAAATATTTTTTTTTTAAAACAGTGTAGTATTATTTAACTAAAGAAAAATAAATTAACAAATAATTCCATGTCATTCCTGTACAAAATCTCCATCTAATCTTCAACTTCAAGTCGGCACGGGTTATCGTTATCCTATAGCAATAATACTTATTATTTATGTTGTTAAAATCAAATAGAAAAAATATAGATGTTATGTGTATAAAATTAAAAAAAAATCACCCCCTATAGGCTTGGGACACTAATATATATATGAGAGAGTTCAAGTTGCCGAGTGAAAGGGAAAAACGTGTGATAGTAGTCAAAGAAAAAAAAAGAAAAATTATCCTCGAGACGTTTAGGCTACATTTTATTTTCCCATCTTCTGATCCATAGAGAATTTTAAAAATTATAAATTGTGGTTTTTTTGAGGCTCTTGAAAACCTTGAAAACAGATGTCTTCGTTAGGAAAAAGGAAATAAAATTTCTTTATATTCTAACAAATTTATTTTCATAAAAAACTTATAAGACGTTTCGGCGGATATTCTCACACCATCATCAGTTTACAAGGAAAACATAATCTTAATTACAGTAAGTTTTTCATAATATAGTACATATGTCTGTGTAGAATGTCATTTTCATTTTACAATTAATAACATTTCAATCAAAAAGCTTGTAATAAAAATACCAAATTAGATGAAAATGATATTTTCTGAAACTTTTTGCATAAACAAAACAAATCCTTGAAATCAAATTATTATTAATTCATCAACTTGTGGGTCGATTTCGGGAGAGCCTCTTATCTATTGATTCTTACCCAATGTTTATTCCAATATTTCACTTGAAATTATGAAATCTTTCTTTCTTTCACTGATAACTTACAGACCATTGCGCTCTTTTAGTGAATAATTTATTTATGACTCTACGATGTTTCATTTTTGTATTGTGCATTTATGATACAAAAGCTTTAAGACGCGCTTTTACTTTAAATCAATTTTTCCACAGATAAACATAAAATGTCACAGCAACTTGATAATAAAGCAATTTTTTAAAGTATTATTTTCATGAAGACGAATGCTTGTGCTCGTATATCTTGAATGTAAATATCAATAGCTTAATGCTTAAGGATTATTCGCAAAGATACCACATGATTTATTTTTTCTAATTTGTTATGATTTTTCATTCAGAGGTTGTGAAACGAGAAAGCCCAAAATCTAATTCTCTAATTCACACAGCAAAAAGCCATTTTTGAAGGTATTAAGTTTTTTCAACCCCCACAGAATTGCACCAAAAAAGTACAAAACTCATGTTGTGCGGGATGCAACCTTGCATCGTGAAAAGAAGAAGACACTTCAGGGATTGGGTTGGAGTTAAGATATCTGTGAATGGGAGTCTTGAAAGACTGAAGAAGGTTATATATATGTAATGGGAAAGAAGGAAGGGGAAGCGAGATCCACTAGATCACTAGAAGTTATAAAGATAACAAATATATCTATAATTAATTAATTCAAATTTTTATCTAATTAATTCAACGAAATGAATAATTAAAATATTTTTAAGTTATTAAATTAATAAATTTTGAAAAAGTTCAGATTTAAGATTTTTTAACTCTACTATGCATAAAAAAAACATACTTCTAAATTCGATTCTTTGTTCAACAATGTGCGAAAATGGGTTGTTACCATTTTATGACACCGCTTCCCTTCAAAAAAAAATTTTTTAAACTAAAAAATTTTTTTTTTTAAATTATTAATAAACTGAAAAAAATTTCTTTTCAAATTATTAGCCCAGGCTATTTACCCCGTGAGACCACAACTAATCCATCGAAACGCAGGGGTCACAAGCAATTTGTTATTATATCTCGCTTTTAAGTTCAATTATCCAATACTGATACATCGATTCCTGATTTCACATTTCCTTTTTCATGTCTATCCGCATATTGGGATCGTGTTCATCTCTTCTATATGGATGCACGAGTTCCCATCTCTGTGACGGACCATTCGACATACTATAAAAATTTATTTTCAAGAATTTATGTTAATCGTAACAATAATTAATTCGCTCATGTGAGATACTGTTTGCAAATGTGCTTGTTGGTTACCGCTTTTAAATGTTTTAATTTTTAATTGCAAGGGGCTTATTCAGGGGCTAAAGGGAGAAAATTATATTTTTAGTTTTGCATGTTCCAACATTGATATAATATTGAGAAGGAAAGCTGAATCCAATAGAATGTTTATTATAAAATTAATAAGTGAAGCAATTGAAAAATTTACGTTAATACTAGAAAATTTTATTTAAATGAACAGAAAAATAGTGAGGGTGGAAAGAAATTAATATTGATTGACTCTATTGATACAAACACAGGTTAGAATTTAATTTAAATTTTAAAATTACAAAGAAAGTTGACTAGAGAGGGTTGAATCGGGTTTATCTAGAATGAAAAATTATTTAAAAATGAATTTTGTCTATTGTGACAAATGAGGATTGAATTTTATATGAGTCTCATCGTGATAAATGAGTTATGTTGATACCAAATGATAAAATTATGAGAAAAAATAAAAAATAAAAATGAATATTGTTAATGATTTTCCAAAAATCATTGAATCGATAGATCTACTGAGTTTACTGAAGTTAAACGACAAACGAGGTCTGCTGGATTTATTTAAAAAAATGGAAATACGAAATTATGATAGAAATGTGGATTAAAAATTTTAAATGGTGATCTATGTGAAATTGTTCTGCTAATATAAATAGTTATATTAGAATATTTATTTTAAATTAGACGAAAGAAATAATAGTGTGATGATTCATGTTTACAAGAAATTGAATTAAATAATTATCAAAAATTATTTAAATATGGATTTTAAAAGATAATGAAATGTACTATTTTTACTAAATTATTATTTGAATTTTGCAACAACAAACGACAAATGAAAAATATGAATTGACTGGGCTATATGGGAATTTAACTAAATAAAAAATAATGGTTTGCTTATAAGCATTTTCGTTTTTCGAAGAGTTTCAATGTAAAGGCAATTTTCGAAGGTTTCTTATGGGTCAATCAAAAATGTTTTTCTTAAAATATTTATATAATTCATTTGAATATAGATTCTACATCAAATGATATACTCATCTTCTAGTCAGAAATACATATATTTATTATAAATAAAAAATGTTTTATTTCAAGTTTATATCATTTCTTGCCGTAATTACGTATTATTCCATTTAAATACCCAACAATTAAATTTAATTATTCCACTATTTTATTCAAATAACAATATTTTCAGTTTACTTATTGATACTTGGTTCAAATAGCGGCATCTTAACTATTAATTTAACTAGAGTTGCTTCAAAAATATGAGAATATTTAAAATAGGTATCATTTATTCAAATTGAACAGGGATCGCTTTCGCCATAATCAACCTCACCATTCATATCAAATATAATTTCTTAACTATAAATATATCGCTTTTTCAGTGTAGAAGTCTAAGGACAAACAATTTTGCGAATGTGTTTGTTCAGTGAGTACTGAATAGGTATCTAATTTAATCGAGAAAAGGAATTAAATGTTTGAAAATCGTGTATTTATCGCAATCGAAGCTTTAGGAGGCATTATTGATTTTAATCTGGTCAGAACAAACGCCATAGTAAATAGTAATTATAAAAAAGGAAAAGGGTGGCGACAATTCTATGATGGGGTCGATAGCATTAATTAATGCTTGATCTTCTATTAACCTCATGGGTCGTTTCTGAATTGCTACATTTAAGGTAATTGGATTCCCCAGTTCTTTCACAACGACGGTGTGTAACTATATATGTTTCTCATCCGTTTTTCCTAGTGAAAAGATCAAGAGTGAAATTAGACGATCCAAAGAGAAAGAATGAGTGAAAGAGAGAAGGGTGGGGGAGGGGGTTGTCATTTATCAAGGAAGGAAAAAGCGTACCGTGTGTCGGGAATGTCCTTTTCGAGTCGTCTGTCCCCTTGTCCCCTTGCCCCACCCACTTGCTCAATCCGATCCATCACAACCCTACGAGCCCACATACAAACACACTTCGTCTTCTGGAATCCCTCTCATCCTTCATAGCTTTATCCTTTTCCGGGGAAGAAGGACAACGAAAACACACACGAAAAAAAATAATAATGACTCCTCCTCACCTCTAATGGATGACACTCATAACCATCTGTAGGTCATACGTTCCCATTAACAACTGTCATTGAGAAACCGCCTCGTTGTATAATAGAGAAATATTCCCTCGGGGGGACATAATAAAAAGAGCATTTAAGTCGAATGCAACACAACTCGGCTGCTTTTCAAATAAATACATTCTAGAGAGAAGAAACATAATAAGGCAACTTTTTTTAACATGGTCTTCAACCAAGAGACGAATTTTTATTACTCGTAATATCCAACAGGCATGCAGGGCCGGATTTAGACTTGATAAGGCCCTAAGTTATTTGAGATTTGGAGCCCTTTATAAGTCCAGATATCATATGTCAGTGCCAAATATGATTTTCGGATACCTAGAGGGTTAAACTGGAATACAATTAAGAAGTATATAGATAGTGAAAAAATAAATCTTTAACTTAAAATCATTTTTATTCATAAAAATTAAACTTAAAAATGCAAACTCTGATAAAAATAAACAAAAGTCCTTTTAAAAGGCACAATTTACAAAGGCTTATTATCTAATCCCTTGAAACATGTTATTAGGATTAAGGAATTTTTACCGAAATTATCGGCATTTGCTGTCGAAATTTATCAATAATTTCAGTAGTCATAATTAACCGGTTATCGGCAATGCAAGCCCTAGGCACAGTAGCGCTTTGTTTTTTGAATGGACCCGCTAAAAAATTGGGTTAAGTGTATGGGACGTTCCGGACGTGAGCCATTGGGACAAATAATGCTGCAGTATATTTAAGTATATATGACAATTGCTCACTCGGACAATTTTTTTGGGGACCCCCAAGAAAGTGGGGGCCCTAAGCTATAGCTTGTGTAGCTTATACGTAAATTCTTCACTGCAGGCATGCGACCGTAGTATTGAAATGGCGTTTTGAATTTCACATTTTTTTACTCACTGTGTTTAAAAATGACTGAAACTTGGAGAAAAATAAATTTCAACCATGATTTTGTTTTTGTGTCTCTATGTCTGAATTTAGATGCACGGTAACTTAAGAACTTAAAATAATAGAAAGTTCGTTATTGTGTTAAAACGTTTGTAAAAACAAACAAAGAACTGATTAGATTTTGGACTTTCTATCTTAAGACTTCAGATTCAAAATTGCAGCAACATTTTTTGAATGAATTTATTGAGATTTTAAGTGATGTATTTATAATATAGGCAAAAATGAACTATTTATATTTAAATTTATTATTTATTATCTACATATAAGAGATTCTCTAGCGTAAATAAGTTTTCATGTGTTTGTTATTTAATAAATGTGCAGGTGAGCGATTCTTCCATTAGAATGAACTCCAAAAAAATAAAAATAAACTCCAACGTATCGTTGCTATTATTTATCCATAGTCATTTGAAATATTAATACATATGTTTATTCCTTTATTATTATTAGATGTCACTGGCTATTTAAAGTCAATGTTGACTTATAATAAAAAATAACGATAGATTCTCATCTAATACTTGTGGAATAACCATTTAACAATACATTTTTGACGTTTCGATTTTCATTGGTAACCATTGCTGAAGACACACAGTTTTGAGAATAAGAAACGTTCTGGATAGGTCTCCTAAATACCTTGTCATTGTCAAAATTCATTTTAATTGATTTTTCTTAATTAAAGTAATTAATGTCATGAAAATGTCAATAAAAATATATAATACCTATAATTGAATTTTTTCCATTTCCTTTTTTTAAACCCAACAAATATTATTATATATTAAAATTAGAAACTTAATTAATTGGTCATGTAAAACAATTGGTTCAATAAATTTATTAGTTTTATATTTTGTTATATCTTAATTAATTGGAGGTCTTTTTTATATAAGATTAAATTATTTAAAATAATATTAATATATCACTTTTAACTAAAGTAAAAATTACTCAGTAATCTCAGTGTTTCAGGTACTAAAAGAAAACACGTCAAAATATCCATTTGGTTGATTTTGTTAATGTTGTCTCGTTATATGAAAAGTGAATCTCTATTTTGAACTGGGAAAAAGTTATCAAAAACTAAATAAATGCTTGTAATGAAATAGAATCAAATAATTGGGCCAATAATATGAAACGACTCATAACTAGGGTGGTCCTATATATTTTACCATATATAAAAAAATCACACAAATTATTACCTCTAAAGCAACTACTCTCGAAGTTAGCAAACAAACCGACAAAAAACAAGATCTCTATATATGCCATGACTTCCAAGGACCATGAGGTGTACAAATTATATTAAAAATCAATCTATTACAGTTGTTATGAAATAGACCAAAATTACCTCGGCTTATTTCATAAAGGAACATCCGTTTTTATTTGTTGTAAGTAATGAAAAATAATTATTCTTTCTCATCTCAAGTGAGAGACACTTAAAAACATCTGTATCAGTAAGCATTAACAAATGACATTGACTCCGCTTCATTATATAATAGAAAAATTTTCTCTCGGGGGGTGGAGGAGAGTGAATCATAATAAAAGAGCATTTAATTCAAATGCATCATAGCTCGGAGTCTTTTCAAATAAATACATTCTAAAGAAGAAAAATATAATAAGTGCAGCAGAGAAAAAAGATAATTTCTTTAAGAAGTTTATTTACTTTTGCTCTCTTTTTTTAAATAACGAGAAGTGGTGGAAGATATAAAAGTCAAATTTCGCTAAGCAATAAACATTAATATTCATCTCATTTTCCTTTCTTCTCTTCCTCCTCCAGATCTTTTTATATTTCTATACAAGTAAAATATATATGTATATCTTAAAAAAAAAACGCATTCATTTGAAAATGCACTGAAAAGAAGCAAATAAATTTTTCTTCACAATACCTAGCTATAACCCTCTCCTCTTTGAAAGAATCTATCTTACAAGAGTATAATGAATATAAATCCATGCAAATATATTAAAATAGAATGAAGACGTGTGGCTGTATTATAAGATACGAGAAAAGGCAATAATCATGAAAAATAAAATTTTCTATAGTCAACATTTTTCGATTAAATATGTAATCTTTCTAGGACAAAGAATAGTTTTATGATATTGAAGGAAAGGGGGGGGGATAATTGACTTCAACTCATCAGAGTACATGTCATGATAGTATCTATAAAATAGGGAAAGCGTGGAAATGCTTCTGCTATGGACCAGCGAGTTGGGAGAAACGGTAAGGTTTGGATCGTCTTTTTGGCTGATAGCTCGTTTCTGAATTGCATCCAGTGTGCCAAGAGAATGCTTGATGGTACCTCTCTACAGATGCTAACTGTATTCGATATAGGGGGAGTTTGGACCTTGTGAGAAGCTGCAGAGCCCCGAAAAATACCTGGGCCTGAATAAGAAGGCAATTTTCCTTGCTGTAGATTTCGCCAGAGAAGAAATATTTTCATTCTAAAACAGGTCAGATAGTCCGAGAAGCCCAAAATGGACAGCCTGTAACACATTTTCAAGGTATTTGAAGCAAAAAGGAAATCAGAGAAATTTTTATTTTTTTGCTCTTAGAAATTAGACAACGTTTTGAGTGTTGGTTGTACAGAAGTCTTAAAGAACAAGTGAAAGTTCAGGCTAATAAAGGAACCCGAACATCCGGGTGCCTATATAATCTAAAATAGATAAATAAAATACATGTCACCAGAAAGTAAGACTCACATCTATAAAACTTGCGTCCACTGTTGTGCGCGGCGAATATATTTTCCTTATTATAATATAATTATTTTAAGGGTAATATTTTGGCATCCGGCTTCCCTTTTTGATGCTTCTTAACAATAGACCAGTGGAAAATACATTTTTCCACTTTTTCTTTCTTTAAACATCAATAAATTTAAAGTGGCTTGTCATATTTGGGCTATTAAGTAATTCCTGTCTAATGGTTTTTAACACCATATGTCGATTGTAAATTCAGTCCTTCTGTGGGAATTTTCCAAGAGACTAAATTTCTAAAAATGGGCGGGCTCAATATTTTAAAAAACGCCCTGCTAATTACGAATTTAGCCAATAAGAAGTTTTTTGGGAAATTTCCACCCGACAAGCGAGCAGGCTTGAGTTCAGAGAGTTGGACAGGCAGTCCTCAGTTGAAGTTGCTGAAGGCAGTTGTCAGTTGTCAATTGGAGTTGAGAGACACAAGTTTTAAATTCTCCAGCCTTCAGCATGGAGAAATGTATATTATAATTAACTAATAAAAAAATAAATATGAAATAATACTCTCTTCTTTTAAATACATCTCTCCTACTTCAATTACCATCAAATCAGCATCAAGACTGAAACAGGGCAAATCGCTTGGGCATGTTACCAAGACCGTTCTGCGAGGAACATTCTTCTAGATAAATCTACAAATCGTCAACCTTTCTCTGGTTAAGAAGGATTGCAACCAAAAATCAAAATGTTGTCGTAACACCACCATATAATCACATATGGGGCGGAATAGACAGCAGATACACAATAAACCCAGCAACTGTAGAAGAGCAATACATGGTAAATCCCTGAGAAATAGAATCCGCAGCGAAGACTTTAGGCAACTTTGCGGGATCCAGGATATTAATTCTTGGAGAATAGCACGCAGCAGAGAATTGGACGCTTGAGTTGACAGGATGAATGAAAGTCGTCTCCCGAAAATTGTCAGGGATTCTCGCCCGGAGAAGAAGGCCGAAAAAGATGACACCAGTGCTACGCCCCGCAATAACAAATCCTTGTTAAAAACAGGCATAAGGCAATATTAAAGAAGAAGAGTTTTGTTTGTATTAAAGCTAATTAAATTTTGAGAGCCCTATTTTTTCAGCTCGAGTATGATTGTAGAGGTAAAATTGTTGCGATGATTCGAGAGTGAATGAATGAAGACTGTTACTTTAAGAGATACAATGTTCTGACAGACAGAGGGCAAAAAGAAATTTCATCCACGTAATAGGGTCTCGTTTTGCTTTTGAACGGAACCCTAAAAAGGAAAGTTGTCCAATCGGAAGCGTAGCCGTATTTAAAAATTCAACGATTTCCAACTTATTTAGACAAACACACATACACACACACAAAAACTATACTTGGTAACTTGGTACTGACGAAAAAATGAAATCCAAAAAAAAAGATTCTTTTCTTTTCTATGACATTTACTGAAAACTTAATAATTGAAAAAAGAAGTAAACTAAAATTTAAACTTCATATAAAAGTCAACGTGGGCATTGTTTTCTCACTTTTTTCTTAATAAAATATGCATTTTCTTAATATTGAATCGATACAGTATTTTTTTTTAAACTTTATTTACTTTAAAAGAAGAATAAAATGTTAAAGGCAGAGTGACTACTTTTTGTTCTTGTTCCAGGACCTTTTAGACACTGATTACTAATTCAGATAAGAAACACTTTAAACGAAAGCGAGAGAGCTAGGAAAACGTTAAGGAGATGTGGCATTAATACTAACAACAGAAAAAAGAGCAAGCCAACACACTGCATTTATATTTATATACAAACACAGTCACCTACACCTTTAATTCGGAGCTAAAATTTCGATTATACTGTAATTTAATGAGAAATTTTCATTTTCCTATTTAACGAATTTATTCCTTAATTAATAAATAATTCATTGAAGCAAATAACGAAATTTACTGTCTATTTATGGGTTGGATAAATTAATAAATAATTATATTTAAAACGATTATTGATTGGTCAACTTTTGTATTTTCCATCAATGACATTTTCTCTTTAAAATTAATAAATGTGTAAGCGACTTGGAAATTTTATTTCTGCTTCTATCTTCTTCTTTAGGTGCGATCTCCGTTCCGAAGTTTGGCAATCATTAAGGCGATTTTTACTTTTGAGACCGCAGATCTAAATAGTTGGTGGTTACTCCAACCAAACCATTCTCTCAGGTTCCCCAACCATAAGTTTCGTCTCCTCCCTATGGATCTCTTTCCTATAATTTTTCCTTGCATAATATTTTGCAGTATTTGATATTTCTCCACTCTCATGATATATCCCATATTTAAAATTTTTCTTCCATTAATTGTCAGATTCACCTCCTTCTCATTCTTCATACGTTTCATCACCCCCACGTTAGTCACTCTCTTCACCCATGAGATCCTCAGCATTCTTCTATATATCGACAACTCGAATGCCTCCAGACTGCTTCTATAATAAATAGAAATTGGGGATTTTTACTTAGCCGGAACGTATCTACAGGGTGGTGAGCCCGGCCCTCCCTCAAAATCATCCAATTGAAACGTAATGTAAATTCAAATATCAGAAAATCTGATATAAAATATATTTTAAAATTTTATTTGGAATATTTTTTAAATTAATAAATAGCAAAGTATAATTATATATAAAATTAAAATTTGTTTGTAATTTTGACCACCTCACCCCTAAAAAGTTTCTGACTACATTCCTGATATGTATCTTTTCGTGAAAAAATTCGAAATTGAGATTCCTTCGGACCTTTACTTTTCAAAAAAGAAAAAAAAATGTCAGTGTGTGTGTTGGCCAGACTATAGATGATATTGTAGAACCAATAATAATTGATTTGAACCAATAATTATGACATCTTGAATTTACAAGTTTTAACTAAAAAATACGCCACTCAGCTGTTAAATTTATTTTATTTTATAATACTTATTATTTCAGTAAATTTCTATTGTTGTTTTGTTGCATTTTCAAAGATGGCTTTAATTCTTCGGCTAAAGAAGAAGGATCACAGGTTCGAATCCTGTCGTGTGCTCAAATTCATTTTTCCCGTTTTTTCAAAAATAAAAAATAATTTCTAGATCTGTAGAATTAACAGTCAGAAATTAGCAAATAAATTATTTGACTTACTCGGCTGATTTAAAAAAAGTCAAAATATATTTATATAAAATCAAACACTTTTTGTTTTTTATTGACAAGAAAACTACGCTAAATCACAATTAATTTGTCAACCTCAACTAGACTATCAGCTTGTAACCATTTAACAATATGGCCGCCATTTGATCTTGAGGCAAGATTTAGGGATCTGGTGTATATAATAAATCTATACGTATAGCACAGACACTATAAGCGTCTTAATATTAGTAGAGATAATAAATTTATGGCATAGTCATTGGTAAAGTACCAAACATAATTTGGCTATCTTATTTATAAAGAGTGATTACATTTCAATGTTTCTTCTTGTAGTTTAATTTTTCAGAATCCTGGAAGTCATTTAATTTTATTGTGCTTAAAAATTGTATCAGCTTTTGCTGTAGTGTTATCTTAGCTATGTTTTTCGAAAAAGAGAAAAATGAGAGAGGAGAAAAAAAGAAATAAGAAAAGAGAAAAGAGAAATGCGAAAAGGGAACAAACGACATTAGTAGTCGTTATAGAAGATGTCGAACTAACGGTAAATGCAAGCTAAAAAAAATTACATCATGTGACATGAATAATAAAAACGAATCCCGCATCTGCAACGTAAGACAAAAAGAAATAAATTATATCGATAAGAATAAATTAAATAGTTTCTTTTTTTTTTTGTTGGTCTTTTTTTTAAGTCTTCTATTAAGATGAAACGGAAGAAAATTAGACGAGCTTTGAATATTTCGAGATTGGATTACATTTTGGGTAGCCATTGAGAAATATTACAAGGGCTGAGTGGGGAAGAGAAAGATTTGATGGGCTTAGCAGATTCTATCATAAAGAGTTCTAAAGAGCGAAATAAAAAGTGAACAAAAATATTGAATTCTTTAGGCTATTCAAAATAAAAATCTAGCAATTGGAGAAAAAAGTGACAACTTTTTCATGACAGGTTACGCTCTCCGGAAATTTATTAAACCAGTTATTAAGTTACATAGCAAAGTATAGATTAAGGCTTCGACTTCCGAGATCACTTCTTCACCATGAGTAGTTCTTAATGCTTGCGATATTCTACTAATAATAATTAGAATTTCTTAATTTCAATATAAAAATGGTTATTTGTTATAGCATATTATAGTGGAGTTTAAAATAAACTAATTGATTAATTTAATAAACTGAAATTGGAATACACCTTCTTGTTTTTTATGTTTTAATCAACGCCTTAATATTTTCATAAAATTATTTAAAAATATATATTTTCTGCATTTTTGAACAGCAAGTTCAGAAGTCAGATTCCAAAATCTTGGAAATACAAATATTTTGACACTATACCTAACTAAATTGCTAAAATTTTCTTTTTTTGAGTTATGTCGAACTAATGACTTGAATTCATTGGTCCTTAAAACATAATATATATTTCAAGTGAAAATTTAAGTTATTTCAATACTCTTACATTTTTTTTTATATGAAATAAAGAAAAATTAATAAATTAGTGGGAAAAGTTAAAACTTTTTCATGAGTCGGTATATTCTCTGTTTTGAGGCGTTATAGAATAAAAATAAAATCGAATTTAGGGAACGCGGTGTTGGTTTATAGTGAAACATTATTAAAATTATATTAGGTTGGAGTTGGTGGTGTTTCACAATGAGTTCCTAATATATATATATATATTGTAATAAAAATAAACTATAATAAACTTGTATTTTCTTATTTAATTAAATTGGTACGAATTCCATTTCTTAATTATAGTCCAAGAGCTGGTGACACATTTTTGAGTACGGATTTGACCCAACTAGAAATAATGCGTAATAGTACCGTCTATGATAGTTGTACAAGAAATGGCCAGTCTGGCTGGTCTAAGCAGGTGGACCAGGTACTGCGCATGGTGTGAGTGCGGTAAAAAATACATATGTGTTAAAAAATATTTTTGACCCACAATGAAATTATAAAAATTATAATTTATAGTCAATTATAAACATAATATATTCACCCCAGACCATTTGAGTGTAGGACGTGGAACCAGACCACCCATAGTGTATTTTTACAACATGCAAAAAAATAGGATGTTGCCATTTTTTTGCATGTTGTAAAAATACACTTTGGGTGGTCTGGTTCCACGTCCCACCACTCAAATGGTCTGGGGTGAATATATTATGTTTATAATTGACTATAAATTATAATTTTTATAATTTCATTGTGGGTCAAAAATATTTTTTAACACATATGTATTTTTTAGTGCACTCACACCATGCGCAGTACCTGGTCCACCTGCTTAGACCAGCCAGACTGGCCATTCCTTGTACAACTATCATAGACGGTACTATTACGCATTATTTCTAGTTGGGTCAAATCCGTACTCAAAAATGTGTCACCATCTCTTGGACTATTAATTTTAATATATCTATCAATTATTTGTATTAATTTATTAGTGGGATTTAAAATAAGTAATTATTAGTCTATTGAAATTGAAAAAATAACTGTTTGTATTTATGCCTATATTAACACAACACCTTAAAATCCGAAGTTTCGTTCTTTACTTGCTGTGGGTATCGGAATCCAAACACATGAGCAGACAGACGTACAGATAAAAAAATTAATTATTGAAAGTGATTTTCTCCATAAAATAAATAAATAAATAAAAAATAAGATTGAGTTAAGGCCTCCCGAGACTTTAGGCTTCGTGTAGGTACTGAGTAATGAATCAAAGTAATTAACTTGATAGTGACGTTTGAAGTCAGTGATTATCGGTTAGTTTTTATATAGAATGTAGTACATGTATAATTGATGTGAGTAAAATAAAATAAAAATTGAAATATGAGTAAAATAAAATTAAAATTAAAATATGAGTAAAATAAAATTAAAATTGAATTCACAAGCTTAATTTCTATCAAATTAAACTAAAAATGGAGAAAAGAGAAGGAGAATGAGTGAGCAAACATTTCTTCTGGACAAGGACATTGTTATGGAGGGTAGAAGAACATTATCGAACTAATCATCAAAGCTCAGAGCAACTAAGCCCAAAACATGAAGAAAACGAAACTAAAGATTAAAATCTAAAGTTGAATTCTCTCTTGGTTCAAGCACAAGAAGAAAGAAAAGCAAGTCAAATAAAACAAGAAAGTGGAAGGGATGTGCTGCAGTTGCTTCTCGGTCTAGTTCCAACAGATTTTACAACTAATAAACATATATTTCTAATCATGATAAAGTTTTACTAAATTTAAAAGATAAATTCTTTTGATTAAATAGGGCCTGTAAAATCGGAGATTTTCAAATATTTTTATGGTTACTTCTTTTGCCAGAAAATCAGAGGAGCTAGTTATAGGGAAAAATAAATGTATTGTTCTTATGGGAGAATAGAAATTGTTTCCAAGATAACTTCTGTTACTAGATGTCAGGAGAGGATTAATAAAAAAAAAACTATTAATAAAAATACAAAACATATTTAATTCACTACCTGGACTTTTTCCCCATTTGAAATAATATAGTACGTAAAAACAAAATACAATATATGAAATTTATTACTAACTTTAAAAGACCTGATATGATGAATTACCATGCAAAAAATTGCGACTACTTTCTTCTTACCTGGAACAAAAAGAGAAATACATTTGTTACTATGTTGTAGTAGATTATCTAGAGACAATGGTAATTAAAAAATAGCTTGAATCACTCTTACATTTAACTTGGATATACGTAGGGGGACTTCCTGACCTAGGACAGCTTTTTGTTTACTATTTTAGGAAATCTACTAAGAGTCTACATGGACTAAGTTAATTTGAACAAACAAGAGTACTAATAAGATACATTGTATTAAATAGTGAAAAAGAAATTAGTTAGATTGTTAAGTGTAACAGAAATAGTACTGTCCAAGGTTCAGCAGGAGTGAGAAATGTGTTTAGAAGGTAATAATATTATACAACAATATTTGAAGGCAAAATAATTTGACTAAACTATTATCCATTAAAGAAGACAATAAAAGAGTGTGTCTTCTGCAGGAAAAATAATTTTTTAAATCTATTTATAACGAGATTATAGTTTTGAGGACATTTTCCTATTCATCAGTTTATTAAGTTTGATTCACAGGAATTATTTTTCCAGCAGAAGACACACTGTTTAATTTATAAAAATTCTGCCACTCTCGGCAAAAAGAAAGTTTCAATATAATATTATCTAGTTTAGAACCTTGATTTGAGGCGAAACGTCACATAATAATCGTTTCATATGTACTTATTTGTTAAAAAAAATGTATTCCTATTTGCCATGAAGCAATATTTCAACAATATTTTATATAACAAAACAGGTAAGAGAAGAAATACAAGTCGCATAGCCACTAAATCACATCACGACATTTAGATCGCCCGAAACATTTCGAGCCCATCCGAACAATTCATTTTCAAAAGATACTTCATTGCTATTTTAATAGAAATAAAAAGATTAGAAAACATAGATTACATAGAAATGAATTAATGACTTTATCAACCAATTACAATTTGGGTCCCCGCAATGAGGATGTCATAAACTCGCTGCTCTACTACTGCGCATAATGGGTAATCCGCCACTGTGTATAGCAGCACTAATCTCAGAAAGAGTTGTGTCATATTTGTTGTGTGTTCATATTTAGTAGCAAATGTATTGAATTAAATTCCATATCCGATATTCAATCTCCAAATGGGAATTCAGGAGCCAAATAGATATTTGGTTTGGAGTCTATTAGGGTAAATTGATAGGAAAAGGATTCATTCAAATAGGAAATTTATACTATGTACTACAAACTACATAGATACAAACTGAAAAATTATACCAATCAGAAAGGAAATCAACTGGTGTGTTCACCACACAACTTACACATTTTCATTTATTTGAAGTTCGCGCGTCACTACCAATTTACACCCCCTTCTTTATTTCGTTTTTCTTCTCGATTTTCTCAAAAACGGCTCCAACGATTTTTTTTTTAAATTTGACACAACTAATAACTCACGACACTTGATAAATACACTAATTTTTCAAAAAATCGTTGGAGCCGTTTTTGAGAAAATCAAAAAAGAAAAAAAAATATTTCATGTAAATGTCCACTTCCGGTCTTCCGATTTCAACCAAAAGCTTTATCTACCCCTTCTAGCCTATATCAAGCTTAAGTTTTGAATTTGGTATCTCTGAGAATTATGGTTGCGAAACGCAGGGGGAGGGTAAATTCTTACTTACGTAAACATCAACTTCTGGTTATTCTATTTTAGCCAAAATCTTGTTATACTTCTTGTAGCCTCTAGATAGCTTAAGTTTCAAATTTCAAGGCTCTGCGACTTTCCGAAGACGAGATATGAACGATTAAAATATTTATTTTACGACACTCTTAGTTTAAAACCCATTCCTTTAATTCAATCGGATTAAAAATTTCACACAACTCATGACACTTGATAAATACACCAATTTTTAAAAAAATCGTTAGAGCCGTTTTTGAGAAAATGATAAA
Source organism: Forficula auricularia (assembly GCA_024734495.1). Lineage (NCBI taxonomy): Eukaryota > Metazoa > Arthropoda > Insecta > Dermaptera > Forficulidae > Forficula > Forficula auricularia. Next base: position 17,404,424 of record JALMQS010000149.1, read on the forward strand.
AAACGAAAAATCTTTCATGTAAATGTCCACTTCCGGTTTCCTGATTTCAACCAAAACCTTGCTGTTCTCCTTCTGGCCTAGATCAAGATTAAGTTTCAAATTTCGTAGCTATGAGACTTATGGTTGCGAAACGCAGGTGGGGTACATAGGCACTGACCAATGGATTTTGGATCCCTTTTTGGCCTCTGGGGACCACAATTTCCAGTTTATGCCCTAAATCCGGTTTCCAATTATTAAGGGCAATGATTCCTTTCACCTACCTAGAAGTTACAAAATGAAATTAAATTTTTTCATCTCTGAGATACAAGCTCTCAAAGAGTCAAGATCCAGACTGGCCGGGTTCGAATCCGACTCGAGGCATCCAGCTAAAATCTGACCCCGGGGGTAGAGACAAATTAAAAAAAAAAAAAAAATATAACTAGTATCGTAATTAGGCTTATGGCTAGAAAGGCAAAAAAAAAAAAAAAACTAATTATTTACAGGTGGGTGTGTCAATAAAATGGTATATATTTTTTTCAATTTCCATTTATTAATTAATTGTTTTTTCCATTAAAAAACCCAGTTTTAGTTAATTACAAATTAATATTATTATATAATTAATAAAATTAGACAATATAATAATTAATTAAAGGTATTTCATATTGAATACAGAATGGTAGAACTATAATTGATTAATTAATGCAAAGCCAGCTAAGGATAATGAAAACTACAAATTTCCAATAAAAAAAATTATTGGAAAGACATTTTCGTTCTCTTGAAAATTCCGACGAATCGGAGAATCGTCCTTCCTTTTTCAGAGTTTAAAATTGTTATTATATTCAAAACTTTGTGTACAGGGATACTTTGATGATCAATTTTTTCACTTTTATTTAAATTCTGGCTTAAAATAAAAATTAATCTTTTTAACTGAATTAAATATAATATTAATATATTATTTTTAGCTAAACCAAAAAATACTGATTAACTCTAGGTCCAGCAGGAACTAACTTAATAAACCGTCCAATAATATTCATTCTTTTGAATTAAATTGAAAGTTTTTTTTTGCAGAGAGTAGCACAATTTTTATAAATTAAATGAGAGGATGAAAGAGAGTGCCTTCTGCTGGAAAAATAATTTTTTAAATTTATTTATAACAAGACTATAGATTCGAGGGCTTTGCTCCCTTCATCAGTCTATTTTAATTGATTCACTGGAACCAGTCTCGTTATAAATAAATTTAAAAATTTATTTTGCCAGCAAAAGACCCACTCTTTTATTGTCTCCTTTAATATGCAATCTGTTATAAAAATTCGTTATTTGTTAGAAACCACCTTTTTATTTTTTACTATAAATAAATATTTTATTATAGTCACATTGTTGTTTCCACCTCAGCAACAGCCCTCATCTTGATTATATTTATATAAACATTCTATGATTATAATCGACAGATATATTCAGTGCACGAACGCACAAAAAGCCCTTTTGGATGACCACGTGATGTTAAATCTCCCGTTGGCCTGGTCTTTGTGAATGGGAAGGGGGGGGGGCAAACAGTGTCTTCTATGTTTTGCCAACCCTTTTATAGAGGGTGTTGGTGTGAGTCAAAGGTGAAACACCCTTCGTCCAACCTGCACCCCCGGCAAGAAAAGCTTCCTTCCTGCATTCTAATGAATATCACCCATCCAGAGTGAAAATCAATATTTTATTCTTCTTCAAACCATACAGATACATGTACAATCATCCAACTATCTCCCTTCCGATATATCTTACTACGAGATGTAAGCATTATGGTTCAAATTTACAGTGAAATCTAGAGAGAGAGATCCTTCGACGTTTAAATGTAAAGATAACAACGGGTTAAACGCTGGGATTGTGGGTTCTAATCTGTGTTTATTTTTATTTTTACTGGACTTGGATTGGATTGTTTAAATGAAATTAATATATTCGGCTAATATAGCGGGTGAATTTTTTATCTTGATACAGTCTTAACTATAACTCAAAAAACAGTGCATTATATCAAAAAACGTTTCAAATAAAAGTTTATTTATATCAGGGGAGAAATTAAATTACGCTATTGTTTGTCGACCTAGAACAAGCTTTCATGGGTATTTCGAAGTCAATTTCTGTTTTTTAAATAGAAACCTATATGTTTCTGTACATATTCTGAATCTACAAAAAAAATGAACAACTTTTATTAGGACTATTTTTTTATACGACATCAAATAATAAAAAATATTAAATCAATTACATCTCAAAAAAATTCTAATAATTATTTTTAACAATTATTCAACTTAATTATCAAATAATAATAATCAAATAATTAATTATTAAATAAATATTTATTAAATCAAAAAGTCACAACAATGAAAAGAAGTGTTTATAATAATGATAATGATATTAAAACTTCGTTATACTCAGATTTAAGAGATTATTTTCTACTTAATAGAACTATTTAAAAGTCTTGAGTTTAAAAAGGTTTATTTCTCGTATCAATCCAATAGATAGTTATATTATTGTATTACCATAATAAAAATGGAGCATTTTTTGTTCAAGACAGAATTGAAATGGTCTTAATTTATGCGGTGAATGTGGAAGAAATGTTATGTGGGGCTGACATTGAAATGGATGCCGAGCGTTTTCCTGACAGGGATACACCGTCACAAGCTTCATTTCATCGTGTTGTAAATTTGTTAAAAAAACAATAAATGTAAAGGGTATGAAGAAACTTAAAAAGGTCAAAATAACGAAATTGGAACTGGAATTCATCCAGAAGACTTTGAGATACACTCTGGAATATGTCACAGAACATTATCGCAAAATTATTAAATTATTAATTATTATTAAATTATTTATTTAATAATTAAATATTTGATCATTATTATTTTATAATTAAGTTGAATGATTATTAAAAATAATTTTTAGAATTTTTTTTAAGATGTAATTGATTTAATATTTTTTATTATTTGATGTCGTATAAAAAAATAGTTCTAATAAAAGTTGTTCAATTTTTTTTGTAGATTCAGAATATGTACAGAAACATATAGGTTTCTATTTAAAAAACAGAAATTGACTTCGGAATACCCATGAAAGCTTGTTCTAGGTCGAAAAACAATAGCGTAGTTTAATTTTGCCCTTGATATAAATAAACTTTTATTTGAAACTTTTTTTCATATAATGCACTGTTTTTGAGTTATAAGACTGTCTCAAGATAAAAAACTCACCCGGTATAATAAATTTTCCTAGAAACTTGAATTTTTCAAAATGAAAATGTATACATATTTACTTTATTATAATGGAGGTAATAATCTCCAATAATAAACTGAAATATAATATCCTATTATAAATTTATTTTACTTTTAATTATTTTGAGAAAAGATAATATTTTCTGAATTTTTGAAATGGAAGTTCCAAAGTTATAGAGAGCCAAAAATCTCAAAACTTCTCCGCTTTAGAAAAATACAAACATCTTTGTATAAAAACAAACTTACCGTAGAATGTCCTTTTTAATTTATAAAGGTCTATAGGTACTAAAATTATCTAAAAAGTACATTCTAATGGATTAACTTAAAATTATGAAAAAATATCTAAAATATTTTCGGAGTTATTGGTATGAAAAGCTCGTTGGCCGGATTATTTATGGGTTACCTCGCTCTAAGTATTTTCAATAATAAAAAAGTTTTAATTTTTGATGTTTTTACATACATTTATTTTTCTTGAAAAATCTCAAAAATCCAACTATTTTATTTTATTTTTCTTTATGATTAAAATCCGATTTGAGGAGTTATTTAATTATATTTTAAAATTTTTATGATCTTGCCTAATTTCATGGTCCTTTTATCATTTATAACAGGGGTCTTCAAACTTTTTACGATCCGTGCACCAAATTTTCAATAAAAATTCCGCTGTGCCCATCTCTCAAAAAGTAGAAAATTACAACTTCATTAGATTAGATTTTAATTATTTTTAATTATTAGCTTTTTTTTTATTTATTTATTTTGAAGATGTAACATTTTTTATTAAAGTTACCACATCGTAGCGGTGCATACTGTGCACCACGGTGCATAGTTTGAAGACCCCTGATTTATAATATTGTATCATTTTAATGACACATCCCTTTCATTTCCCACCATCATTTTTGAAGTTCTATCATAAACTCTATCTTTATATTATTGCATGTATATCTACTAATAATTACTATTATATTTGTTTGTCAATGAGCGTCATAGTTAAAACTTGTTTTTCCTCAACAATTTGCTCAGCCCTGTCTCTCTCTATCCCTTTGTTTCTTATCTAATTATAAAGGATTGTTCTCTTGAGATGGACCAAAAACACTTCCAGTAAACAGATACACATACAAAAACCACAATTCCGAGAGTATTTCCATATATTAGTATACCGCTATTAGTAACATATACCTATATAAAATAAGTTTTTGACTTTCTGTATCCTTTGAATACAATGCGAAATATGGTTGTTACCCAGGCGGTTTTCTCTGCTTATCCATTGTCATTGTATAACCGGTTTCACATTTTTTAACCACCTTAAGGTTTTTGTAATCATTTAGTTTTATTATTCTAGTATCATATCTAGAGCTACTACTAGTTTATATACGCTTCATTGTTAGAATATTTTACTTATTATTTTACAAATTATATAATAAGAAAAATAGGTATTGTTATTTTTGTAGGTACTTTTTGAAACACATTTCTACAAATAAATATTATCTATTTGATTTGATTGTGAGTATTAATACTTAAATTGTGGTTCTGAAGTAAATAAGTTTGTGTTGTTATTATATAACAACCGATTTATCTGTTGGATCTGTTCTTGTGTTTAGTTTCACATTAGGTTGACGTTAACTCACTATTTAAATCAACTGGGGTGTGCACCATACGACTTTCATCTACAACTTCCTTTTTTTCTCTGAAATCTTTCTACTAATTAGCTTCTTTAAAATTACTCCATTCTCTCTTTTATTTTTTCGCCAACTTTTCGACCCGCTCTGTTCATCATCAGGGTATCTGGGAGCACAAAGTTTTCACCATCATTTGTTATTTTTTTTTCTTATATTATCACGGCCTGTTTTATTTGCTTTAACCCACCTATTAATAATTGGTTTAATTAATAAAATGTGTTTTTCAAAGTTAAGACCTGCTTAGACCGTTTCTTTGTTCATGAAACTGGTTTCATCAAATTAAATCAAATTATTTTCGAGGTAGTCGGAATATACAATAAAGATATTTAAATATTTATATATAAATATATAAGATTTTTATTAATTAATCTCCCGAAAAATTATTTCTATAGATGATTTTTTATCATATAAAATATGATTTAAAATGGAACAACTTTTTTCTTTCTACAAACATTTAATAGAAAATATTCTTTTATATACCATTTGATATCTTATTTAATAAAGACTTGGGTTATTTAATTACTGAAAGAGTATAAATGAATTAAATGCTAATAAAAAATAATTTTATTAACCTATAAAAATTGAACTTTTGGGAACACATAAAAGTTAAGAGAACTCTAATGGTCTTATTCATTAAAAAATTAACGATTAATGCAATGGGAATCCAAAACTTTTTTGATTACTCGCAATTCTTCGATGAAAAGTCATAAAATTGTAACTCGACCAATTCATCTGAAATTACACCAATTTCTTTAACAACTAATGTATAAAAATGAATTACTTCGAGCTTAGACGGATCCCATTATATAAATTAATATTTTAATGGAGTGTAAACTCAATGTTGTATGATAATGTGTGTCATTTGATGTGCTGATGATAATGGAGATAATTTCACGTCCACTCAACTGACTATCCTATGTAAAGCTCAAATCACCCAACTGGAATATGACTCGCGAAGACTCCAAGCATTCTCTAGCCGCCCCGGATGCGATTTAAGAAGCGAGCTATCAGACTAGGATCCAGTATTAATTAGCATCCTTGTTTCCCTGGTCCATTGTAGAACCGACTCCTCTGTTTCACTTTTTTTATAGATGCTACTATGGCGTTTTTTCGGATGAGCTAAGTTCAATAATATCACTTAAGGCCTTATTTGAGTGAAGCACACGATTTTTAAACAATCAACATCTCTTCACGACACAAATTTGCCAATTCTTTAAGCCCTAAGACTTCAAGACATTGGAACTCTTTTACCGTTTCGATTTTTCCTGCGGCATATAAACTTCAGTCTTTCAAGAGCCGCATCCACATATACCTCAATCACTGAAATTTACATATATTCTACTTTTTCTTCTTTTCATGATACAATGGTCCACCCCAGACTATAAATTGCTACCTTGGGTGCAATTCAGAGGCGAGCTATCAGACTAATAGGAGATCTAGCATTAACTGACAATCTCACCTCCCTGGCCCATTATAGAACTGTCTTCTCTTTTTTATAGATACTACCATGGCGTTTGTTCCGACGAGATAATATCAACAATCCCTCCAAACGCTTCAAATACAGTATTTTCTAAGAATCAACACGCTACGCGATTAAATTGGATACTAACCGATCAAACGCATTGACCAATTCGTTTATCCCTCTCACCTCAAAAAACTGGAACCCACGTACGTCTTTCCGTCTAAATATAACCTTCATTCTATCGAGACTTGCATCCGCAGTTACCTTCAACTTCGACCCAATCCCTAAAATTTCTTCTTCTTTTCACGGTACAATTTACGTTTACCGCAGACTATAGAGGATGTACTTTTTGGTGCAACTTCTTCTTGTATCAATATGATTATCAAAAACAAAAAAACACTAAATAAGGTGACTTGAAATATATATCCAAGTATTCATTTTCTCCCACATATCAAAAGTTGTATTAAAATTCTAATGGAATGATTATTTCGGGGTCAAAAATATAAAAAATATTTTTTATCATGTTGTGTGATATTCTTGCTTTATCAAAATTTTTTCGAGTATAATTAGGCATAATATTTTGCTTTTAAATTTAGGTGTGAGAGAGACCCAAAATTGGCTATTTTTGGGTGATTTTTGCACCATAGAAATTGTTTACATAAAATTATAAAAAAAATCGCGAATTTCCTCATTCTCTGCCTGTCAACGACTAACCAAAATGAATTTGATATCTCAAGTATATTAGAAGTTATAAGGTACTGACCCTCATATTTCCTTTCTTCAAACGTACTCAGTGACAGTCAAAAAATTTCCCAGAAGGATTTGTCATGTTATTCATCTATATTATTTGGTGGTGCGAAATTATTGATTTAATTTGAAGTTAAAAATGAAGGAAAAAGTAAAGAGTTTTTCAAGATTCTCCAAACCCTATTTTATTTTTTTTATCTTTTAAAAGAATTATTCTTCAAATATCAATAAAATCAATGAAAAAATGAAATTTTCTGCATTTTTGAACCGGAATTTCTTAAGCTAGAGAGATTAAAATCTAATCATTTGGAAATATAAAAATGTTGGTACATAAACTTTCTACGACTTTTAATTCTTGGGTTATTGTGGGTATCGTAATCCAGACACCCAGGCAGACAGAAAACAAATCATGGCTAAAAATGATTTTTCTCAATATTTGAGAAATGTATAAGCACAGAATGAGTAATTTTTTTGTGAATTCGAGTGATTATATTTTAGATAAGAATCCAAGAACAATTGAATTGAAAACCAAATATAAAAACGCTAGGAATACGAGGAGCGTTCAACCAGCACAAGTACTAACTTGATTAGGTTGTTAAGTCTCCATATTACAGTTCGATTCACTTGGCAATTAGTACGAGCGGAGTGAAAGATCATACGTACGATCATTCATACGTTTAATTATGAATAATTATTATTATTCTAGGTTTATTTTTTCTTACTAAATGATTTTCAACAAGGTTTTTGAAATAAACTGTCCATAAAAAATTAACGAATGCTTAGTAAACATAAATGGTTGATTTAAAGGTTTATTGAGGTCAACTCTTCTTCTTTATATGCCTTTTAGTCCAGACCTTATTCTCTCAGATTTCCATGTGTTTGAGTTCTTAAAAGTTTCTAGTTGGATAAAAGTTTTGTACTAATTAAGAAGTTATCGAGAATAGGGGTTTTTGGAATACGAGAGCTAAAGATCGATTGCGCCAATGATGTCAAAGGAAGCATAATATTTAAAACCAGCTGTGAAGCCCGCCTTCGGCGGGTATCTTAATAGCTAGAAGACATGTTCGAAAATTTTAGATTTTAAATTATTTTTAAACTCCCAAGTATTTATTTAACACATTGCTTAAGCACGGCCAATCACTGTCCTCAAATCGATCTCTTTAGCTAATCAGAGAGATCACATCGTCGTCGTTGTCGTTAAGCGCTTTATAATAATAGATGAGCTGGCCAAGTGGGAGTCGAGCTAGCATACCGAGGTTTCCATGCAAAAAAAAAAGTTTCCTACAGAATTTGAAATCAAGGTCCTTACGCTCTCTAGTCAGACATTTTATCCATTGGGCTGTGAAAAGTATAAATCAAAGATCATTTTGGATAAAAAAAGTTAAAATATTTTCAAGCTCGCAAGTTAAAGCCGCCTTAGTAATAATAGACTTAACAATAATCAACTATTCGAAATTTATTTTTTATTTTAATTATCTTAAGATATCTTAAAATATTTTTTTTCAATTTGTATTTTTAAATTCAAATTTGATATTGGATTTTTGAAAATTTACATGAATTTACACCCTCAAAATACTATAATTATATATTAGATTGTTTGGTTAATAGTAGCTATAATTTAATTAGTTTACGAGATTGTAAGATATTGGATAAAAAAATAATCACAGAGTTTTTTTATTAAATAAGACGTACGTTTGTTCACTTTATTTGTGACTTCTTCAGCGATTGCAAATTTAATTGTATAGAATTGTATTTGATTTGCAGCTAATCCAAATGTAATTGTATATAATTGTATTTGATTTGGAGTCGGTGAAAAAGTCACAAACAAAGTGACGAAACCTATTTAATATAAAAGTCTGTGATTAATTTATTTATCCAATTTCCTACAATCTTGTAAACTAAAATACTTATTGAAATTCATGATTTAACTTTGTGCATAGATTTATAATAATTTGACAGCAAAATTTTTTAACAATGAAGATTGAATTTTTGTAAGAAAATCACAAGAAGGTGTCTTCTATTAGATCCGATGGAACGGTTTATTTTAATTAGTATCAATCTAATAGATTATCTAATAGAATGACACCCTTTTATGATTTTCTTAGAAAATTTAAATATATTTCTATCGGCAACTTGGACTCTCTCATTTTAAAAAACTTTGAGAAAATTTTTTTACGTGTGATATATAATTAAGCGTATGTTAGTTGTGGTCCACCTCGGACGTTAAGTCAAGCGCCCGGATTGCATTTTTGGAATTCGAGTTCAATACAATAGAACTCTTCGGACATAAAATAAAAAATATCTGTAACACCTCGGATTTAGTAGTTAACAACCTCTGGAGATTTTCTATAGGAATCTCATTAATAGCACTAATAACTTAAAAAGTCGTTTTTAAAGCCTCATCTTTTGACTTCGATAATGCATTATGAAACTAGAATAGCTCTTTATATCTCAAAACTTTATTTTGTTTATGAAACTGGGAATAAAGGTGCTTGAGCTCTCAAGTACACTTTTATTTGATAACACCAATTGCTAATTTTATTTAAGCACTCGGGGTTAAGTTCATAGTATAGCAATAATTTTCACGCTCTTTGGCTGGTTAGGAAATATATTACTTTTGCCAGATCAATTTAAAAATTTTACTTTTATTTTTATATCCGTTTCTGTCAACCTGTCAACCATTTCGATTCTTTTATTGAATTAACCAAAAAAAAAAACAAAAAAAAACACAAATATAAAAATAAAAAATAAAAAAATACACCAGCACATATATTGGCCGTACATCTGCTTATAAAATTAAATTTATTCGAACATAGGTTTACACATGTAACGAAAGTTTTATTAACCAATCACCCCCCCCCCAAAAAAAATAAAATAAACGTTTTTTGTTTTGTTTTTTATTGACATGTCTACCAACATCTGCTTTGGCTATAAAATACTTAACCACCATTTTCGGCTTTTTTGTTATTCAAACATTTTCGATTTAATTAAAATTAATATACACTTATATTAGGAAATGTGAAGAGCTATCAAATTTAAATTATTCCATATATATACAAAATCATTAAACAATTTCGCATGACACATTATTTAGGGTTCTGTTTAAAAAGTAAAAATGCATATTATTAGAGTATGTCAGAGCAATGTAGGACTTAATTTAAAATACATATTCTAAAAGACAAACTTATGTTTATCCATTTGAAGTTGAAGTTATATGTAATCATCTTTTCACCGAGATCGATAATCTTAATAAAATTGTAATCAAATTATTGTTTCGAAGACTGTATATCTTTGAGCAACGGGGATTTTTAATGAATAAATAAATGATTAGGGAAGTACTTTACGGTAGGGCCTGAATTTTACGCTACTCTGAGGAAGAGGTGTCGAATTGAATGCCTATATTCCGGCGTATGGTGGGTATAAGATTAGAATTTTTCTTTAGGAATAACCTATGCGAATTTTGTTGATGTATAATATATCTATACGTCTATATGTATGAGCCTTTCAAAGGCCAATCCAATTAAGTCTATAAAGCAAAAAAATATGATTTTTAAATCCCAAATTCGTTAGAAATCAATTACACTAGAAATAAAAAGAAGGCTCTATTGCTGAAAACCAGAGCCATGAGGTTTGTTCAAAAATAATAAACCTAATTTATTTGTTAAATATTTACGAAAATATATAAATTTTCCAAAAGTGGGCTTGGAATCGGATGAGTTTCTGAACTATTCATAAAAAGGCAGATCTTCTGGAATGACTTGAAATTTTAACTAAATCTGACTCATTGTGGGTGGGAGGTCCATTAGTGACTGGGCTATTGTTCTGTCTTTCGTATAAAATAGTAAATATTGTCATTGGGAATGTCCTGAAATCAAATTTAACCATTTTCTACTGACTTGATTATAAAATATTTTTGACATCTTCACTGATCATTTATCCCTAAAATCGACTGGATTTGGCGAGTAAGAATTTCACTTTAGGTGTGTGTGTGTGCTGATTACACTACAGTATGGGATATGTTATTTGCATTCCGAAATAATCGTCCAAAATGTTCACTAGCTCTTAGACTAAAAAGAAAGTGTATAATTATTTCTATTAGTAATAGACGATTTCATAGAGAAAATACATTTTACTAATATAAATAAGAACGAATGTGATATCTCAAGTAGGTATTTTGGAAAATATGAGGCTCGCAAACCTCAGTATACGAGCCAGACTAGCATTTGGTCAGTTTATTTTCTTTTTTCTTATTTCTGTACCATTATTATAATGATACAGAAATAAGCGGTGCGAGTGAGAAACCCTTGAATGAAGATATTTTTTTGAAGTTTCATCTAAAATATGTTCTTTCCTCGTTTGTAACTACTTCTTTAGATTCGTTAGTTCATTCTTTTTTACACAACAGTAAGAAACATTTTCTTCAAAGCTTTTACTTTTTAGAGTCCACTCGTGTTATGTCTCTTTCCTATGTTTATCGACAATATTAATAAAGTGAAACAATCTTTTTATCTCATTATTACTTTTCTTCTACTTTCTTAAATGAGATAAGAAAACCACCTTTTTTAGTAGCCTTAACATAATATCTATTAGACGAAGAGAAATCTCTCTTGATTAAAAAAAAACTTTCAATTTCATCGGAAATAAATAAAGATGATTGTTTTCTTCTCCTTTTTTTTATCATGACCCGCTTGTTCAGTTTTATTAGACAAACTCAAGAAGTTTATGGATACTTTCTATAGGTTCTAAGTCGCTAACTCAAATAGAGTCAGGTAACGTAAATGAAAAGCAGACAGGAGGGGAAAGACTCACTGTTTAAACGAATAGCAAAGATCAACAGCTACAAATTTAATTAAATGCTGTTTTTACTATGGAAATACTTGAGGTGCTTTACCAGCAGAATCTGATAAACACAAAGAGAAAAGGAAAGAGTAAAAAAAATAATAATGATAATAATAAAAACAGGAAAATATTCGACATTTTAAAATCTTCATTAAATTAATTTTTTTAAATTATTATTGTGGATATTAACTTAGGAACGTCCTTGAGATATCAATTTTGTTCGTATTTATCATTACTAAGAAGGGAATGAGTAAATTTGCGTAATTTTTCTATAATAATAATATTAAGTAAATACATTTCTAAATGCCAGGAACAAAATCATCTAAAATGGCGACTTTGCAAATTTAAAAAATCTCTATCTTACATTTTAGAGCATGTTTGTTTGAGAAAATGTAACTTCCATCTGCTCTCTTACAGTACAATAACAAAAAGTAAGAAATTTATAATTCCAGCAGAAGACACACTCTTTCTTTTATTGTCTCCTTCAATATGTTTAATCCCTTTCTCTTCTTTTTTTCACGATTTACGGGCCAACCGATGCATTTACAGGCTGCACATCTTAGTGTAAATCCTTCTCTGATCATATCATTAATAAAAATAAATATTTCCCTATAACAATATGACTATCAAAAGAGAACACAATAAGAATTGTATTTATTCCATTCGAAGAATTGATTTTGGAAGCTAATATCTATATATTTGGTGGTGTTATGAAAAATTCATTAGACTTTCAGTTCATTGGGCTGGAGTAGAGGGGATACAGACTGACACTGGTTGGTTGATGCTATGGAGGCTTCACGGTTATCACTTAGGACTGGAGAACAAGTAAAATGGCAGCATTTGACTTCCTGTTCATTGGACTGGACCAGTATAGGAAATACAGACTGAAACTATTCGTTTAAAATTAGTCTTCGAGAGCGAATGCTCATGTTTTTCAAAACCAAATAGCAAAACTACACTATACACAACTTCTTGTGAAAAAAATAAAATTTAAAATATCTTAAATAAATTTTTAATCCTTGAAATGTATTAGGTTTTTGTGACTCATCAGATATGTAAAGTAAAAAAACACAATTTAGATATAAAACATTTTTCATCCCAAACTTAATTAACTTCATGGTGTCTTGATTCATTATTTCATTTTATTTTATATACCTAAATGTAATTTAAATTAAAGTGAAGGGAATATAAACGTTGTCCATTGTTCTATTCATTTCTAGATTTACGTACCTTGTCTTATTTAAATGATATGGCTTATCAAATAATAATAATCTATCAGATCTAATGTCTAATGTTGATCCCATCAAGGAGGAAGCAACTCCATTATGCATCAATAAGGCCAATAAACAGATTTAACAGCCCGCGTTGCTGTTTACTATCCTAATGATTGTTAAGGGTTGTGTTTTAGGACCTCATTCCTATTGATTCTGCTAGCCATATACACTCTTGTACAACATTATGCTATCCTGATTTCATTGGTGATAAGATTTGTGATAATATCTCTCCCTCTTATTCTTTCTTTACTACTTTGGCTAGGACGTTCAAGGCGAAACAGTTTTTACTTTAGCAAAGTGGAAAAAATTGATGTTTTGGTAAAAGTACTCAGTAGATCGTCTGCAGATTTGGTCGGGGTGTGGATGAGAGCGCTAAGGTTAGAAAGTGTCTTTGTAATCGATAAATATGATATACTTTTTAATTATTTTTACTTTATCAAATGCGAAGCATGGGAGAAAGTATTGTAATCGCTCTCGAGGCAAGCGCGACTTCAAAGGGTCCTCAGGTAAAGACTACGGAACCCATAGACTCAATTAAGGTCACAAATTGAAGTATTCAATGAGATTGAATTTTAGCACGTGACGGTTTTGCCAAAAATTATCTGGAATCTCGTCGAGAGTCCAAAAAGTGCCATTTTTTTTGGAAGTGCGTGGGGATGGATGAATGTATGTATGTATGTATGTATGTATGTATGTATGTGTGTTATCGTTTTTTTCGTCCACGATTTTTTCCACACCTTTACGCCGATTGAAATGAAATTGAAACCCTACCATTAGTTTAACAAAATGAAGCGCTGATTAGTTTTTGGTACATATCGGTCCACAAACATTAGTACTTTATTTCAGTACTTTTAGTTTTTCTAAATATCTTGAAAATGACTTAACTAATTTTGATGAAATTTAATATCCTAATTAAGTACCTTGGGGACCACAAAAAAGATTAAATAAAGTTTTTAGTAAAATCATATTTTAAAGTACTTTACTCTAGAGTAAATAGTACTTTTTTTAATTTTATTTTAAATTCTTTAAAATTTATTCATTTGATCGTTTTAAGATAGCTCATTTAACCTAACTTAAGTAAGAATGGTTAGGCTTCTCGCTGTGAAATGGTAAAAATTTGGGAGGAAATTTTATAAGTAACCATAGCAACCGCGTTGTTTTCTTATCCGTTACCATTTCTGAAGGCATGGAGGAATCGAGTTAAAATCAAAAATAGCGATTGATTCTCATCTAGTACTTGAGGAATAACCATTCTATATTGGAATTTTGACGTTTCGGTTTTTATTTGTAACCATTGCTGAAGACATAGAGGAATCGATTTAAAATCAAAAACAGCTATTGATTCTCATCTAGTACTTGAGGAATAACCATGCTATATTGGATTTTTGGCGTTTCGGTTTTTACTGGTAACCATTGCTGAAGACATAGAGGAATCGAGTTAAAATAAAAAATAACGATTGATTCTCATCTAGTACTTGAGGAATAACTATTCTATATTGGAATTTTGACGTTTCGGTTTTTATTTGTAACCATTGCTGAAGACATAGAGGAATCGATTTAAAATCAAAAACAGCTATTGATTCTCATCTAGTACTTGAAGAATAACCATTCTATATTGGATTTTTGACGTTTCGGTTTTTATTGGTAACCATTGATGAAGAGATAGAGGAATCGATTTAAAATCAAAAATAGCGATTGATTCTCATCTAGTACTTGAGGAATAACTATTCTATATTGAATTTTTGACTTTTCGGTTTTTATTGCTAACCATTGCTGAAGACATAGAGGAATCGACATAAAATCAAAAATAGCGATTGATTCTCATCTAGTACTTGAGGAATAACCATTCTATATTGGATTTTTGACATTTCGGTTATTATTAGTAACCATTGCTGTAGACATGGAGGAATCGACTTAAAATCAAAAATAGCCATCGATTCTCATATAATACTCGAGGAATAACAATTTTACATTAGATTTTTGACGCTTCAATTATTATTGGTAACCATTGCTGAAGACATGGAGGAATCGGCTTAAAATCAAAAATAACGATCGATTCTTATCTAATACTAGAGGAATAACCTTATTGCATTTCATTTTTGATGTTTTGACTATCAATGGCAACCTCTACTGAAAACGTGGAAGAATCGACTTAAAATCAAAAAGACTAAATTCTTTTTGGTAAACAACTCAAGTTTGAAGTTGTTTGCCATAAAAGAATTTAGTCTTTTTGATTTTAAGTCGATTCTTCCACGTTTTCCGGTAGAGGTGCGATTAATAGTCAAAACATCAAAAATGAAATGCAACAAAGTTATTCCTCTAGTATTAGACAAGAATTGATCGTTTGGTTGAGCCAACTGATAGTCAGGGTGAAAAAAAAAGAAAAATTCAAAGTTCAACAAAAATAAAAATATGCTATCAGGAAAAAATAATAACAGCGATGATGAAGTGACTCCAAAAATTTTACAGCTGCTCAACACACTTAAACTTTTATGTTAGTTTTAATGTGAATAAATAATCACCATATTATGTATGAAATTGAATTTAATAAGAAGGTTCTTGCTTACATCTGAAAGTCGAAATATAAATAAAAAAAGTAACAAGAAAAAAAATTAAATGAATGGGAAAATGGGATTTTTAAACAGATAGATTTATTAATTTGAGTAATAAATAGAAGCAAAAACAAATTATCCGACAAATAATTGAAAAGTTCAATAGAATTATGAATAGAAATTATGATTAGAAATTATCAAATTATTTTTATTATTATTAACAGGATAAAATTATATGTTAGTTAACCAGACAGTATTTTGAACAAATAAATGAATAAATTTAAAATTAATTAATTAATAGTATGGATAACAATAATTGCAATAAGAGAAAAAAAATATTATAATAAAATTAAATATAATTAACAATTTTCAATTAAAGCTATTAGTAGTAACAGGAATAAAAAAAATGTTTAATTAGAATTAAAATAAGAGCTAGTTTGCCTTCAAGAAGGCGGCCATATTTATTTATAAAGTAAGAAAAATAGACAAATGAATTCGAGAGATTCTTAGCGTAGATGAGATGTAGAGTTCAAAACCCAAATGGATTGTGTTCAATGAGAAGAGAGAGAGTTTTTCAGTTTTTAAGGAAGTGAAGAAAAGTGTAGGAAAATTGGATAGGATTAAATAGTTTCACTTATCAGTTTGTTGACGAACCCGTTGAGTTTGAAAATTTCTTCTAGGCCAATCCGTACCATAAATAAAACAAAAGTGTACTTTCTTCCACTGAAGTCGGTACTGAGAGAGAGAAAATAGTACGGCTACCAGGAAGCAGGAGTTTAGAAGTCCAGCTGCGGCGTTCTGACATTAAATATCAACACAATAGTAGATATTTTATCAATATACAATTGATATGGGAAAGGACGAACACCAGCAAGCAAAAATAAGTGAGTAAAATGGGAAACTGGACTCTGATTAGCAGAACAAGATGTGAACAGATTCGCTGTTTGTACAAGAATGAGAAAAAAATATTAATTATGTAAATAAACATGGATTTGTTTTCGGCTGTTCCGCCCAGCGGATGGCTTTTGCCCTAGCGATTTCGCGTGCAAAAATCGGAAAAACGATGCTCACATACGCATTAAGCACACGGTTGCACTGGCGCAAACAATCGTTATTTTTGATTTTAAGCCGTTTCCTCCATGTTCTTCAGCAATGGTTACCAATAATAATCGAAGCGTCAAAAATCTAATGTAAAATTGTTATTCCTCGAGTATTATATGAGAATCGATGGCTATTTTTGATTTTAAGTCGATTCCTCCATGTCTTCAGCAATGGTTACTAATAATAACCGAAATGTCAAAAATCCAATGTAGAATGGTTATTTCTCGACTATTAAATGAGAATCGATCATTATTTTTGAATTAAAGTCAACATGAACTGCAAATTGCAAGTGATATCTGATTAATAATAAAGGAATAAACATATTATTTTTTTATTGTTAAAGGATAAATAATTAATATATCCAGTACACACCAAGACAGCAAAACATATTAATATTTCAAATGAATTTGAATAAAGTTTAGCAACGATCCGTTGCAGTTTATTTTTAATTAGTTTAATTAATATAATATAAATTCAATCATATTATTTTAATATATATATTTGTAGCAAATGGAGATTAAAATAAATAAATTGATTGATTCAATATATTGAAATTGAAAAATATTTTTTGTTAATCCTTAACAAGTTTATTTCTTATTCGTAAAAATCTCAATAAAATCATTAAAAATATTTATTTTCTGCATTTATGAGCCAGTAGTTCTACCTAAAACTTAATCAGTTCTCCTTTTTAGAAACACAAATATTTCGGCACCAGATCAAAATTTCTACAACAGTATACTGTTCTTGACTTTTCGTGAGTGTCAGAATTCAGACACACAGACAGAAAAAAATGAAAATGAAAATAATTTTCTCCATATTTCAGACTTTTTAAAAACACGATGATCAAAAAAATGTAGGATTTAATTTATTACTAGAATACCTTCCTTGGAGACTTAATACAGGCTTATCATTGTTTTGAGGTTGTTTGTAGTTGTTTGTTTGTAGTCACGGAGGCTATTCCCATTGAGTGAAAGAAGCTTAATCCTAATAGTCCATTAATATCAAAAATATTCTATTCAAAACAATTACGAGAACAATCACTTAATTTCTGTTTTTCTTTAGGCTTAAATATACAGTTTATTATACACATTATAAAAAATAAAACAATATTGACGCAGGAGGCTGTCTTCCTTAAATATAAATATATATGTAATATTCTTTTTTTTTTTTTTTTTTTTTTAATGCAATCGAATGCAAGAAGGGGTGCACCAGTAAAGATGTAGCCCCTATGGATCTCGAAAGACCCTTGCATTACCGAAGAGAAGGGAAAGTTGTTTAAGTGAGAGGTGTAGACGTAGGTGTCTATGCACCCTGGTTTTGAAGGTTTGAAGATCATAGGTGCTGGGAAAGATAGAGGCTGGGAGAGAGTTCCAGTTCCTTGAAGTCATGGGTATATATGAATTCGCGAATGAAGTGGTCCGGCACTTTTCCAATTTGACCGCGAAAGAGTGTTGGGAGTCGGCAAAACGTGTGCTGCGTGCAAAGCATGCTTTGGGGGGAATTATTGATTTTATCTCATCAGAGCACCTGCCGTGATAGTATCTATAGAAAAGGGAAAGGGCGGAGACATCTCTTCGATGAGCCAGCGAGTCGAGGGAGTCGGTGAGGGTAGAATCGTCAATTAGCCTGACGGCTCGTTTCTGAATTGCATCAAGGGTAGCAAGAGAATATTTTGAGGCTCCTCTCCACAGATGAGAGCCGTATTCGAGACAGGGGCGGATTTGGGCCTTGTAGATGGTGAGAAGTTGTGGGGGTTTGTAAAATTGCTTGGACCTGAATAAGAAGCCAATCTTCCTTGCTGCAGATTTCGCCACAGAGGAGATGTGTTCATTCCAAGACAGGTCAGATGCGACAGAGACGCCCAACATGGATAGGCTGTCACACATTTTCAGGGTATTCGAATCGAAGTGAATATCAGGGAAATCTCTATTTTCGCGCCTAGAAATTAGACAACATTGAGTCTTGTTTGAATTGAAGTTAACTAAATTTTGAGAGCCCCATTTATTCAGTTTGTCTAGGTCGAGAGTAATTGAGGAGGCAATATTGATTCGATTATTCGGGAGAGAGGGTTTGCCGTGTAGAGTGCTATCGTCGGCGTAACAATGAGTGGGGTTTGCCGTTTGATCAATAAGGTCGTTTATATAAATAAGGAAGAGTGTGGAGGAGATTACAGAGCCTTGGGGAACACCAGAGTTTGTGGAGAACGATTCAGATGATGTTCCATCCACCACAACTTTTATACTTCGGTTTGTCAGAAAGCTTTCAATCCATTTGCGAAGTGTTGGTGTGAATCCAAAGGCTGGTAGTTTGGCAAGAAGTAATTTTCTCAAAAGAAGCTTCGTTGACAGTTGCAAATAAGCACGGCATCTTGGTCGATGTTTTTCCTTCAGCCTATTACATTGTATTTCTAGGACAACAAATGATGTCAGATTTCAATATAATTTGTTATTTTGACATATTTTTTATTTTCACTCCAGAAAATAGGTGTCTGACTCTCGCTCTCGCCCAATTCCTCTATTATTATAGGTGTTCGTATTTATATAGGAAAAAGTAGACCTGTTCACTCTTATGTACATTTATTTTATTCATCTTGCAATATAAATGTAATAACATTTATATAGAGAAAATGTGTAAGAGAAGCCTTTTAAAAAGGGAAAAAAATCAAATTCATACTTATATTTACAGAGAAATATTAAAATTGGATTTATTTCTAAAAGTGGGTTAACTTTGTTCAACTTTGATTGAACTACTAGACCTAGGTATATATGTTGCAATAAAAACCCGTTTTTTTAATAACTAGTTAAAACCCGTTTTACTGAATACCTTTGTGGCAACTAGAGTTTAATGATGTTGGTTGAGTTTGGTTCAAAGGTCTAGAATCTTTATTTTTGACCTTCCGCTTCATTTTGGGTGTTTATTTTCAAATTTTTTTAAACGAAAATGTCAAAAATTACATCCTCTACTACTTTGCTTCTAATATTAATTTAAAAATGTTTGAAAATAAACACCCAAAATCAGGACGAGGTCAAAAATTAAGATTATAGACATTTGAACCAAACTCAACCAACATCAGTAAACTCTAGTTGCCACAAATGTATTCAGTGACTTAAAATCCTTTTCACTGAAAAAACCCTGTTCTTACTATGAACGAGTTTTTACTGCAACATATATATCACTAACTACTTGATAGCTTAACTAGACATGAAATATATTTTATACAGTTTCATAAAGTTAGAGCGGAAAAAGGACGGTATAGTGACTCCAAATTGAAAATAGCTATATTATATTTCGGAACAAGAAAATTAAGGCTTTTTTGTATATATATAAAAAAAAAAAAAATATAAATTAAAAAAAATAAAAACAAATAAAGGTCAAATGAAATTTTTAGCAATTTTTTTAAAATCAAGAATTAATGAACGTTTTATTTATATCGATTTATTCTGACTTCTTCACTAACTTGAATTTTTTATTTTAAATGTCATAAAAAGAATCTACCTAAAAATTAAAATTTATCATTGGAATAAAGAGGGAACCATAACTAGACAATTAATAATTTTTTTTTTTAATTTAATTATTTCAAATATATATTAAAAGATTTTTATTTTGTGTTTCAGATAACTGGACTGGTGGATTTTGTCTAATTCTTGACCTGAGAATAAAAAGATTAGTGAAAATTAGAATAAGAGCCTAACTTAAAATTTATGATAATGAGGAGGCAGTACCTACACATATACTATTCATTAATTTTATATATTTTAGGATTATTGAATCATCAAAGGATTTGAATGAAAATGGTTTTAATTTAGAATTTTCATCAGCGCCTTGAAAATGTAATCCATTAGCGCTTTTTTATATATATAGATTTTTTGCGAAGCATGAACCTAACGAATGTCCATCAATGGCAATCGGTCTTTTGAAGATAAATTAATGGTGATTTTTTTAATGGAAAATACTCAGAAACCATTATGACCATGGAAAGCAATTAATTAAGCATGGAAGCCTCAGTCGGCATTTATTATTTAAAAGACGAGTGAGCAAAGGAGTGAAATAATTCCATTAATTAATTAATCGAATAAGTGCAGAGAACAATCTAGATCTAGAGACTCACTGTCACGGATTTATATTGGAAGCTAATTTCAAGATTATTATTTGCTACCTCCTGTATGGATTTGCAAGTCAAAGAGAAGTCATAAAGGGAAATCAATGAGGTTGTCCTCTACTTGATGCAAATAAACATATATACAATATATAGTACAACATCATTGATTTCCCTTTATGAACCAACAACTCTGCTACTTTCGGCAAAACAAAACCTTTTCAAACAAAAGAGAAATTCGTGACGTAAGTTGTAATGATAAATTTATAACTGCCTAAAATTTCGACACCTAATTCCTAAGTCATTTTCAAATGATTGTGCAGTCATGGAAACTAAATATAAAATTTCAAATTGGCGGTGGCAGCAGATCTAAAATTTCTCAAGAAATCAGTAGAGTTTGTTCTCTACTGAATCCGAACTTTCATAGTAATTTTAATTCTCTGCAATGTCAGAAGGGTTACATTCACCACACATGAATTAAACCCTAGTTTCAATAATACAATCCATGCCAGTGGCCAGTGAGATTGATCCATCTTATAAATGTATCACGCTAAATATTTCTCCCATATAGAATTAATCTAATTTGTGAAATTTTGCCGACTATTGATTTTAACATATAATTTAAAGAAAGATTAGCTAGTGTTTGGAATTTTTAATTTCTTCAAAGGCTCGAAAAGCTCTGGATTTACTATTCTCTACATTAAATAAATATAAAAGTTCAAATTACGATCGTAGCAGACTTTAAATTTCTTAATATATACTCATGAATCTTTATTTAAACAATATGGCATTTATTTATTTAAACATTTTTCACAAATCACAAGTACATGTATATAAATAGTAAAGTATGAGAAAAAAAAATATAAAAATAAAGTATAAATGACAAAGACAATAGGAAAAGATAGATGATAAGATAAACATATTATAATTGAATGTAATGGAAGGCAGCCCAGATAGAGGAAAGAAAAACACACAATCAAATAGGTGCAATTGTGGAATCCTTCCTCCTTCCTTTCAAACCGACTCGGAGGATTTTTCCTCCTTCTTCAGGGTTTCAAGGGTCAATGAATGAAACAAATGTTTCATTCTTCTCTCCACAGTAGTGTTCAAAACTTTTTGTTTTTAACAAAGGCATAGAAAACAATTTTTTTCCTCCTTTTCTGAATTAGATCGGAGGAAAAAAATTGTTTTTCTATGCCTTTGTTAAAAATGAAAGAAAGTTTTTGAACACTACGTGGAGAGAAGAAGGAAACATTTTATTTGTTTCATTCATTGACCCTTTGAAAACCCTGAAGAAGGAGGGAAAAATCCTCCGAAACGTCGGTTTGAAAGGAAAGGAGGAAGGATTCCAATAAATTACACCTTATTTGATATGTGTTAATTTTTTCTTTCCTCACTACCTCTGGGGTGCCTTCCATTACATTCAATTAAAATTTCTACCAGTCCGTCTCTCTCCAGAGAAAATTTCGTTGCAAAAAAATAAAACATATCTACTCTTATTAAATGAGCAAAAATTGTATATTTATTTGTATATATATTTGTTTGTATATATATATTTGTTTGTTTATATATTTCTCTACAAGATAAAAAAAATCTTCCCTGACCATTTCTATTGGATACTAAAATCTTACTTGGAAGACAGATGGTTCCAGGTAAAGATCGAAAATGAATTTTCACTATATCATCCCATTAGATCAGGAGTTCCTCAGGGCAGTATTCTCGGGCCATTTCTATATTCTCTATATACTGCCGACATACCAACTTCAGAAGATATATTCATCGCAACGTATGCAGATGATACCGCTATGATGATTACAAATCCTGATCCTGTCTCAGCGTCAAATAAACTACAAGAAAGTCTCAACATCATTCAAGACTGGCTACACAGATGGAGAATTCATGTAAATGAATCAAAATCTACACATATATCATTTACAAACAAAAGAATCTCGTGCCCTCCTGTATATTTAAATTCGAGAATTATCCCAAGTGGCGACTCGGTCAGATATTTGGGATTGCATCTTGATTCACGATTAACTTGGAAAGAGCACATAATTAAAAAAAGAAATGAATTAAATTTAAAATACAAAAAGATGTACTGGCTTCTTGGGAAAAATTCTCAATTGGCATTAAAATCTAAGGTACTGCTATACAAATCAATTCTTAAACCAATTTGGACATATTCTTGTCAAATCTGGGGAATCGCCAGCGAGTCAAACATTAGTATAATACAGAGGACTCAATCCAAAATACTAAGAAATATCGTCAACGCTCCATGGTATGTCACCAATGCTAGCATACACAACGACCTTATCGTTCCATCGGTCAGAAAAGTCATCCTTGATCAGTATAAAAAACATATCAAAAAATTGGAAGATCATTCGAATTCATCAGCCATCACTCTTTTGGACAACAGTTTAACTCTAAGGAGACTAAAAAAATACCACATTTTGGACATGGAAGAACGTTCTGCCACATACAGCTGGACTAATAAATTTAATTGAGGGATCCTTCACTGGAAGAATAACCTCTCAATTGTGTGAATGGGATATAATTGTGTTGCGTGAATGTAGAAATTTTATAAATTTTACTTATAGTCAAAATTTTATTGACTGATTGTAAAAATTCTCTTCAAACAATAAAAAAAAAAAAAAAAATATATATTTGTATCTTGGTTATATTTTGAAAACGACTCTACCGATTTTGATGAAATTCACGGGTTAGGGGGTTTTTGGGGAGACAATTCGATGTGTCACGGTCTCATCTTCGACAAAATTGTTTTTGATGGGTTTTTTCGTAATCAAATTAATTATTCTCAGGTAGACAAATCCCATTCTTAGGATTTTAAAAAAGGTTTCTCTTTTCCTTTTGTACTCAGGCAGACAATGGGTCGGGTAAATCCTTTATTCTCAAAGGTCTTGAAGAAATATTGTGATTGTGGTTTTTAACATATTTTGTTCAACCTAAACGTTAGAAATATTAATAAACGTTTTATAATTGTTTTTATAAAGAATTTTATTCATTTAATAGAATGAAAAATAATCAAGAATTTATTTAAAAAAATATTTCGCATAAGCAGGTCTCAAAAAACAACACATTTTGATAGGTTTTATTTATTAACAATTGGATGAATAAAACTGAATCATATGGTTGAATCAAAACAGGTTCAGGAGGTGGGGTGCCGTGGTGGGGGATCCGGGGGTAGGGCGAGGTTTCGGGTGTGGGGTCAAGCGGGGTGGGGGCGGGAGTATAGTGGGCGAATACTATATACCTATATTTGCATTTTTTTTAATTTGAAAACGGCTCTCAAATAAAAATCGACCTTTTTATCGGAATTTTAAATTAAAATAATATTAAAATAAAGGTTTTAACTATAGGAAGAAGTTACCGAGCATCGCTCGGTGCCTCCAGGTACTTATAATTATAAGACAAAGTCCAATGATAAATGAATAGGAAAAAAAATATAGATTATTAGTTAAATAATAAAAAAAAAAAAAAAAAAACATAAATAGACTTAATACAAATTAAATTTTAAATTCAGAACAAGATTATAAATCTAATATAAGTAGATATAAATATAAAAAACAATAAATAAACTTAATACAGATTATATAAATTTAAATTATAAATTCAGAACACAACATAAATCTAATATAAGTAAATATAAATATTAAAAAAGAAAGTAAACTTAAAATAAATTATATAAATTTAAATCATAATATCAGAACATAAATATAAATTTAAATCATTTAGATCAACCATGGGGGGCATGGTTATTTGTTTAAATTTAGAATCAATAAACCACGAAATTTTATAAACGGGGATTAGTGGAAAACATAATTAGCTCTTACACATGTCAGATCGGTCCATCTCACATGGTATCTATTAATTCATGTTTTAATACAAGGACGGCTCTAGCCGATGATCATACTGCGTCTTTAAAAAAATGTCACCTTTTTTCCTCAAATTTTATTTATCAAACTAGTTTCATCCGCTTAGGTATGTGATATTTTGGAAAATAAACAAAAATACCAATTTGTTTTTACAATACAGAAGGGATAGTATAGAAAACTTGAATATTCACTAAATGTGTTAAAAAAACTTGATCAGCAATTTAACGACTGAGGCATCGACTATAAATTTAATACATACTTTTCCATAATTGGACAATATTATTATTAATAGTAGTAGTGTGGCAAGTTTTAATTCGAAAATCGATTACCCATTTGGAAATTCTAGCCTATTAAAAAGTCATTAAGAAACTTTTTATTTGAATATTTAAAGACTAAGCTTTTTATCATACCGACTCGGTAAATGATAATATATTGATTATTTATTTCAACATATTACAGATAATTGCCCTGATATAGTACTTATATATATATATGAGAAAAAATATTGGAATGACATCTTTTTTTTTAAGGTTTCGTTCAAAAGTAAAATAGGAGCTTAATTAGTGAGGCCGCGACGTTTGTAGGTCTCTAGACTGTTAGACCATTGTAGCTCCTAAACAAAATAGAGATAAAACTTGAATAACTTTTAAGGAGTTCGGTGTTGGTTCTAGGTGAAACATTTTAATATAATAATAAAACTAAGATACGAGAGTTGGGGTTTGAAACTTACAAGCTATAAGCATTCATCTTATTGAGAATGAAATATTTATCAAATGATTTTTTGGGATGAGGTCATATTTTTTGTGGATTAAATTTTTTTTTTTATATTGTAAGTTAACCTTTGAAGGTCTCAGTAAAATTAGGGTAATTTTTTCAAATTTAATTCACTTTAAATTGAATCTGAGAGAGCTCAAAACTGGCTATTTTAGTGTCCGTGTTGCAAAGTGGCTTAACTTAAAATTATGAAAAAATTAAATAAGTTCTCTCTTTTTCAACAACAAATAAAACAATAAATATTTATTCCTCAACCTGCTCAGAGTCACAAGGTGGCTAGGTCAACCAAACATCAATACAATTAAACTACAACAAATAAACTAATAATAAGGGGGTCAGATAGGCTAGGGGTTAGCGTGCCAGCCTGCTAACCATGGGACCCGGGTTCGAATCCGACTCGAGGCATCCAGCTATAATCTGACCCCGGGGGTATAGACAAATTTAGAAAAAATATAAATAGTGTCGTAAATTGGTTTATGGCTAGAAAGGCCTAAAAGCCAAAAATATTTAAACAATACCATGGGTACGTATTTAAATTTAGAATCACTAGGATAGATAAATTTTACAAATGAAGATTTAAATCTTTGAGTAAAATATTTAGAGCGTTTGCATATGTCAGAGGGGCTTGCACCACGGTCCGGATTGCTGTTACTGACACTCGGGTTCGATTCCCGATGCGGTGAAAATCAACCCTTCTGACATATAATTAAAAATAATTCACACCATCGGATGTGATAGATGACACTCTCTTATGATTTTCTAAGAAAATTTAAATCTAGTTCTATCGACAACTTGAAATCTCTCATAAAAATTATTTCGAAAGGTTTTTTAATTAACCTAATTAACACCAGGTGATAAATAAAAATGAAACGGTTGAATCAAAACTAAGGAAGTGATTGAATCACAATGACAAACGCGGTTGAATAAATAAAAAATAATAATATTAATATACCATTTTAACTAAGCAAAAAATTTCACAGCAATGCTCGGTCAACTGAGTACTATATTAAAATATAAGATCAAAAAATAAAAAACAGTCAAGACCCAATTATTATTAATACTCCAAATCAAATACCGCATAATAATTTCCTTTTTTTATATTTGAAAATAATTTTTATTTCCTCAATTATTTTATTTTTAATTGCGACCGTATAATAATATAATTTATTTTTAAAGGTTGTTTGATCTCCAATTAAACGAATAAGGAGAGTGAGTGGGGAGGAAAAAATATTGAATTAAATGGAGCCGAATTAGTAAATACGTTGGAAATTCAATTAAAATGTAATTATCTTGCAAGTGGTAACTAAATCAAGCGACTACAAATAGAAATCGACGAAGGGGGACTTTGCGGAGTCCACAGAGACGAATAGTTTAGAAATTACAATCTCCAACTTAATTATTTATTTCCTGGCTGATTGAGTCGAACTAAATATTTAGAGGTGGGAATGTTTGCATTTAGATAGATCATTGGAGATAAATTAATTAAAATTTGAGTAGAAATTGAATACGTGGAAGAGAAAAAAGTCTGACGTGATGTGTGTATATTATTCGCCTTAGCCATACCATGTTTTAATAACAATTCAATAACAAAAGTAAATAAATAAAATTTAATTTTTTAGAGTTCAAATTGCCAATATACTTTATAGAAAATCACAAGAGGTTGTCATCTACTTGATATGAAATGGAATGGATTATTTTTAATTATATGTCAGAAGGATTGTTTTAATCTACTCGATAATCAAATCGGAGGGCTAAAATCAGTAATCCGGCCCAATTGGCCCCTTCTGTGAGTTGATATGTCGAGAGGGTTTACCTAAGAGGGTATCAAATGGCCTGATTTGCTAATTTTGACACTTGGTCTCGATTCCAGATGAGGTGAAAACAATTATTCTGACTTATAATTAAAAATAATCCATTCCATCTAATAAATAGTAGATGACAACGTATTGTGATTTCCTTTAAAATTTAATTAATAAATAATTTCAAATAACTTTGAACAAAGACATAATTAAACGTTAAAAGTAGGTAGGAACAAGTAAAACGCGGAGAAAAGAGCTAAAAATTTTCTAAGGCACGGTAGAATTTTCTGCTAAAGCTCTCTTAATAATTATAAAAAAATACAATAATAATAGTTAAAATATAATAAGCTATTCGAAATTTATTTTATTTTTTAATTAACCTGGAATAAATTCAATTCCTTAATTTTATATATAAATTATTTGTAGTTGATAAACTTTTAATATGATTATGTAATTGGGCTAGTTTAATAATTTGAAAATTAAAAAACACCTGTTTTTTGAATTATGTTTATATTTCATCAGAACAATTTAAGATCTCAATAAAATCATTCAAAAAAAAAATGATATTTTCTGCAATTCTGAATCTGAAATCAAATCACTTCTCCTTATTGGAAATAAAAACTTCTTGCCACCAGAACGAAATTTCCCCGGTATTCCGTTTTTGGAGTTATCAAGGATATGAAAATCCAAAAAGACACCAGGCCAGATAGAAAAATAAACATGGCTGAAAATTATTTTCCCTTAAGTTTCAGACATTTTTAAGTATAAGTGACAAAAAACTATGGCTGAGTAATAAAACACTAGTATATATTTCCATATTTAAATACATTTCAAATACCTCTGGTTATTGATACATCACAATTTCTCTGGAACTAGTTGGGCTAGGAACTTCAAATTTGCCATGAAGGTTATTTTTAGCAAGTAGAACAGTTTTTAAAAGATTAAAATTTAAAGAGATGAAAAAATGACGGTTTCATTACAATTCCTCCTAAATCTTTGGGGTTGATAACTTGAAATTTGATTTGATAATTAGTTTTAAGATTGTAAAGCTTGCTAAGAACAGTTTTTAAAAAATTATATTATAAAAGTATGAAATAAGGGAAAATCGCATTTTCATCTAATTTCATCACAATTTCTCTTGATCTACTGGAGATAATAGCTTGAAAGAGAATTTTCTTTTCATACGTATAATCTTTATAAGAAAGAGGTTTTCAAAATTAAAATTTAAAGAAATAAAACAAAGAATATCTCTAAAATCAAGGTTTCATTTTATGAAATCAAAATATCTCTTAAATAACTTGCTAACAACAGTTTCAAGAAGCTGAGAAGCCAGTGGTTGACATCCCTGATTATAAAGAGACCCGCCAGAACGACAAACACATAGATTGGAGCGACATTATTAGTATTCTGATTTATTTTGGTATGAAATCCTAAAATGAAGGCAAAAATGCACTATTGATAATTACGAAGTTAAGTCTTAGTTTATTTATTTTCGCACAAGAAGAGTAGAGGTAAAAAAAGTATTAAAACTACACGCTATGTATAAAAACAACGTTTTTTGCTTAGTTTTGCTGTACATTCATAATTGAGTAAAAAACCTTGCGTGTTGTCAAGATACGCCCTTTTCCTTATCAGTTTCGTTATTTAAGAGAAATGGGGTAAATTAAAAATTGAATAGGGTTATTTACAAAACGACTAGAAAAAGTGAAAAAATAACTGGATATTATCTATTGAGGACGTTTTTATTTTATTTATTTGTTTATTTAATGCATTTATTAATCGAAACGTATTTATTGTGATTTCCAACTGTAAATCTAAACAATTAATCTGAATTAGAATTTAATTGATCTTTTATCGATTGTTAACTCTCTCATTCACCACTAAACAACAGTTTATTACTTTCAGTAGGATAAAAAATGTGAATTTTTGTTTCCATCGGAAACAGGCCACGTTTTAAGTTTCTGGGAATCCAGTAACAGCATTTTTATAAACACTTACTTCTCAAGATGATTCAAAAACTGTAAATCCCACAAAAAACTGCGTCGACGAGGCGGGTCTCTTGATAACCTCATCTAATCTCCATCTATCCCACTTACCCTATCCTTCCCCCTAGATCAACCTTCGATCATCATTCACCCCGCCATATCTTACATGTCTTCTGGACCCCTGAGCAAAAAAGTTTCACTTAAAAATAAAATAAAAAATTCAGTTATTCTACGTTGTTATTAAGATTATATCCCTAGTATCGCAATGTTTGAAGCTATATAGTTACTATATAGTTTGAAATATTGTGCTAGTAGGGATATTATTCATTAATGAGAATATCCAGTCCACTTTTGGTGTATATTCGGCATTTCGTAATTTTTTTCCAAATAGAGATAAAATGACTAAAAGTCCAGGAATCCTGAACCATACCTTCAAACAAACAGTCCCGGTCAATCAGGGAGGTATGGTAAATCTATTTATAGATAGAATCAATCTGGGGAATAACAAAATGTGAAGTAACCCAATTAAGAAAAAGAGAATGCATGAAAATCGTGTTGTTGACACAGGAGATTTTTTCTCTAATATTAATCTTCTTTATAAAGTTTGTAAAGAGAAATGTAGTCTACAATTAAAAAAAATGTAGATTTTTTTGAAAGAAAAAATTTAAAATATAAATATAACACTCTTTAATTTAATTTTCTTTACCAATTCTAATGTCTTCATTCTTTTAATATATATAATAAAAAGTGAAGGAGAGAAGAGAGTTGTATTTAGGGAGGAATCGGGGTAGGGTGATTCTCAGGTGGATTCAGGCAATAAGAAGGGTCGTTAAAAGAAATACACGGACAAAGATAATTTATTATATAAACCTGATATGAATATCGAATTTTTATTTTATATGGATATTATGTATTCAAGTCCTCATGCTACTGAAAGAGAAGCAAATAATAAATACGACTTAGAATAAATAAATATATATGTATATATATTGTATATGTCGATTTGTAATTATCAAAAAAGTGTAGAAAATAAAATTAGAAATAAAAAAAAAATCAGGAAATGTTACTTAGAATAACAAAAATATATTTATTATATTTTAATGCATTAATAAAAAAAGTAAAGGTGTTATTGAAGTTTTATTTAATTTAAAATATTGTTCATTTTTTTAACAAAACAAAAAAAATATGAAAATTGATTTCTCATGTTTGAAGAAGCTTTTGTGATTCTACTTGTAAATAGAAATTAGAGAAAAAAGTGAAAATTGTTCATGACTTGGTTAACTTTCAAGAAATTTTAGAGATTTGGCAATTTTTTTATTAGTGAACGGTTAGAGTTAGTAAGTTAAAATTAGTGTTTTTACTTTACCATACATGGTATGGTCAAGTATTGTAATCGTGCATGAAAAAAGTGGTTTTTTCCTTCTTTTTTTCGAAATATCTCAAAACTGAAACTATTTCGATTAAAAAAATTGAGCGAAACCATGGCATTTCGCTCTACAAAAAAGCTCTAATAAGTGAACATCGAAAAAATTATATTTTTCGAAATAATAATTGTTTTGTCAAAATGTCTGTTAGTCTGTCTGGTTGTCTGGTTGTTAGTTAGTTAGTCTGTGCGTTACCAAATTTTTGTGGACGAGCTAGCTCAAAAACTAGTTTGAATATCGAAACCAAATTTCACACCTAGTTTTGGTACATTGAGATTAAGAGCTGATTAGATTTTGGTGCATATCGACCCAAAATTAAGGGGGGGTTAAAAATTAAAAATCTAGGTCGTTTGAGCAAACTCAACCAAATTTTGTATACATAATCAGTAGACCCCCAGAAGTCTAAAAATTCAAAAATTAACCCCCTCCCCTACATGATTATAAATAATTTTATTAAATATTAATGTAAGTGAGGGGCCAGGTTGTATGGTAAAGTCAAGTGGATGGCCACATCAGAACACGTCAACTTATTTTATAATGATATTGATACAAGAAGAAGTTGCATCAAAAAGGTATAACCTCTGTAGTCCGCAGTTTATCGATACAAAATTATGGGCTCAATTTCAGCTTAATTCTTAATAGCTAATAATAATAAAGCGGTTTGTTCTACAGCATGCGCCGTTTTCCGCATCCAACACGCCAATTCTCTCTATCCAGAATGTCTTGCTCTTGTAGTTGCCTACTGGTCATTGCCTCATCTACTCCCTGCTTCCACGTTCGTCTCGGTCTTCCTCTTCTCTCCGTCTTTCCGTGGGCATCCAGGTCCATATTTTATGAGGCCACCTATCTTCCGGCATTCTTTTGAGGTGTCCATACCATATTAATCTCTTCCTTTCTATTCTATCTATTATGTCGTTTTCCATCTTCATTTTGTCCCTTATAGTTGTATTTGGGATATGCTCCAATCTCGACACTCTGCAACTCCTTCTCATCGCATCCATTTCGAGCGCTTGTAATTTCTTTTCGTTTTTTTATTCATGTCCCATGTTTCTGAATTGTATAGGGCTATGCCTTCCACTATGGACCGATATATATATTTTTTGTGTCCTGTTGGATCCCTTTGCTCCACCAGACCCCATTCAGTTGCCCAATAGCTCTTCGACCTTGACAGATTTTATTTTTAATTTCCCTCTCACAATTTGGCTCCTCGCCAAAGACAGATTCCAAATATCTAAATTCCTTACAGTTTTTTATCACTTTTCCTTTGATATCCAGATTTTCCCCCTCTGTCCCGACCGTCAGGTATTCTGTTTTTTCAAAGTTTATTTCCAGTCCCCATCTATTATATTCTTTTTCCAGTTTACGGGTCATGTAGCTTACGTCATCTATATCTGCTGCAATAACAACTTGGTCATCCGCAAATAATAGTGTGTAGAGGTACGTCTCGTCAATTTGTGGTCCCATTGATCCACATTTTTTTGTCCATTCTTGCAGGGCATATGAGACATATATTCGAAATAGAGTAGGAGACAGACAACATCCTTGCAGTAGACCTTTATTTGTTTGAAACTCATCTGATATCTCATTCTTTATTTTAACTGCTGATCTATTTTCTATATATAGATGTTTAACCGCGTCGATATAGCGCCTATTGATTGTTGTTGTCTCCAGTACTTTCATCATATTTTGTCTTGGAACACTATCGTAGGCTTTCTGTAGATCAACAAAAATGAGGTCGGTTTCTAGGTTTCTTGCATGCCGTTTTTCAATGAGGTTTCGTAGACAGAATATGTTATCCGTGCATGATCTTCCAGCTCTAAAGCCGCTCTGCTTTTCAATGTCGTTCCATTCATTTTCTATTCTTTCCTTTAGTATTCGTCCATACAGCCTACCAATTGTACTCGTTACACTTATACCCCTATAGTTGTTACATTTTTTCTATCTCCCTTTTTGTATATTGGCGTGATCCACGCTTGAGTCCATTCCGAAGGTATTTCACCTGTTTCATTTATACATTCATTAATAGCTACTGAGGAAAATCAGAGCCGCTAGTTAACGATGAAATAAGTGTATATTAGTAATGAAGGTGTTAAAGCTTTTATTTTTGTGATGAATTTGATTAAAGTTTGAATTTTTATTTAAATCACACATGATTAATTATAATAATTATTTATTGAAAACAAATAATACAATATAATTAACATGTAATTATATTAAATTATTTGTTTTTAATAAATAATTATAATTAATCTTGTGTGAATTAAATAAAAATGCAAATTTTAAATAAGTGCATGGTTCTTATTGAAGAATAAAAAACATTCTCTCACCACATGTCAGGTAAGTTGAATTGCCTATTATTTTTTATTTTTTTATTATTATCACTGATGATAGGTACTCTATTAAATTTATAGTTTTTCAAGTCATTTCATTTTTATTAGCCTTTCCGACTTTTACTGCTCGAATGATAGTAAAAGTTTCCTATTATCAAGTCTTAAGCTATTAATGAGAAAAGCAAAAAAAAGTTATCTCTATAAATGATTCTCATATAATATACTAGTTCAATTGTTAACTCTATAGAATCGTTTTACTGTCATCGGCTCTTTTCAGATTTTTATTACTTCTTCATTCTCATATCTTGATTTAGATTAAATAAGAAATTTAAAATTTCAGGTGCACATCAATTTTCTTATCCTCTTAACAAAAATTATTCAATTATTTAATTAAATATTGTATTTGGAGGAAAGATTGAAAACTTTAAAACTTTAAGTCTTTAACTTGGTAAGTACGCTGTCAAGAAATTTAGGAGAGTTGGCCATTTTTTGTCAAATAACGACTTGAGATAGAAAGTTGATTCTAGTCATCTTTTGGTGCAGTTTATTACCATAATACAAACTTATCTTCCAAATATTAGCTTATTAGATAATACTGTTAGAAAGCTCACCGTATGACTACTCGGGGTTTTCTGATTTACTGCATTTTTAAACTGAAAGATCTGATGAAAGAAATCCCAAATATGATCAGTTCTACCTTCTGGAGATATGAACATTTAGGAGGAATTTTAGTGAATGAATTTGAACCAAATCATTGAATGGATCTCTCTTCATTTTCATGAAATTTATCTTTTTTGTGTTCTCACTAGCGACCCTCTGGCCTAGAAACAAACAAAACCTGCATAGTACACTAATTTCTTAACTAATCAAAATCTATCGTTTACTCTTAAAATATATTTGAAAATTGAAAGTCAAATTGATTTTAATGGAATTTGAAGACTTAATGAAATCCATTCCAAAACTCTTCAACTGCTACTGAACTACGCTATTTTATGAACTCAGTATATCCTATTCTTATTATAACTCTCTCAAGTTATTACTTGTTTCTTTAATTATAATTTTTTACTTTGGAGACGGACTGATATGCTATTATTTCAGGACGAGCTTTTCGTGCGTGCCTTCGGCACGCCCTCGAAGCTCGGCCCTCCGGGCTGGTGCCCTGGCGGGCAGGGTCTCGGTCCAAAAATTTTATTCCTCTTAAAAAACCACACTCCAAATGTATACCCGAAACTACCGAAAATGCATCGTCTCTTAAAAGTTTCGCCTCTTTAATTTTTGACTGGCGGGGGGGGGGGGGGAATAATTATGAATATATTTAAATTTAAATTTCATTTTTCCTTTTCAAAACAAAAATAATGAAATGATTTATGAACTGCAAAAAATTCGCAGGCTGAATCATGGAAATTATTCAAATTTACGCGGTTCAATTAATTTAATTAATTACAAAAAATATATTTAATGTTTCTTAATTTAAAATGAATTGGAGTCTTTCATTTCAAAATTCGAGTGCAAATTAAAATTATATTTCAAATTTGCCTGGTTAATGAAAATCCATTGGAGCTGTCAGTTTAAAATCCTAGCTGACAATTATATTTCAAATTTGCCTCGTTAATTAATACATATTTAATGTTTTTTAATTTAAAATCAATTGGTGTTTTTTCATTTACATTCGAGTTCAAATGAATATAATATTATCTCGACACAAAGTCTAAATAAAAAATATCTAGTTTTAGTAAGAGAAATCAAGATAGAAATATTAATGTCCCAATGGTGTAATCGCTAGAGCCAATGACCATAGTTCAAGAGTTCGTCGGTTCGATTCTAGGCAAGAGCGTAATTTTTTTAGAGAAATTTCTCTAAGCGTTGTTACAAATTAATCTAGACGAATATTATATAGTATTTGTTGAAGGTAGTCCGGAAATAAACTATTCCTGTCTGTTCAGTCGAGCTGAAATCAATTATCCCCCTAAAGCCCTCTTTACGAGAAACACGCGGTCTTTGAACGGTCAGCACCCCTTCGCTGTCAAATTGGATAAAAGTCGAACAAGCGCTTTCGCCAACTCTTTTACCCCTATGACCTCCAGAGACTGGAACTCGCTCCCTGCCGCCATCTTTCCCGTGACTTATAACCTTCAGCTATTTAAGACCCGTATCCACATATATCTTAAACCCCTGCCCAGCCCATAAAATTATTTCTTCTTCTTTTCAGGATGGAGGGACCAACCCAGGCCTTTAGGGGTTGCACCTTTTTGCTGTAACTCTTTCTCTCATAATTTTCATTAAAAAAATATCATTTATTGGAATTTTTTTCTCTTATAGTGTTGTTTCGCACTCTGTTTTACTGATAATGGTAAGTCATAAAGTATTCTCTGCACACCAATTAACACAGAGAGGAGGCAGGAAGGAAGAGTGTTATGTACTTTCTTCATTGACCCTTTTATACCCTGAGAAATGAGAGAAAATCCTCCGAAACGTCGGTTTGTAACAAGACTATAAGAGAAAATTTTTATTTTTCGATAATTTTTGTGTTTTCACTTGTAAAACATTTTTTTTAAATATTATGTAAAACGAAAATAAAAAAAATAAATAAAATAAAAAAATAATGAAGTTTTGAAAATTATTTTCCGCTTACAGCCTTTATTTCTATTCATTTTAAGTATTAAATATTTTTCCTTAATCTCTTTTTCTAATAAAACTACATCAAATACTTTCACTGACATTAAAGTTAAAAGAAAACGAATCGATGTAATTCATTTGATTTATGTTTTAAATGAATAGAAAAGCAAAAAATACACGAATAGCAAATGCCAGGCTGCTTGGAATAATTCACAAAAATGAATTCCGTTTTTTTTTCGAATGTTTCATTTTCAAAAGAGAATAAGAAAAATGGAATAATGAATCATTATATGTTTTGAGAATAGAGGCCGCGTTGCTGCTGAGTGGACGGGATTAGAAATAATCCTGGTCGACCATAAATAGATTTAAAAAAGCAGAAAAAAAAGGAATTAAAGAAAGAGCTCAAACGCAGGTAGTAAAGGCTTTTCGTGAAACACCATTTCACCTAGAGATCGT
This sequence comes from Forficula auricularia, assembly GCA_024734495.1. Lineage (NCBI taxonomy): Eukaryota > Metazoa > Arthropoda > Insecta > Dermaptera > Forficulidae > Forficula > Forficula auricularia. The sequence continues at coordinate 17,440,666 of JALMQS010000149.1, forward strand.
TATTAAAGAGAGATATCATCGAAAAGCATTTGTGAAAAAATACCTTTGTCGGCCGTTGGTGACTTTTCAACCAGGAAATGCTGTCCAAAAAAGTATCATTCATTTTTTGAAATTTTATTTTAATCATCGCTTTTTTTGCAAATTTCATCGAATACGTCATAATTTTCGTTATTTTTCAAATTTAATATTAGATTTTTAAAAAATATATTTTAGGACCTTCGCCCCAAACTGGTGGTACTGCTTTGAGTGAGTGAGGGTAGGAGTCAGAAATCAGATCTTGTGACTTAAACCCTACAATCCTTTGAGTTGGAAATCGAGATCTTCCACGATGAATCAGCCTGTCCTATAAGAAAATCTTAAATTTCTCCTAATTCTATTGCTATAAGCAAGCAATGATTTGTCTCTTAGTAAATTCTGATTTTATATATTGAGAGATTTTAGAAATGGATTACTCCAAAGATTCCCAAATCATCTTTATTTATTCATTTTATATTATTACTATTTTAATAGTTCCTCAGCGAGAACAATTTTTATTCGACTAAAACTCGTCTAGACTTGTCTTTAACATGCGTGAACTGGAAAATAAACTAGGCAGCGACTTTAAATCTTCTATCCGCACATTTTCAGGAAAAAATAGTTCATTTTAATTGCCCCTTGAAACTACGCAACAATCTTATTTCATTTCGAGAACCAATATACTTTACAAAACAAAAAGTGTTTTTTTAGAGAAATATTTGAAATAACAGATAATAATTTGAAAATTTAAAGATCCTTCTGAAATTTTTGAAGTCAATATTTATGAAAATACTCTTAATATTTGAAATTTTAGAATTTCAGCGATTGATTCTATTTGTTGAAATTGAAATAGTGTAGTAATTCGTGTGGAAAAATTCATCTTCAGCCTCTTGAAAAAAAACAAAACAAAAAAAAACCTTTAGGAGTATCATCTTTTTTTTAAGTGGATGAACATGACATCCTAATAAATTGTTTTATTCGAAATTTGTGGGTTTTCTTATTTTTGGGCTGCCTTTCCATCTATATTTTACAGGCGAGCCTCTATAGAAAATACTTTTAATATAATTATTCTATTATTACAGAACTTTTCGAGGATAAATTCCCTGAAATGCCTCTGATTATTTCTTTTGTTTAAAACACAACATAGGTTATATTAACAAAAAAAATATTATTGTCAAAATTGAACTGGAATTATAGTAAACTCTGGTTTTGGTGTTTTGAAAAAAATAGTAATTTTCTATTATTAGTAGAAATAGGGATAATAAGAGCATTTAGGTTGGCAATTTATCTGTTGATGTCGATTGGTAATTGAAACTGAATTGATAAACTAAATACTACATAGTAGAATAGAAACGATATTTATAGATTCATTATACAGACAGAATTGAATTCGGTCGTGTTTTGTTAAAAATAATGATAAAAAATAATAAAATAGAAAGTAATAATTGAAATTGTCTTCATGCTACAAAAAATGTGGATTCAGGTGGATTTAAAAGGTACGAAAATACTCTTTTAATATTGAAAATGAAAATGTAAAATTTTGTAATGATGTTGTTGATTTTTTTAGACTGATGATGACACACTTATAAAGTGATCGAAACGTCCCTGTTAAAATAATATTTTTTTAAATATAATCTGTGTTATGTTTTAAACAAAAGAAATAATGAGAGCCATTTCGAGAGAATATATTCTCGAAAAGTTATGTATTAATAAATATTATAAAATTCTAAAATCCAATCTCATAAATATAATAATTCTAATTTAGTTAATTTACCACATCCATACTGAAAAGTAATTTGAACCAATGAATATTATGGGTTTAATATTTTATCTTTTATTATTTCAATTTAACTTTTGTTTTTATTAGTATATTTATGCTCATCTAAAACAACAACTATGTAAATTAAATGTTTCTCCATTGTTCTTCTATACCAATTACGATGTTTCTTCACTAACATCCAACACAACCTAACATTCTGATTACACATTCAAATTCGACTCTAATTGGAAAATGAGAAAAACAACGTTGCATTTTCACATAAATTAACAATGTATTTGAAATGGAAATTAGCAATTTAAAAATTTTTATATATTCCCTCCGTACGGGGGTTGAAATAGAGGATCGGTTCTTTTTTTCCAACCACCAATTATCTCGGTCTTTATAGGTTCTATAAGGGCAGCGAGAAAAAAAAAACATCAACATAGCGATAATCAGAAGAAAAACCCAACCGAAGAGAGGAAGAGAAATGAAAGATACTTTGAGTTTAAAATAGCAGTGTTGAAAAGATCCAAAAACACGGGATGCAAATTTCGAGAAAAGGAGAGAACAGTTCTTTTGATCTGAGAGATATAGGTCGCAGAAATGACAGAATGGGTAGCAGCAGGAGGAAAAGTTAATGAAGAAGGAAGGAATTGCCAAACATTAGAATAAAGATAAGAAGTTTTTTTTAGAAATGCTCATCTTTGTTAATTGTTTCCTCTTATGTCGATTAATGAATTCATAAATGATTATTGATAATTAATGTGGCTCTAGATTAATTATATCATTTTATATTTATATATTAAACGAGCAAAGTTTATATATATATATATATATATATATATATATATATATATATATATATATATATATATATATCCGGTCGGTTTCTCGAAAATGGCTCTAACGATTTGGATGAAATTCACGGGTTAGGAGGGTTTTGTGTTGGACATTCGATCTGTCACGATCTCATCTTCGGCTAAGTTGTTTTTGATGGGTTTTTTGTTAATTGAAATAATTATTCATAGGTGGTTGTCTCGATAAAAATGTTTATTTATATTTTAATTGAAAGTAATGGAAGGCAGCCCAGAGGTAGTGAGGAATGAAAAAATTAACACATATAAAATAAGGTGTAATTTATTGGAATCCTTCTTCCTTTCCTTTCAAACCGACGTTTCGGAGGATTTTCCCTCCTTCTTCAGGGTCTATAAACCAATATGACAAAATTATAAAAATGGGGTTGGTCATCATACATTTCAACAATAAAACAATACAATTATAAATACAATGTACACAGCCATATTATCAATAGAAAAAAATATAAATTTACTCACTTCATTATATTTTTTTCTATTGATAATATGGCTGTGACATTGTATTTATAATTGTATTGTTTTATTTGTTGAAATGTATGATGACCAACCCCATTTTTATAATTTTGTCATATTGGTTTATAGACCCTGAAGAAGGAGGGAAAAATCCTCCGAAACGTCGGTTTGAAAGGAAAGGAGGAAGGATTCCAATAAATTACACCTTATTTTATATGTGTTAATTTTTCTCTTCCCTACTACCTCTGGGCTGCCTTCCATTACTTTCAATTAAAATTTCTACCAGTCCGTCTCTCTCCAGAGAAAATTTCGTTGCAAAGTTTATTTATATTTTTATTCAATTTCCTTATAATAAATAATTGGTTTTTTAATTTTATATCCAACAATAAGAATATTACAATTATTATTATATATTAAAAATTGGGCAATTTAATTTATTGATTGAAGATTGTAAATTGGAATAATTATCGGAAAAGAGGTTTTTTTATTTAATTAGTTTTTTCCTCTTATTAAAAACAAGGACTAAAAAGATGATCAAGGACAGTCGATGGTGGAGAAGTAATCTCCGGAGTCGAAGCTCAAATACAATGTATACATTAATTCAAGTAAAATTATTGATTTAATAATAAATTTGGATTTAATTTAATAAAAATTGAGTTTTAAATCCCACAAATATTAATTTGACAAGTTAATTGATGAACTCAAAAATTGTTATTTAATTAAAAAAATAATTATACCGTATTTATTTATATACCTATATACACATAATCTGTAGGCCACTGAAGGCTAGAAATGCAAAAACTGGGTGCATGGGCGTGGGTAGATGTGGGGGTGCAAGAGGTGGGGTGAAGTGATGGGGATCCGGGGGGGGGGGGGGTTTCGGGGATTAATATATAGCTATTAACTGAAACAAAAATTTACTTCTTAAATCGACGTTTTGATTTATTTTCAAATCTTCCGCAGGATTTGAGTTGATTAAATAAAACTTAATTGAAAAGATTTAGTTTTCCAAGAAGAGCTGATCATTCATAAGGAGAAATCAATGTGATTGTTATTTGTTTGATGCTAATAAACACACACACACCTATGTTTAATTAAACACCCAACGTTTAATTAAATCCAAAAATTTCGGGAGAATTTCTCCCTTTATCAATGGAACAATTGAGAATTAAAAAAAGAAAAAATATTTTTCCAAGGAACAAAAAGCAACAAAAAAGAAATTAAATATTTTGATTATAGACAATGATAAAAATTATCTTGGGATGTATGGTATGTGTACGATCTAGTTCAAAAACCAATGAAGATATCAAAATGAGATTTTATATTATGCCCGATTCACATTATTCCAGTATCATTCCAGTACAGCGACCGAAACCAGTGCTGGAATGCCATTGAAAAGTACCCATTCCAGTGAGCGATCCAGTCGAGTGACTGGATTATCGGTCTACTTTTTCATTCCAGTTCGCCACTGGAATAGTGTGGACGGCCAATTCAGTCTTTATTATCGTTCCAGTTATCTAATTTCTCACCCAAATCCGTTTTTTAGTTCTTATTCTACTACTTCAGTTAAAGTAGTAATTGAACAGTTTTAATACAATTTTTGAACTCCTTTTTTTTTTAATTCTCATGACCGATACAACAGCTTTTGATGACTGGAATTAATGTAGGCGATATAGTTAAACCAGTCCAACACTGGATTAAGATTATAAGAATTGATAAGATTTTGGTTGAAATGAGACCAAAAATAAAGAGGAGAATTTTTAAAAATTTGAACCCTTTGTCCGATATTGGGGGAGGCATTTAATGTTTATGGTATGGTATATGAGAAAGTTATGAAAAGGCCATATCACAAATTTACTTTTTGGAATACTTTAAATATCAATGATAAAGTATACCAACTCCGAAGCCCGCCTTCGGTTGCCATCTTGCTGGCTAGGGGGCGTTTCTGAACATTTTAGAATTTTTATTTTTTTTAAACTCTCGCGTATTTATTTAACGTATTGCTTAAGCATGGCCAATCATTGACCTCCATTCGATCACGCCGCGCCATCGTCGCCGTCGTAATCCGATTATTATTAAGTATAGATAAGAGCATTTTTATTTTTAACAAATGTTTAATATTTAAGGTAAGATAAGATTCAACTCCGGGCTCGGATAAGCTTTTGTTGGGTCTGGCTCTGGTAGCCGGATATTAGAGACCAATTCCTTTCAGATCAAAATTGTTTTAAAATAAAGAGAAACAGATTTCACAGATTCCACTCTTGGAAGCACCTCATCCATTATGATTCAATAAATCTGCGAAAAACAACAAAAACAATCTGTTTTCATCTCGAATCAAAAATAAAGAGAGAGAGAAAACACTCTCAATCACATAGAGATAAATATCCATATGTAGATAATATCTCTAAAAAGATCCGTGAATCTTATGCAAACATAAAAGGTTTACTTATAAAAATTTCCTTTTTAGATAATCTTCAGGGATTTGATTCCTATTTCGTATGCATATTTCGCCTTGCCTTCTCTTTTCTCAATCAATCTATCCTATTTTGAATAACCCTCAAAGGGGTTCAAAATCTTAATGGACCAAAATATTTGTTGAAAGATGAAATTGTGGGTGAATTCGTCGCAAAGAAAAATGTTTTACAGCAGTGGAAATCGATTTCTGGTATAATAAATGTGTCTTAGCTGATTTTTTGGAGTCAAGTATGTTTTTCTATCGTTATTTACTTTCACTTATCTATTGTACGAGTGTGTATAAACGTTTTTGTTTGTTCTATTGACTCTTCTCGCTAAATCCTAAATTAATTTAATTGAAATAAATTGCAACAGATCGTTGCTAGAATTTATCCAATCATCATCATTGAGTATACAGTCCTAAGACTGGTTTGATGCAACAATCCGTCTCCACTCGACTCTGTCCCCGCCAGCTGTTTGACCTCTCTAAATGTCTGGCATCCCATATTCCCAATTATTTGGTTGAAATATTCTAATCTGGGTCTTCCCCTTCCCCTTTTCTTTCCCACCTCCCTCCAAGATATCCCTAAGCAGTCCCCCATGTCTCAGTGTGTGCCCCATCATCTGACCTCTTCTCTTCTTCAGACTCTTCCACAAGGTTCTTCTTTCTCCGATTCTTCCAAGAACTTCTTCATTTGTAATTTTATCCATCCATTTGATATTCATCATTCTTCTGTAGCACCACATTTCGAAAGCCTCTAATCTCTTTCTCTCCGCCCGTACATGGCTATGCTCCATACATATGTCTTTAGCAACTTCCTGTTTTCTAAGCTGATTGAGGAGAAGCATAGTAGTTTTTGTTTTGAATTAAACCCCATTTTTGCTTGGGTATTTCTTGATTTAATTTCGTTTTCGCTCCTCCCATCCCATTTACTTCCTAGGTAGCGGAAATCCTTAACTCCTAGGTTTTCTTGGTAAATTTTGATGCATTCCTGTCTCGTTTGTTCTTTTTTTGTACATACTAGGACCTTCGTTTTATTCTTTTTTATTTTCATTTTGATTTCTTCTATTAGGATTTGGTTGATTCCATCCAAATTCATTTGAAATATTAATATATGTATTCCTTTAATAGCAATCAGATATCACTGGTTATTTTCTTAAAATCAAAAATAACGATTGATTCTTAAACAATTCTAGAGGAATAATTTTATTACATTACATGTTTGATGTAGTGTATATTAAACCGATTAAATGAATAAGTTTTAAATAATTGATAAATAAACAATTAAAAATAAGTCTCTCTTACTCTAGGGAAAACTACTTTAAAATATAGTTTTACTAATAATTTTATATAACCTTTTTTGTGGTCCTCAAGGTTCTTAATTAGAATATTAAATTTCATCAATATCGGTTAAAACAATTTCAAAATATTTAGAAAAAACTAAAAAAGTACTAAAATAAAGTACTAATGTTTATGGGCAAATATGTACCAAAAACTAATCATTTTGATAAAATAATGGTAAGTTTTCAATTTCATTTCAATCGGAGGAACGGTGTGGAAAAAATCTTCATCGAAACAAAAGGGTAACATCCATCCATCCGCACATCTAAAATCGCACTTTTTGGCCTCTGGAGGAGACCCCATGTAATTTTTGGCAAAACCGTCTCGTTCAACCTGATTGAATACTACCATTTGTGACTTTGTTTGAGAACATGAGTTCAGTAATCTTTACCTGAGGACTCTTTAAAGCCGCGCTTGGAGCGAAAACGATTCTAATACTTTACCCATTATTCGCATTGAATAAAATCAAAATCAAAATCACATTAATCAAATGGAACTGAGACAGCAATTCGGGAAAATTCGAATGTTTATATGGTAAACTCTACCTTTTCTTTTCGCTACCTATTTAAAGCTTATGGAATTTTTTTCCTTTCATACATACAACTTGTTGGCTTACATGCCATTCTTCTTTGGAGGATTACATCAACGACTGGACTCGCCTAGCTCTTACGCAGCTTTCATTCTTTTGTGCCCAATTGGTTGCCTAAATACAGGCACTCCAACCTCATAAATCAATTTCAAATCCAGACTACATTTTGATGATTTGAATAAGTACAGTTATTTATTTAAATTTTATAATTAAATATTTTTCCAAAAAAATTGACTTATTTAAAAAGCACTAAATGAAAAAATAAATCAAATTCAGAACTAGATTCTTCAACTTTACAACTTCAGGTTTAAAAAAGCATTAAACATAATTTTTTCATTATTTTATTTAAATTTTTAAGTCAATTTATATAGTAATATAGTTATAAAAATAGGTATCAAATCTTGAAAAAGTTACAGCTTTTTCTTAAAATTTAACAATTCTACTCAAGTATTCACTCGTAATGCATTGAAAATTGGTAAAAAATGTGTTCACTGATTCTCATACTAGAATGTTAAAATTCAAGTTGTATTTATTTTTCTCATTAATGCCAAATGCTTAATGAGAAAGGATTTTTAAAAATTTTATTATTAATGTTGATTGTTAAGAAAAATTTCACGGCATTTTCAATTTTCTGTTTATAGTTTTTGCAAGCTGAAACTTTATTATTCCTAAAAATTTGTTTTTCACTTATATCAGAAGGCGCTCAAAGTCTTTAAAAGAAAATATTATTTAAAGCACAGATTTAAAAAATCATATTTAAATGATAAAAAATTTTGAGAAATATTTAGTACCTACATATTATTGGTACCTAATTCCATTTTCCACTATGGAAATGATATACGGATTTTTTTCCAAAAGAACGGTCTGTTTACTCTTCATTACTCATTCTGAACTGCTTGATACAGTAACTATTTCGTATAGGTCTCAAGAAAAAGTCACTAGATTGTTCTTACAAAGCTCACCAATACATATATGTGTATGTTTATTTGCATCAAGCAGAGAACAACTTCTTTATTTTTATTTTTGATTTAACAACTCTGCTACTCTCGGCAAAACAAAATCTTGTCAGGGTCAGTGTTACTGTCTCTAAAGTAAGTACATTTTAATTTTAAATAATTTATTTTTATTTACTGACCTGTTAACGAATTATATTTGTAGGATATTTCAATTAATTGTAACTCATTATTCCTCCAGTATATAATAACTAAGTGAAATATCATTTACCCTACCAATTTTAAGCTCAAAAACTATTTCTAGTTCTATAATAGTCAGGGGAGGAATTATTATTGAAATGGACTTCTCTAACCCAAGCGGAAGAATTCTAATTTGGGTGGAGACGAGGCTCATCCACAGTCCATCCGGATGATTGCACCCAACGGTATGTATATGTATATGTATAGTGCTTATTCGACCCATGGGCAAAATCGAGAAACATTAGAGAGTATGCAAATTATAGATTCGATGTCTATATAGTATTTATTTTTAATTTCCATTATCAAATCCCTTTATTAGACATTTATTCAAAACAATATGGAATATCTATTATTTATGATAAGCTATAGGTAGGTAATAAAATGATTAAATATTCTATACACTTATTTGATCAAAGTATATTTAAATGGGAATATTTATTCATTTATTGCAATATATTTTGAAATTATACCTAATATACCTACTCGTATAATATATAAAGATTATTATATTAATATTTATACAATATAAACAAGTGTTTACAAAACACGACTTTTAATTAATTTTTAATTCAAAATAGCGAACAAGTGCAAGCCTCGAGATCCTAGTAAATTTATCAGTTTCTGCATATATATGTTCTATCATCCAAAATATTTACTTTATAGAAACCGAAATAAATTTTATTGAAAGTAACACAGCAATTTACTTTTTTTGGGATTCTGTTTAAAAAATCAAACAGAGCTTTATTCTCTCCTTCTTCTTCTCATTAATCTCTTTGTCTAGGTAGCTGATAAACTAAAAAATTAAATAGTGAAAGCAAAGATTTAAGTATCTTTTTTAGGTGTCTTTTTTTGAAAAAAGATGTAAATTATTTCAAAAATCAACCCTGATCTAAAATATTTATAAATGAATTTATCTTTAAGGACCAATCATAGATTTTAGTGAAAATATTTTTACATTGCATATCAGAGAGGTTCGTCCCCTTAGGAATCGAACCCACTAGCCAATCCCTTAAGACCTTTAAGACACTGTTCTTAAGGGTTTGCCTAGCGGTCCGACAAGCTTAGTTAGCGCTTGGGTTCGATTCCTAAGGGGACGAACCTCTCTGATATGCAATGTAAAAATATTTTCTGTAAAATCTATGATTGGTGATGATGGTCCTTAATATCCTATGATTGGTGATGATGGTCCTTAAAGATAAATTCATTTAATCAGTAGAGATTGTGGTGTTGGTGCAAGGTGAAACATCTTTAATAAAGATAAGAGTAAATAAATATTATATTTAATATGATTTTTTCATTTGGATTTTAATATCCAAGTGAAAAAATCATCCCCAACCCAGAGACATAAGTCAACGACCTTACAAACTTGCCTTTTACCCAAACAATCATATGTAAATAAAGGTCAACCTGATATTCTTTCTTAACAATAGCTTAAGAGAAAGTGTGCTTTTAAAATAATTTTATAAATTCTGTCTCTCTGTTCAAAAAACACATATATAGCCTGTTATTCAATAAGTTAAATTAGTTACTTTCTGTATTTCCTGAAGATGGGTTGATAGCCCCAAATATATATATTGAAAAAGAAAAAAAATTTTATATCTTTTAATTTTTTAATTTTAATGTGAAATAAGTGACCCAGTATCCTTAACTCATAGTAAATCCATATTAAATAAAATATTTATTTACTCTTATCTTTATAAATTCATTTATAAAAAATAAAAATTTAGAACTTATGTATACGTATTTCTTTTCCCGTAAATCAAATATTGTATTAAAATTTTAATCGAATGATTTTAGGATGGTTGTTTTTATATGTATTAAAAAAATAAAAAATGAAATTATTCATAAAGATCATCGCTTTAAGAAGGATAGGGTTTAATTTTTTTTTAATTTATTTTTGTTATAAATATCGATATAAGAGAACTCTAAAGAAGCCGTTTTAGAATAACAGAAATTTAAATAAATCTTTAATCGACTGAAACAGGCCTGGACATGTCCGAATCATCCTTGCTGTTTTATAACTAACCCAATTATCTATAAAGTTCATCGGTCTAAAAAGACAATAATTTGTGCACCAGACCAAACTTTCTACAGTTGAGTTCTTATCATTGTTATCTAAATGTCATATAAACAATCAAAAAAATGATCATATTTTAAAATTATTTTTCTCACCATTCGGATATTTCTCAAATATGATAGAAAAAAAATTGAAAATTTTCGAAGTAACTTGTTGACTTGTATTTTAAAAAAATTATGAAACCAACATATACAAGGAATTTTGGGCTTATAAGACAAGAGTAGTTTTCTAGTGAGAAATGAAAAGCCGAATGTCAATGTTTAATAATTAAATTAGCTAAATTATAAAAATAACCCGTCTCACCTGTTTAAACTATTTCAATGATAAATTTAGTTTAGTATTCATTTAGATATTTGTATATTTATTAATCAACAAGTACGATGATTTTGCTAAATTTTTGAAAACAATTGATGAAATTTCGAAAAATATCATCGTATGACTTCGTCTAATAAGAAGTTTTAATATAATTTCTAGACACGACACATATGGATTTGCCAAGTATATGTATTATTTAAATGTGATAATTTTTAAATAGATAAAATATCGAAATGTTTTCGATTAATATTACCTATATGCGGAGGGGTAGCCAAGGGGGGGGGGGGGGGAGTTCTGGCCCCAAGAAAATCGAAATGTTTTCGATTAATATTACCTATATGCAGAGGTGTAGCCACTCATGGGATGAGTAACGGTAACGACAAACCGTTTCTTATGGAAAACTAACCGTAATTAAATATACTTCTTTTGTTTAATAAAAAATTGTTTTTATTTTTTTTATTTTTTGAGGTATACCATTTTAGTCCTGTTAAATTGATCTGTAAAAGACCCCTCGCGAAAAAGTTTTGGAGTTGTTTTAATTTCTTGATCCTACATGATTTTTGGTGTGCTGAATCCGAATCTGAGGTTTGCCAACAAATCTTCCTGACGAAACACTGTCAAAAATGCAAAAAAGGTACAAAAATTTCATTTTTTGGCGATTTTTTCCTTAAAACTATCAACTTTTCGTAAATAATATTCCTTTTCAAAATGAAAGTTCATAAAATCTTCTACAAATTTCATCATTTAGGTTTTCTTCGACCAACCTTTCGGGCTCAAACGCTAGTTGAAAATTTGACGTATTTTTTCTGCAAATCCCAAAAACTAACTTTATTCCACCTTTTTTCCATTTTAACCACGAAGAAGCACGTTTTCGACAAAGACCACCCTTAAACTCGATTAAATTTGTTACAATTAAAACAAAGTTTCATCTTAATTGTATAATGACAGGATATGATCCGAATCCTCAAAAGTGTCATGGACAATGCTGGATATCTATAAATCTAAGAGTTTTATAAAAAATGTGGTCGAAGTAATCCTTCAAGTAAACAATATTTCCTAGAGAATGAGATAGAAATCAAGTTTCTAGGATGAGTGCTTTTCATTTTATGAATGAAAAACTGAGTTTTTTTTTGCAAAAAATTGCAGTTTTTAAAAAATTCAACCTCATTGCGGCACGGGCTACCATTATCCAATTTAGATGAAACCTTGTTTGAATTATAGCAACTTTAATCTAGTTTAAAAATCTATAGAGTGGTCTTTGTTGAAAATGCTATTTCAAAATGGGGAAAAAATCGAAAAAAGTACGAGTTTTTTGGATTTGCGGAAACAGAAAAAATATGCCAGTTTTCAACTAGCACTACCGCTTGACCCCGAATGGTTGGTCGAAAAAAAATCTAAATAATGAAATTTGTAGAAAATTTTATGAAATTTCATTTTGAATAGGAAGGCTATTTACGAAAAGTAGATAGTTTTCGAGTTAAAAGTAAAAAACCGCCAAAAAATTAGATTTTTATGTTTTTTTGTATTTTTGACAATGTTCCGTCAGGAAATTTTGTTGGCAAACCTCAGATTCGGATTTTGCACACCTAAAAACATAAAGGCTCGAAGAAATTACAACTACCCCAATACTTTTCGGTTAAAAACAATTTGACTGGACTATTTGTTTTAATAAAACAAAATTCACACCAAATATTTTCCTTTGTGAATCGACCCCTCATGAAAGTTTTCTGGCTACGCCACCACCTAAATGTATTTCTAAATTTCCTTCTAGATATGCTTACCATACGTCTCGGTTTAACCGGGAGGTATGGCTTAGGTGACATGGTCAGTTTGTCATTTTGTCCCTGGTTTTTTTGAAAAAAAATATTAAGTGCTGCCTCGGCAAAGTTAATTGTGAACTAAATTTTAGTGAATTTCTCGACGCGATTAAAAATACAAATAAATAGAAGAAGGTAAAAACTTTTTCAAGTCTCGGTACGCTTGTAACGTAGTAGCACAATGTTTCAAACTATATAGTAACTATATAGTGCCTATATAGATTTCGGGAATCTATATAGCCCTAAATACTTACTATATATTTTGAAACATTGTGCTATTAGGGAAGTAATTTCTTTTGTACATTTTTGTCTAAATTTTAATGACGTCCAATTGAATACTCTCTCTCTCTAAAAAGTCTATTGTTTTGGTCCGAGTTCAAAAGGCCATTCCTAGAATAAAAGAAATTAAGAAATTAATCTCTAATAGTCTGAAACAGGTCTGGACTTGTATTTGGCCGGGATCGAACTTGTATTTGTCATCGTTTCAATCTTAGACCATGAAATATATAGACACGCCCTGGTGTCGATTTGGTGAGGCCAACATCTCTATAGAACTTGACGTCATCTGTAGGTAGGAACACCCAGAAATAGCATGGCCACTATAGGAATTATTATACAGTGAGATAAATTTATCGTCGTTTAGATTATTTATTTTTGGATTCCAATAATTGCAAATTAATATTAAATTAATATACCAAAATATTTATGCGAGAAGGTGACGTCATCTGTAGGCGATGTTGGCCTCACTTCACTCTGTGTGGAGGGTAGCAGAGGGCGTGTCTATATATTTCATGGTCTAAGGTTTCAATACATTTTTAGCTCTGAAGAAAGAGAAATTTTTATATTCCCGCTCTTTGTAATTATTTTCATCACTCAGAATCTAATGAAAAAATCGCTCACCTACACATTGAATAATAAAAAAGTGAAAACTTTTCCAAGACTCGATACTCTAAATGTGCCCTAGTAATTATTAATAAAATTAAATATATGTAAATTGATCATTTATGGGTATACTAAATATAACATCCTCTTAAAATTACAATAGAATAATATTTTCTGCCTTTTAAATGTGATATTCCTGGGAAGAGAGTAATTTTTAACCTGAGTTAATGCTAGTGATATATTGGATTGGCAACTAAGTAATTGCGGATTATTTTTTTTTTTAGAAAATCAAAGACAATTTTTTCATGGAACTAAATAACTTTATTCTGTAATGTATTGCCCATTTTGATCAATGACCTTTTGCCATCTTTCAGGCAGCATCATAATCCCACGTTCATAAAACTTCTGGTTTTTATTAGCAAAAAACTGAATCAGGTACGATTTGACATCAACTGGACGACCAGAGCGTTTTTATCTTTGAGTGAAAAATCACCAGAACGAAATTTGGCAAACCAATTTTGACACTGCCGTTCTTTAAAGGCTTCGTCGCCATAAACAGCACATAACTTTTTGTGAGCTTGCGATGCGTTTTTCCCTTTGCGGAAATAAAAAAGCAAAATATGACGAAAATGTTCCTTTTGATTTTCCATTTTTCAACGAACGCCAAACGAAAACTACGCAACCGATCAAAAAACTTTTTTACTGATTGACAGCTGAATTGCCAACTATCAAATAACAAAATGTGTTTTACATTTGGACTACGACAGCAAACCTAAAAATTCAACTGAAGCCATCTATGAGTGAAATCCGCAATTACTTAGTTACCAACCTTATATATTAATAATTCAACTCAGTTAAAAGTAATTAAAAATCATTACTACTTAATTGTTTTCATTTGTTAACCACTTCACAAAAAAGATTCACTTTTAGAATCATAAATTCTCTCTTTGTAAAATCATATAGAAGTTGGTCATATTTTGATGTCGAATAAACTCTCGAAATTGTCCCGGTTCGAGAAAAAATATTATGGTAAGTCTACCTATAGAATAAATTTCTCAATAAAGTTAGAATATAGTGTTATTTTGTTATTATATAAATAAAATATAATTATTACTAGAAATCAAGTCTTAATTGTAATGTATCTACTTACTCTAGTGATAGATCCGGCAACATTTCGCTGCTGTTTATTCAATTTAATTTAATTTCAGCACTTGTACTGAAAAACGCTCGCGTGAAACTAAAATGAATTGAAATAAATTCGACCGGCCGAGTTGTTTATCTTTTTCGGGGAAAATTAATATCGCCAATTGAAGGCAAAAGAATAAAAATAGAATGCATGAGATAGAAATTCCCTCATTGATAATGACAAATTAGATATATTGACATTTTCAAAGCAATCCAATCGTGGGGTGTTCCGGGGTTAGTTTATTAGCATGTAAAATTTTTTATATACATACTAACTCCGAGGCCCATCTTCGGCGGGCCTCTTGCTAGCCAAAGGGCTACGCTAGGACATTATTTTACAAAAATAAAAGCGGTTTTTGATAGGATGGCTCTTAGTATTAAGGTAAAAAATTTTATTGAAATCCGATTCAATAACCTAATTCGAAATTTTATGAATCAAAAAATTATCTGGCCAAAATCATTGGGCTTGAATTTTTATATTGAAAAATATTTCCATTTCCATAACTCGTAATTTATGTATACAAAAAGAAAAGTAGTTTTAGACAAAGGGTCAGGAGCTCATTATGTTACTCATCTAACTTTCTATCTTAAATTGTTTAAAAAAAAAGTAAAGTCACTAAAAATTTAGTCTTAAAAAAGTTTTATCTTTTTCAAATAAAATTTTATTGTATCCTAAACAATTTTGTTTGAACTAAATATTACTTAAATAGCTTTAAAAAGACAGCATGTAATTTCGAAACACTCCGAAAATATCAATAACTAGGTACCTATATATTTTAATAATCCTAAATTTACGCTGCCTTGTTTTTATTATTATTATTATTATTATTATTTTATTCAAAATTGTGATAATTCTCATCAATTATAATTAATCTAGAAATATGGAATTGTCTGAAACTTTTAACATATGTACATTGTGTATTGCTCTTCTTTTATTTGGCCAAGTGATATGTACTCGTATAAATGAACAAAAATCGTTGGTCTAGAAAACTTCTTCATTGACTAGATTTGATCCAATAGTTTGATTTGATCTCTGTGTTTATAGATATCTGTAATGTGAAGGAAAATTCATATTCAACTGTAATCTTTCTATCTGTCTGTCTGTCTGTGGGTGTATCTGGATTAGATGGTAATCACGATAACTCAAGAACAGAAAGTCGTGGAAAGTTCGTTCTGGTGCTAAAATCTTTGTATCACCATTGTGGATAAGTAATTAGATTACAGGCCTTCTAGTTTTAGAATAGCTTCATGTTTAAACATTCAGAAAATATCATTTTTTTCTCAAAATACCTAATTAATATAAAATAACATATTTTTTTTTATTATATTTTTTTTTATCAATCAATCAATATTTTTGTGAAACCTACTTAGTATTTTATATTTTTTCAATTTTCTTTACTTTATTACATTTATTATGTTTAATACTAAGGCGGCTCTAAGTGGCACCGAATCTTGAAATAGTTTTAACTTTTTCCTCAAGCCCGATTCTCGGCAATCCGACTTTAATCTGATCCCTACATATTTGAGAATAAAATAAAATATATAGTATCGTAAAATGGCTAATGGTTAAATCAAAGAAAGACAAAAAAAGAACTTTTTTCTCCATTTTATTGTTACAATTGTAGTATAAACGTTTCTACCAAAGGTAGTTAAGTAAAAATATCTCTTCTATTCTGTTTCCATTTGATTTAAATTTAGTATCTACCTACTCTCTTTTCACATTTTTGATATTTTTTTTTCTAGGAGAATAAATATTTAAATATCGGTTGCATTTTTCAAAAGGTATTTGTATTCCTGATATTATCATATAAATAAAAAAAATGCAAAACATGATTGTTGGATAAAACTCTCTCTATTGTGTCTGCCATTTTGCAAAAATATTCTATATTTTTCAGATTTTTTTATATTTATCGAATATTGGTTTTATTTTTGCATAATTGTATTGTATGGTATGTTAACTTTATAACATATAATCGAGAGCTCTCAACCCTTTCCTCTTTGTAGTGCACCGATTCAACGATTTTTGATGATGAATGACAATGTGAAGGTCAAATTCATTAAATCTACCAAATAATACATCAAAGTGAACAAGAGTGTTGCAGGAACACGAATATACATTTCATATATATATATATATATATATATAACGTTAACATATATATATATAAACGCTGCGAGGCATCGACGACGTCGCTATCGTTGTCGCATCGTTATGTGGGACAGAAAAATAGTTATTATTTTATAGAATGAAGGGTTTTAAAAAATTCTACTATTTAATAATGCAATTTGTTGATTTTAAGATTTTAGTCTGTATGAAAAAAGAACAATGGAGAGAAAACTCTATGAAGATAAAATAAATTAATACAAATGGAACTCCGAAATTCTGTTATGTCGGAAGTAGAATCATTTAGAAGCCTTAAAGATTGTTTTCTCAAATTTACCCAAGCAGGTTTGATTAATCAAATTATTATGCTCCTCATCAATTAGCCTAGGGCCTAGGCAAATGCTGCTAAAGACATATATACTACGTATATAATATACATTTATAAATAAAATATATAATATATAAATTCAAGATTTTCTAACATTCAACAACCCTTCGCGATTAAATTGGATACTATCGGAAAAACACATTCACCAATTCGTTTATCCCTATGACTTCTAGAGAATGGAATTCAATTGAAAGTTTTTGCCGAGAGTAGCAGAATTTTTATACATTGAAGGAGACAATAAAAGAGTGTGTCTTCTGCTGGAATTATAAATTTTATTTATTTATAACGAGACTATAGACTCGTTATAAATAAATAAAATTTATAATTCCAGCAGAAGACACACTCTTTATTGTCTCCTTCAAGAATGGAATTCGCTTCCCTTGTCCGTCTTCCCAGGTATATATAATATTCAATCTTTCAAGACCCGCATCCACAGATACCTTCAATTCTGACCCAGTACATGAATTTCTTCTTCTTTTCACGATACAGTAGTGGACTACAGAGATTGTTCCTTATTGGTGCGGCTTCTTCTTGTATCAATATTATTACAAAAAAAAAAAAAAATACTCGAATGTCAAGCAAATCGAAGAGATAAATTCGTTCTAAAAATTATTGCTCTTACTGTACTATGAAATGTACTAACATTCAACAACCCTTCGCGATTAAATTGGATACTATCGGAAAAACACATTCACCAATTCGTTTATCCCTATGACTTCTAGAGAATGGAATTCAATTGAAAGTTTTTGCCGAGAGTAGCAGAATTTTTATACATTGAAGGAGACAATAAAAGAGTGTGTCTTCTGCTGGAATTATAAATTTTATTTATTTATAACGAGACTATAGACTCGTTATAAATAAATAAAATTTATAATTCCAGCAGAAGACACACTCTTTTATTGTCTCCTTCAAGAATGGAATTCGCTTCCCTTGTCCGTCTTCCCAGGTATATATAATATTCAATCTTTCAAGACCCGCATCCACAGATACCTTCAATTCTGACCCAGTACATGAATTTCTTCTTCTTTTCACGATACAGTAGTGGACTACAGAGATTGTTCCTTATTGGTGCGGCTTCTTCTTGTATCAATATTATTACAAAAAAAAAAAAAAAATACTCGAATGTCAAGCAAATCGAAGAGATAAATTCGTTCTAAAA
Organism: Forficula auricularia; assembly: GCA_024734495.1. Lineage (NCBI taxonomy): Eukaryota > Metazoa > Arthropoda > Insecta > Dermaptera > Forficulidae > Forficula > Forficula auricularia. The sequence continues at coordinate 17,459,273 of JALMQS010000149.1, forward strand.
ATTATTGCTCTTACTGTACTATGAAATGTTCGAAACTTGGAGAAAAATCATTTTCAAGCATGATTGTTCTATCTGGATCAAGATACTCTAAATGGCAGAAGCATAAAACATCATAGAAAGTTCTTCCTAGCGTCAAAATATTGTATTGTGTATTTTTTAAATAAAGGAACTAACTAAATTTTTGAGTTTAATTTAATTATTTAAATCAAGAAGATAGAAAAACATAAAAAAACATGTTTGTGTACTTTTTACTTCAGCATACGGGTTATAGGGAAGAGTTGTAATCGTACATGAATGTAGGTTCACTGTGAATAAGCCAATTGGTCAGATTGCTATTTTTGGCGCACGGGTTTGATTCTCGAGGGGGTGAACACAAATTTTCTAACATGTAATAAACATGATCCATAACAGATCTGATTTAGTATAAGGTTGTTGTGATTTCTTAAGAAAATAGTCAGATTTCGACAAATTTATTAGCAAGTTTTAATTGAAGGTAATGGAAGGCAGCCCAGGGTAGGGAGGAAAGAAAAAATTAACACATATCAAATAAGGTGTAATTTATTGGAATCCTTCCTCCTTTCCTTTCAAACCGACGTTTCGGAGGTTTTTTCCCTCCTTCTTCAGGGTTTCAAACCGAACGTTTTATTAGCAAGAATTAGAAAAAAATATAATAATAAAAATAATCTTGATCGAATTAAATATACCGGCCACCCGGCGAGGTTCCCTAGTTCGAAACTTTTGAACTTATAGCAGCCATATATTATTATATCGTATACACGCACTTCGTGATTGCAAAATACAATAATATTAATTTTATTAATAAAATAACCTTAATATTACAAATGCTCTATAATGCTATAAAAAACAAAGTAATAACCAATTTCTTCAGAAAACGACCATCAGTGTTGGTGCACCAATTTTGGTGTTTACTTACATGTTGCAATTCGTCCAGTCAGTGGGATATGGTATGTAATAGTTTGCTGCCAGTACACACTTCGTTGTTTTATTTATATCCAACCTGATAATTAATCTACTACTTCTCTACAAAGAATATTCAGAAAAAAACTAGTTACCTAAAAGAAGTAATTTGAAGGACAAAAATGAATTTAATTAAGAAATTGTAATTTTGTTAAAGTTGAAAAGAATTTGGTGAATGTATGTGCTAACTTCCCTAAATAAAATTAAAATTAAAATTAATTTTAAAGAGGATAATTTTACACTTATCTGTATTCAAAGGTTGTGATGAGTGAGATATCTTTTGTGAGTGAAAATTGAACGACACCGATTACACGTATAATCTAATAATTGAAAACATGACCGAACTGATATCATTGATTCGTAAGTTATGAATGTTATGGTCATTGAACTAAGTATGTAAAAATAAAAATAAAATCTGCTAATATAATTCCAGTTTCCACCTAATCATAACATGTCTCTCACAACTTTTAATATTGACTAATTATAATTAATGTGTCTTTTTAAAGAAAACATTTTTATTCAAAAATATTATCTGTAATTAACTTTTTTGTTCTCAGACGGACACTAAAGATGACCTGTTCTAAAAATATATCAGCGAAACAGAACCATGGACTTTCTGTCTCTCATGATTTATTAAAATAATCATAATAATATATAGATAGTATTTTGAATTTTATTATCCATCTCCGGTTCCAAAAAATATGACAATCAAATTACAAATCAATATTAATTAAGAAACTTTATTATTGAGTGGATATTGATAATGCAGTCCAAAAAAAAGATAATTTAGACCAGCGGTGCCCAACCTACGGCCCGCGAAGAGGCTCAATCCGGAACGCGACTAAATCTAAAATTGAAATGCAAAGACAAACTTATTTCTCATGTAAATTCTGATTTATGTCCGTTTCAAATAAAATTAAAGCTTTTCATAAAGCAAACAGAAAATGAACAGTTGACGCACTTTCCGACTTGTACTTCTTTGAGTAAAGAAAGGAAAAATGATCGTTTTCCAAAAGAAAAAATTACCAAGATGCTGCAATTACTCAGCAAAAATTTCGAAGATAGATTTACAGATTTTCACCGGATTAAAAATGAAATACGCTTGTTTGAAAATCCTTTTTCAGTGGACGTTTCTACGGCGCCAGATGATTTAAAACTAGTGTTAATAGAATTACAATGTCAAACGCCATTACAAGATCTTTTTCGTGAGAAATCTTTACCAGATTTTTATGCAGCGTTAGACTCTTATCCTAATTTGAGGAAATTTGTAATGAAAATGACGACGGCGTTTGCAAGAACAAACATTTTCTACTTTAAAAAGTGATAAACCAGCGTCTCGCGCTCGGCTTTCAGATGATCACCTTCATTCCATATTAAGGAGAAACGTTACCCAACTTGAACCAAATATTTAAAAATTAGTTTCTGAAAAGCAACATCAGACTTCACATTAATAAATCGTGAGTACAGATTTTGTCTTTTTTTTAATCTTAACCCAAATTTTTGATTTCGATTAATTCAGGTATCAGCAATCTTTTAAATGTATTCAAATTACAAGTTGATTAAAAAACAACTAGATATCCTAATAAACTAAAAAACAACTAATATCCTAATAGAAAGGATTGTATATTTTAGCCGCACCATTAATTTAATAACGTAATATTTTCATTAAATTTACAAATATTTTGAAAAAAAATGAATCAGCCCAAAAATATTCATGAATTCATTGAAAATGTTGAGTTTTTTAATTAAAGGTGCCCCTAAGATATACAATTATAAAGAATCCGGCCCGCGAGATCCTATGTCATGTTGAATCCGGCCCGCGGACAAAAAAGGGTTGGGCACCACTGATTTAGACTATCTGTTTATTCATAAACCGACATTTCGGAGGCTTATTCCCTCCTTCAGGGTCTGTAATTAATTATATTATAATCTCACGATTAACGATTTGCTATCCTGTAGTGCTCATTAACTAATTTTTTTACCTGTTTAAATAATAATCATAAATTATGGCTGTTTATGGGTTGATAATTTAAAGTTCCTGTTGCTCTATTTATATTTATTAGCTGTCTATACTAGTAATGCCTTTGTCCCTAAAAATATGGGTATGGCGGTTGGATTTTTTGGTTTAGATAACACAACTCTACAAAAAAAAACTTTTCCTTGTCCTAAAGTTTATTTCATGATTTTTCTATTAATTGTGCACCAAAATAAAGGAAAAAGTACGTATATTCCGTATAAAGTTTTCTTTTCAATGGTTATAATAATAATAAATGACGAAAAAGGCCATTTTGACCTATTTTCGAGTCCCATTAGATATTAAACAGCAATATTTTAAATAAAATTATTTTGTTGACATAATAGAAAACAGCTTCCTATTTGATTTTCAAATTACCACTTGTTTGTAACTCAATTAGAACTCGAGTTATAACTAAAAAAGTAAGACCATATGTTTTTATATATGTTTATTATCCTTTATAATCACGTAGTTTTAGTTTTTTATTTATAACTCGAGTTCTAATTGAGCTAAAAACTAATCTGAAAGTCAAAGAGAAAGCTGTTTTCTATTACTTCAACAAAATATTGCTGTTTAATATCTAATAGGACTCTAAAATATGTCAAAATGCCCTTTTTCGTCGTTTTGACCAATTATATCTTCAAAACAAGAGCTAATCTGTAATTTTTATGGTGATTTTTGAATTCAGCAGGAGGAAATACATAAGAATCAGCTATTTTTGAGCCCGAGACATTTTTATTGTTGGGCAGTGTAAGCTTTCACAGCAAGAGGGATTGACTTTTAATCGTGTTATCTCGGAATCGAATCCTAGGTGTTAAAGTCAGAAAACTTTTTCAGTAGAGGAAAGCTACGAGACCACCCACGGAAACCCGTTAATTAAAATAATTTCTATGGTTAAAGGAAACCAATTTACAAACTAATTCTGCTTGAATAATGTACTTTAACTAGCTTTATCATATAGCGATAAATACATAAATAAATGTAATAAATTTACAATGTTTTTATTCTTATTTCATTAATTTATTTATTTATTTTATTTACCCATATAAAAGTGACTTCTCTCTAATGTTATATTGAGGCATATTTATTTTATTTAATATTTTTGTTTATAACATACAATAGCCTTTGAACTTTTATTTAATTATTAATTCATATTATTTATGATATAATTTGAAAGAGAAGTGATTGGGGTTTTACAATAAAGGTATAGTATTTATATTGTATAAAAATTAAACAATTTTATTGAAAAATTGATTTGCAATAAACAAGATTGATTTATATATTTTATAAAATAAAAATAAAAGGTTAAATATAGGTAACTATATTAATTTCTATCGAAAGATTTTCAATATGAAATAATGAAAATTTATTTGCAGCTTAGATGATTTATTCAATTTAGGTTAATTTAAAAGAAGAAATTACGAAGGTTTTCAACGGCTTTATTAAGTAGATAAGGGTGATCATATGTCAGAGCAATCGCACCTTCCCACATCGAGCCCAAGTGCTATTAACAGTATAGATCCATAAATCTTTTACTGAAATCTCAATATGTCTGAATTCGATTCTTGAGACATTTTTGTTTTAATAAAAATCAATATACTTAAGATTTGTCAATGTTCAAATTTTACTCTCAATTAGATTTGGCTAAGGAGGATGCAACACAATAATAAATCAACAGGTGTCTCCATCACATGAATTATCCTTACAATCTCTTCCTTGAAAACATCCTACCAATTTCCCCTTTAAAATTACTTCACACGCAGTGTTTTAATCAAAATAAAAAATTACACATCACAAAATATGTAGGTAATACTTGAAAGGCACAGACATTTTTTAAACAATCATAGAAATCGTTTTGAAAAATATAAAACGGCCCCTACCATCAAGTAAAAAGGTATGTCAATTTTGACCAAAAGCTTACTACCGTTGCTGGCTGGTTTTTAGGTTTAAAATTTCGTTGTTCTTCTGGTGCTGTGATATAACAGTAAACAAACACACCGTAGATTTTCGGGTGAGTTTTGGCGGTTAAAGCCGTTTTATTTTTCTAAACTCTGTGTTTCTATATCTTAAGATGATCGAATTCTAATCACTTTGAGTTGTCGGAGTGAAATTAACTTTTATAGTTTTGGATAAAGAAGGCTTCGAAACACACTTCGAGAATTTGTGGCTGAGTTGGAGATTGATAGGAGGAGAGGAGAGTGAAATCAATCTAGTTGAAGTCATTGAACAGGCAATTCAGATAGATATAGAACAAACTATTCCGATGGACTGGAAGAGAGTAGATTAGTCCACATCCTTTAATTACTATAGGAACATTAAGAATAACATTGGTTTGGAAAGTTTTGGACCGGCAAGAGGATTGAAGAGAAAGAAAAGATAGAATGGGAAATAGCAAGATTGGGGAACATCTGGATGGGTCAATAAGGAATAGGTGAGAAAAAGTGTCTAGGCTGCGAAATTGGCACAGTAGAAGTCTGCTCATCCAAACAACTGTGGAGAGTATAAAAAAAGTGATTGGGGCAGATAAGGAATGGTGGTGGAGAAGCTTACAAGGGTGTATTGTGAGAGACATTCTAATATTAATCAAGAGGATAGACAGAAATTATCAAAAATCGACGGATTGATCTAAATTAAATTAAATTGTAATTTATGTATATGTGATCTCAAAACTCAATAAGAATAAAAGTTTTTCTTAAAGAGAAATCAATGAAATTGTCCTCTGCTTGTTACAAATAAACGTGCTCCCATAAAATGCGAATTCGTATAACGCGACGAAAAAATTGCGACTAGTACTCATATAGCACGATAAACAGTCCCGTATAACGCGAATGATAAATTTAACATTTTCTCATAGTTTCTGATTTTTTAAGGTGACGAACCAGCTGTTTATAAAAATAATAGTAATAAATACACATTTAAAGATATAAGAGAAAAATAATTTTATTCAACATTTAAGAGATTTTTCTATTATTTCTATGCAATTAGTATTGAAAATTCTTTCCAAATTTGCGTAACCGTTGCATTAGAATTACAATCAATTTTTTCTAAAATTCGAAGATATTACCATCATCATCAATCTTTTAATTAGATATATTTTATCTGTAATTTCTTCAAATACTCGATTGGATATAGAAAAAAAATTTATTGGCTAGCTTGCAATAACAACAAAACTAATTTTTCTATAATTCATTCGGGTATTATAGTCTCAAACAAATAAATTATATATATTTATATTAGGGTGCTCCTTATTTTGGATATTTTCGAATATTTATGCGGATAGGAGCTCATATGGTTCTAAATAAATAAAATAAAATATCCCCCAAGATTCAAGTCTCTATCTCAATTTTAACCTAGTGCTGCTACACAGCGATTAAGTTTCCCATCTAAATAACATGGGGTTTTTGGCATTGAACGATCAATTTTTTATTCCGGCCAAAATAGTGGTTCAAAAAATTTGAAACTCTCTAAACTTTATCCTTATAATAGTAGCTATCCTTCAAAATTTTTACAGATTTTTAGCTAATACAATTTTGGAGTTACATCTAGATAAAATACTGCTATATCTTAGTATTAGCAAGTAATAGACTCCAAAATTATAATAGCTAAAAATCTGTAAAAAATTCTGAGGGATAGCTACTATTATAAGGATTTTCAAATTTTTTGAACCATTACTTTGGCCGGAATAAAAAAACTGATCGTTCAATGCCAAAAAACCCATGTTATTTAGATCACGACTACACTCTTACTGCTGAGTGTTTCTGCCTAGCCTCTGTAAATTCCTGTATGAACGCCTCTGATTGCATATTTATATATAAAATTATGTCGGGTCAGGTAAAATGTACAGAGCTTGTTACTCTCTTTCCTCTACATAGCCCCAATTATGCATTAAGAAGAACAATGCCATTCTATCCAGAGATGCCTACTGGTAGACGTCCTGAAAGTCTTCAGAATCTGTCATTGTTACAATGAGTTGGCACCGAAATTGGTTAACCCTCAGAAATTTTCTTTGGAAATTAATACGGTAGTGGCTTTATTCAAGAAGCTCACACTTATTTATGAATAATTAATGTAATGCTAATATATAATTATGTAATGTGTTGATGTATGTAATGAGTATTGTTAATGTATTGTTGATGTATGTAATGAGTATTGTTAATGTATTGTTGTGTATGTTATGAGTATTGTTAATGTACAATTTTATAATTTTGTGAATTGAGGCTTTTAGCCGTTGAAAAATGAACTGCGACTTGAAACTTGGGAGATATTTTTTTTTTATTTTATTTATTGTCCTCGGGAACATAGCCCCTTTAGACAGTACATAAGTATTTTTTTTTTTTTTTTTTTTTTTGACGTGACAACGTCTTATAATTCGATGAAGCCGGCTGCACACTCGAAAAAATATGACTCATCTGAGGCGTTCTATTTAAGGCTTGAAATGCAAGCGAGAGCGCGGAACGAGCAAAGAGCTAAGGAGGAACAGCTAGACTAGAAAAGCAGGAGTGGGGGTGTCTCCAGTCAGGACAGGCATTTCCCCTCCAGCCGCCATCGTGTGAAGGGCTCTTCCCATCTGAACGTATGTTAATAGTATCCATCTTTAAGACAGTTATTTTTACTTTATCCAATGCGAAGCATAGGAGAAAGTATTGTAATTGCTCTCGCGGCAAGCGCGACTTCAAAGGGTCCTCAGGTAAAGACTACGGAACCCATAGACTCAATTAAGGTCACAAATTGAAGTATTCAATGAGATTGAATTTTAGCACGTGACGGTTTTGCCAAAAATTACCTGGAATCTCGTCGAGGGGCCAAAAATTGCCATTTTTTTTTGGAAGTGCCTGGGGATGGATGTATGTATGTGTGTGTGTTATCGTTTTTTTCGTCCACGATTTTTTCCACACCTTTGCGCCGATTGAAATGAAATTGAAAACCTACCATTAGTTTAACAAAATGAAGCGCTGATTAGTTTTTGGTACATATCGGTCGACAAACATTAGTACTTTATTTCGGTACTTTTTTAGTTTTTTCTAAATATTTTGAAAATGACAAAACCAATTTTGGTGAAATTTAATATTGTAATTAAGTACCTTAAGGCCCACAAAAAAGGTCATATAAAGTTTTTTGTAAAATTATATTTTAATGAACTTTACCCTAGAATAAGATGGTACATTGGATAAAAGATTAGCAACGATCCGTTGCAGTTTATTATTATTAACAGTGATAAAAAACAAGTTTGATTTTCTTTATATATTTTTTGTTTTTTATTAAAAGTGTGTGTAGGAAAAGCCGAATCAATTATTAGAGTGGCGTTAAATGACAGTGGAGGAAAATTTATGAAAAAAAATACAATGAAATATATTTGACTAATTCTTTAATGATGGACTTTAATAAATCACACTCAAATATTTTCTCTTCATTAAATGACCATATTTTAAATAATCTCCCAATGGAAAACCATATAGTATTACTAATTAAAAGTATTTCACAATATTATTTTAAAATAAGATTACACTATATAACAAAAAGAGTTATGTAGACAAAAGTAAATCGAAAAGAATATTTTTTAACAAGTTAACCCATTTTCAAGGATATTAAATATAATTAATCGTTTCAACTTTTTCTTACAATCGTACCTGATTTAAAAACTATATTTTTGGTATTTCTATAATATATATTTAAATTTTTTTATTTGTTTTATAACTTAATTAATTCTTAATCTTTGAATTGTGTAAAAAACATTGGTTTAATAAATAAATAAAAATGATTTGCTCATCCACATAACTTTACCATACACCTATATCCTCTCTTATATTTAGTATTTAATAAAAAAATGTTTAATCTTTTACGAAGGAACCCTCCCTTCAGTTTAGATTAGATTTCGAACCCTATTGTTCTACCCTCTTTTAGATTGTTCTTATAAAAAAATCGGTTGTCTGTAAAGTCGGTTTACTGACGATAGTTGAACGTGACAACGTCATAAGAAAATACCATTCCATCAGTATTTTCTTATGACGTTGTCACGTTCAACTATCGTCAGTAAACCGACTTTACAGACAACCGATTTTCGTAAACATTATTTCATGTAAAAAGTTGCTTCAATAAAATTATTATTTATTATTTATTTAATTGATTAAAAAAACTCGATAATTTGTTATTTAATTAAAAAAAATAGAATTTATTTATATACCTATAAGTATACGCATAATCTGTGGACCACTAGAAAGCTAGAAATGCAAAAACTGGGTGCGTGGTGGGAATGGATGTGGGGTGTGCAGGAGGTGGAGTGCAGTTGTGGAGGATTCGGGGGTGGGACGGTGTAGGGTTGGCTGTAGGGGTGCAGTGGTGGGGGCGAGGTGCGTGGTTTCGAGGGGGGGGGGGTGTCCAAGGGCCGTGTACTATATATATTTGTAATTTTTTTAATTTGGTTACCGTGCATCGCTCAGTGACTCCAGGTACTATAATATTTTTTATTTGGTATATATACGATGTATATGATGTTTATTTGCATTGGTTTCTCTTTTTGAATCATCAACTCTGCTACTCTCAGCAAAACCAAATCTTTTCACTTAAAAGTTTTTTCCAATAAATTTAAAAATAATAATATAGAAGAGTTCGGAAATTGAACCTCCCGACACTGATTGCAAATCTTTAACTTTCATTCTTTGCTATGTATGTGAAAATAAAAAAAGAAATTAAAAATCAGTGAGTAAAAATATCTGAAATAACTTGCATGGAGTAAATAAATTTACAAAAACAATCAATCCTTTGTGGACATTTCTTATTAATTCTGCCACTTGGTTTTCGAGCCTAATCTGACTTCTATGGTAAATAAATGGGTTTTCATGATTCGAGTGATTTTTTTCCTTTTTCCTTAATTTTTAATAGATTCTGAGACGGTTAAATTAGCAATCGGCGCTCTCGCTCTTCTAAATAAGCGGATGATTATTATCGCGATCCCAGTGAAACATTCATAAAAGTGTTTAAATAAAAAAAGGATGTCATCTTGAAGGCAACACCACTTTCATTTTTCAACCCACCCTTTCAGCACACGACACAGAGCAAACTCCCTCATTTGCAATTTTAATACACGTTAAAATCTGTTATAGCCATTAGCAAGGGAGCCGAGGGGTACGAAGGGGCTATCACCCGCCCAACTTCGCACCCCCAACAACCCTCTACTCATTTATCTTTTTCGTGTCATTTGCTGATCTATCATGGATGGCAAGAGAATGCCAGGTATGGGGTGTGTTGTAACACTTTTTAGCATAGCAATCTAAATTTAATTATCTATGTGGTTATGTGGGACATTAAACATTTACAAATTTGCATTCTAATAAAAAAGTACTTCGTTTTGGCATAATTGAGCCATTTAATTATGTGCATTAAGATAAGAAGTGATTTCGACATTTATTCTTGACAATAAATAATAAAAAAATCACCCCGTCAACTTTCTAGAAAGGCACCGATTCGGCAAAAAAAGAAAGTTTTACTATTTTATTTATAGTACACTGAATATTTTCCAATTCATCATTGTTGTATTACTTTTAGAAAACAAAGATTTTTTCCTCATTTAATATAAAGGATGTTTCTATTTATTTTCATATAATTATTCGTTTCATCATTATATAATCTACAGTCCTTCATAATACTGGTTTGACGCAGCCACCCACCTCCATTCTACTCTATCTCTTGCGAACTTTTTGATTGTTCTAAAAAGTGCTTTATTAACTGAAGAAAATATTATAATCTAGGTCTAACACTTCACGCTTTCTTTAATATGTTATCCCTTTAAATATCCTTAAACGACGTCTAAACGTGTGTCCTAACTTCGACTGAGCTCTTCTCTTTCTCAAATTTTTCACTAAGTCCAGCATGGCTTTTGTTCTGACGAGATGAAATCAATAATCTACTTTAAATCCTCATTTCCACAAAATACACATTTTTCAAAAGCCCTTCCATATTAAACTACCAGCCGAAGAAAGGTATTTACCAACTCCTTTATACCTTTGACTTCTAGATACTAGAACTTTCTTCCATCGACATATACATTTAGTTTACAGACTTTCAAAACCTGGATCCATATGTACGTTCAACTCTAAGACGATCCCTGAAATTTATTTCTATTTTTCTTTTTCATTCTATAATACAAGGAAACACTCCACCCAGGACTGCAGAGATTGTGCTTTTTGATGAATCTTCTTGATCAATATCAATAAAAAAAAAATCGGACAGCGTGCCGAATATTCGAAAAAGTTTTAACTTAGTTCTCCAAATTCTTAAGTACACTCTATCGTGAGAATGATTCTAGCACTTAAAGAAATCAAACCTCAACTATCTATGATTCAGTATTTCAGTATCAAAAATATTTTTTTCGATAAACCAACTCTTAGCTTATTATACTAAACAAAAGAATTGATTTATCGCTGACCTTTTATTAAAAAATTAAACCAAATTTGAAAAGCAAATATAAACATTAAGATGAGAAGGTTAGTTAATCAAATTATATGGTTCTCTTATAAATTCGTACCTTCTCCTTAGTTTTCCTTAGAAGCTTAAATAATGCATTTTGTAAAACAAATTGAATCCTAACACGAAAAGTCGTCCGTGTGACGAAGAGCGAAGGCGGAGTCCGGGGTTGTTTTCCTTTTTAAATAAATTGACATTTCTCACATCAAAAGTACAAGAAAGGCAAAAGCAAGCTATTTAATTTTAATGGGAATTATTTTTAGAGAACGAAAGGAAAGAAAAGAGCACCTGGGTTGAATATTAAAATTCAAGGCCAACGCCGCCCGCACCGGCCCGGGAACCCCTTAACGTGATCGGACTTTTTTAATAAAAATACCTGTCTTCAAAGTAAATTAATAACAAAAGTGTTAAGCAGAAACGAAAAACAAAGGCTTAAGGCTTTCAAAGTTTTTGGAATACGTATCAAGTCTATTGATAATTTTAATAAAATTAGTTATTCGGCTTTAGTGAAATCTAATCAGAAAAATGACCACGGAAAAATAAGCCACGTTTTCTTTTACAACTTGACTCAGGCATAAAAAGAATAGAAAATGTTGGTAGGTTTGCATATACTATATAAAAGCCAATTGTCTAGATGACAAGTTTGGCACTTAGGTTTAACTCTCGAGATGAATGAGCTAATCTGACATGAAATTAAACATACCAGGTAAACTATTACAAGCAACACCAAGCTATCTCCTAGACATTCTAAAGACATTTTGATCATCTCTCTAATGGTCTAGAGCTAGAGAGTCTTGAAGGGCCTTTTCTACACCTTTTCAAAGCTCTTCTAGACCTCTTCAGATATCTTAAGAGGACTTATAGAGCTCTGGATGGTGCTTTTCTAACCACTTCGAATCAAGGAGGAAGGGTTCACTCTGATCATTAAGTCATTTCCAGAGACACTCCTTAAGCTTGGATTGACTATGTGAGAATATGACAATTCGAAGAGGACAGTGTGTAAAATCTTGGGAGGGTCAAGTAAAATTATCGTCATTGTAAATACATGTGTGCAAAAGCTTAAGGAAATCGGCCCACTGAAAGTGAGTCGAAAATTGGATGATAAACAACATCTAATTTCAGTATATACTATTAGTATTAAAAATAACAATAATAATAAAACTATGTAAAATCAAGGTAAGTCTATCTTGATATTTTCTTTCTAATAATTATTTCATTAACTTATTAAGTTAATAGTTAAGAGATTTTTTCTCTAAGGATGATGAAATTAATGAATTGACGAAAAATAATTTTTTCCTAAAATTTCCGACAAATCTTAGAAAAATGGTTTTTACCTAACATATAATTAATTGAATTTTTTAAATTAATCATTTTTCATAATTTTGATTGTTATTCAAAATTTCAGGACTGAAAAAGTAAAAACTGATATAGTTGGTACAGTCGGATTCTCACTTTTTATTGAATATTTGATTTCATAAATTCCGGATTTTAAATATTGATTTATCTGTCCTTTATACTAGTATTTCTCATCAGAATATAAGCAATTAATTTTGTAAGCTGAATTATTTTGATTTAAGTTAGAATCTTAATCTTTAAACTTGAAATTTAGTTATTATATAAGAGCTCATGGTTTTATGTTTAGTGATGTTATTTTTGAGACTAGAAGAATTTATTTTCGACTTTTTAGTACATTTTTTAATAAAAATTCCTCTTTTTAAATAGATTTTTATTTATGTCCAAAACAAAGAACTGACCAGACTTTACACATACTTTCTACTTTGAAAACTATCGATTAAAAAATGCTGAAAAATAAAGAATCGAATTGTTTTATATGGGGAGTTCTTGAATGTATGTTCCTAATTAATTAAAATTTATTAGAAAACGTCATATTAAAAAATTGCCCGTTTGGGTCACGTTTCACTTTTCTTCTTTAAACCGTCGACTGACGAAAAAATTTCCACATCATTAATATTCCCTGGTATGAGTTTATTAGAGTATCATAAGCATTCATATAAGGTCCGTTAATATGTAATCGTGGACTCTTTGGCGACTGGCTGATGGCTTCCGGTTCCTGATTTCAGTAAAAGAAGCTGACGAGAAGTGTACATTCATAATGACAAAATAGCTTAATTTTGGCTTCTTTTAACTTGGACAGTATGAACAATAGATAATACTAATAAGAAAAACATTTAGTATTTTTGAGTAAATTAAATATTCCGGCCGCCTGAAGAACTTCACACTTTGGTCAGCGTAAAAAGTAATAATTTTTAATTTCATTTTATCAGCCACTAGTCAATTCTTTTATCTTTTACAATCAGGAGTGAAAAAATAATTGAATATTGTAGCTCTATTCCGAAATCAAACTTGAATTTGATTAATTTTTTTCATTTAGAGCTTTTTAACTAATTCCATTTTTTTGCACGTATAAGAAAAACATTGAAATATATAAATAAAAAACTGTACTTAGTTAAAATCCTCAAAATATAGTCTGAACTTGATATATAGCGTTGGCCCGCCTGTATGTAGGCAACATTTGTGCGCAGAAGAATGAAAGCTGCGTAAGTGCTAGGCGAGATCAGTCTGATGGGATGCTCTAGAGCAGTGGTTCTTAACCTATGGGTCGCGACCCAAAATTGGGTCGCAAAGCATATTCTTTGGGTCGCGCAGAGTCGTTAATCAAATATTTTACTTAATATTATAAGTTGAAAAATATATTTTGATTTATTCAATACTATAAAAAATGAAAATATGAAAAACACACTCTTTTTGATTAAATTTTTCTTAGATCGAAAGTACCTTTGATTATCTTAATTGTTACAAAATATGTTAATATTATATGTGAGTTAAAAAAAGTCATTGAAAATTGAAGAAAATTTCTTAAGTATCGTCTATAAAAAGGCAATTAAATTTTTTTTTGGACGGGGCGGGGGGGGGTCGCAACATGAACATATTTCTCAAATTTGGGTCAGAGCTTAAAAAGGTTAAGAAGCACTGCTCTAGAGCAGAAGGCATGTAAGCCCTCAAGTATGTATAAAAAGATAATTTTTACATAAGCTTTAAATAGATAGAGAATAGAAATAGTAGAATTTACCATATAGACATTCGAGTTTTCCCGGTTTGCTGCCTCAGTTCCATTTAATAATGTGATTTTGCCTTTTACTTTATCCAATGCTAAGCATTTATTTTACGAAAACTTCACACAAGATTTTCCGATTTCTAATTTTTAACCGACTTCAAAAAAGGAGGAGGTTCTCTATTCGACTGAATTTTTTTTTTTTTTTTTTGTGCCTATGTTACCTCATATCTCCGCCAATTGTCAACCGATTTTGAAATTTTTTTTTGCATTGGGTCCAGTCTAGCTTCCGATTGGTCCCATTTTTTTTTCGATTTTTTTTTCATAGGTATTAGACCTTTTTTATTAGGTTTGTTTAGACCTAACCTCTTTGTTTATGAACCGATATCGATGGTTCTTTTTTTATCCGAAAGGGGGTGTCTTAGGGATGGTGTTATATTAATTTGGTCAAGTTGTGATGATATGATCAGTATTAATAACATCACTAAAAAGAGAAAAATAAAAATTTTTAAGAAAAAAATAAAAACCGACTTCAAAAAATTAAATGCAACAAATAAAATACACAAAAAGGTATAAAATAATTATTATCTTATTTAGTTACAACTAAACGACGAAATATTAACACGAAATTACTTTTTGAAGTTGGTGCCAAACATATACATTTTATGAATCGCACTCGACGGATCTTACTTAGTACGTTTGGCGGGTACGCTCGCTTATAAGTATAGTTTGTTTGGCACCGACTTTAAAAAGTAATTTCGTGTTAATATTTCGTCGTTTAGTTGTAACTAAATAAGATAATAATTATTTTATACCTTTTTGTGTATTTTATTTGTTGCATTTAATTTTTTGAAGTCGGTTTTTATTTTTTTCTTAAAAATTTTTTTGAGAAAAAAATTATCAGGCCAAATTGTTGTGTGTTTTCCAATATCTATCTATATATATAAAATTAAGGTTTTGTCTGTACATTGGTCCAAATCACGCCAAATTTTGGTTGCACACGTTTCAAGCAAAGTTATGAACGAAAACACCCTCAACAAAATTCTTGTCTGTCTGTCTGTCTGTCTGTCTGTTTCAGTGGTTTCCGCGAAAAGTTGCTCACGATTCACGTCAAAACGGCTGAAAGGATTATTATGAAATTTCATATTTGTATCAGAGGTCTTCTAACTTACGTTTTTAGCTATATAACGTTTTGATATTTTGACCCCAAAAGGGGGTTTGGGGGGGGGGGTGCACGAATGAAAATTATCAAATAGCTCTTAAACTATTAACTCTAAGGGAAATTTTATAATGAGCAAAGTTGTAGGGATGTGATTTCTGACAACTTTTGTTTAAAAAAATTCACCCCAAAAACCACCCAAAAAAGGGGGAGGAGAAATATATATAAATTCTTGCCCTTGGAGCAAACTCAACCAAATTTTGTATACATAATCTGTAGGCCTCTAGAGAGCTAGAACTGCAAAAACGAACCACCCAAAATGGGGGGGTCAAAAAATGAAAATTCTTGCTCTTTGACCAAACTCAACCAAATTTTATATACATAATCTGTGGGCCTCTAGAGAGCTAGAAATGCAAAAACTAACCACCCAAAATGGGGGGGGGGGTCAAAAAATGAAAATTCTTGCTCTTTGACCAAACTCAACCAAATTTTGTATACATAATCTGTGGGCCGTTAGAGAGCTAGAAATGCAAAAACTAACCACTTAAAAAAGGGGGGGGGTCAAAAAATGAAAATTCTTGCCCTTGGAGCAAACTCAACCAAATTTTGTATACATAATCTGAGGGACTCTAGAAAGCTAGAAATGCAAAAACTAACCACCCAAAATGGGGGGCGTCCCCAAAATGGGGGGGTCAAAAAATGAAAATTCTTGCTCTTTGACCAAACTCAACCAAATTTTGTATACATAATCTGTGGGCCTCTAGAGAGCTAGAAATGCAAAAACTAACCACTTAAAAAAGGGGGGGTCAAAAAATGAAAATTCTTGCCTTTTGGAGCAAACTCAACCAAATTTTGTATACATAATCTGTGGGCCTCTAGAGAGCTAAAAATGCAAAAATTAACCACCTTAAATGGCGGGGGTCAAAAAATGAAAATTCTTGCTCTTGGACCAAACATAACCAAATTTTGTTTACATAATCTGTGGGTTACTAGAAGGCTAGAAATGCAAAAACTGGGTGCGGGGTGGAGTGGGGGGTGGGTTAGGGCATGGGATGCGCGAAGTGGAATGGCGGTGGAGTAAGGGAGTATGGCGGAGTGGGGGGGGGGGGGGGGCACGGGGGGTGCTGCAAGGTTGGTGGATGGGGGGTTCAGGTGAGGGTCCAGTGGCGTAGTGAGGTGGTACGGGGGGGTCCGAGGTGGGGGGTGCAGGTTAGACTGTTGAAGTGGTGGTGTGGAGGCGGGGGTTGGGGTGCTGGGTGGGTTTCGTGGAGTGTGGTGGGTTGGAGTGGGGGTGAGGTTGGGGTTCGTGGGTTGGGGGCCCGAGGTGGGTGGGGTGAGGGTTGGGGTGGTGGTGTGGGGGCGGGGGTTGGGGTGCTGGGTGGGTTTCGGGGAGTGTGGTGGGTTGGAGTGGGGGGTAAGGTTTGGGTGTTGTGATATTGGGGCGGGGGTTGCGCACGGGTTCATGGTGCGAGGTGCTGGATGGTTCGGGGGGAGTGTAGTGTGAGGGTGGGATTCGTGGGTTGGGGGTCCAGGGGCGTGCCCCCTGGCTAGCAAGAGGGGCGCCGAAGGCGGGCCTTGCAGCTAGTCTACATATAAATCTCATTTTAAGGAATTTTATGACTTTATATTGGGCCACGGGTTGAACAGCCCTGGTTTAAATCGAATGGGATTAAAGAATGATATGAGAAATGATAATTTTTTTAAACAAATCACGAGTATAATAATCCCTGACTATCCATTTTCTATTGACTTGTAAGAACTTTCAAAGATCTAAAAGACAAGTCCTGAAAAGTTTTAGTCCAGGATAGAATCAATTAATTGTGATTGTTCTAGAATACCCCAATTCCTTGTCTCCTTGTAGTAGAATGATAACTACATATACTAGGTTAGTGCCGTAGCATATAAATTACTGAAATAATAAATATTCTAGAAAATTAAAATATTTAAATATTAGAAACTTGATTTTTTTTTTATCTTATACAGTTGAGCTTATAATTTTGCAAAGAGAAACACTTGATGCATCAAGCAGAGGACAACCTCTTTGTTTCTCTTTGTGAATCAACAACTCTGCTACTCTCGGCAAAACAAAAACTTTTCAATTATAATTTTGCTTTTAGTGAATTTTATTCTTGGAAAAAGATTCACTTATTGTACAAATGTACCTACATTCATATTTCGAAAAAGGGAATAATTATATATCTATATAAAAATCTCAATATTTTAAGGAAGTTTATGATTTTATGTTGGGAGACACTCATTGCATTGCTGAGCCCCATGTGGCCCACAGGTTGGATAGCCCTAATATACGTCAAACATTTAATATAATAAGGTTATTCCTCTAGTAGGTATTAGATAAGAATCGATCGTTATTTTTTATTTTAATTTAACATAGACTTTGTGGGGGGGTCAGATAGGCTAGGCGGTTGCGTGTCATCCTGCTAATCAAGTGGACCCGAGTTCGAATCCGACTCGAGGCATCCGGCTAAAATCTGACCCCCGGGGTAGGGACAAATTTAAAAATAATAAATAGTATCGTAAATGGCTTATGGCTAGAAAGGCCGAAAAGCCAAAAAAAAAAAAAAACATAGACTTCAAATAGACAGTGATATCTGATTACTAATAAAAGAATAATCATTTTAATATTTCATATGGCTTCAGATAAAATCTAGCAACGATCCGATGAAGTTTATTTAAGTATACTATGAAATCCAGTAATACAACGAGAATATCAAATAGCAACTCCTTTGGAGAGAAAAGAACAGGTGACAAATTCCTCATCAAAGTTAAGTAGAATAATCAGAAACCCGTCAAGATAGTATATTCGCTGGAATGAGGAAGGTGTTTGTATTATGCAGAAGCGGATGTCACCCTCTCCAATTGCCAGCGTCATTCCGTTCTAAGAAATCCCATCCAATTGCTATTAGGATTCCTCTAACTCGACGCGCTTTAATTAATTTTACTTATCCTTTAAATTGGGCCTGTTCCTTTCATGAGGTGATAAAAATCTATATGTAAATTCAATCATCTGTTTTTAAAAATGTCTTTTCATTTAAGTCGAGATATTTAATAAATCCAATTTTTTCCTAATAATCCTTATTTAATAAAGTCAAAAATCGTTTCAATCGAATAAAGAATCACGTAAAATACAGATTAATTCATTTTTTATTGAAATGAAGAAGGAAAAAAAACGATATCTCTTTCAAAACTTTCTCTAAACTCTTTAATTTCAGGGCAATTAAAGGCTTTCCTCTTCGGTTACTTCTTTTTATCCTTAAGTTATCGGATTTCCTCCCCGTAAATAAATGATTAGATTTATTTTTATTTGAGATATCAGCTCGACTGAACCCCTAAAATAAATTAAGTAGTAAAGATTTGAATTTAACCTTTCTCCATCGATCATCAATAAATATCACAATAGATTAAATAACTAAGTACGAATTTAATTATCTATGAGCAAATTCTTCAAGTTGCCGATAAAAATTGATTTAAAATTTTTAAGGAAATCAAGAGGATGTCATTTATTATATCCGATGGAATGGATTATTTTTAATTATATGTCAGAATGTTTTTTTTTACCCCCTCGGGAATAGAAATCGAGTACCAGTTGACTAACCTCGGTGAAATGGGACCCCCCCTGCCCCCCCTGACATATGTAAACGCACTGAATATTTTACTCAAAGATTTAAACACTCAACCTTTATTTAAACTATATGGCATAGC
This sequence comes from Forficula auricularia, assembly GCA_024734495.1. Lineage (NCBI taxonomy): Eukaryota > Metazoa > Arthropoda > Insecta > Dermaptera > Forficulidae > Forficula > Forficula auricularia. Next base: position 17,478,677 of record JALMQS010000149.1, read on the forward strand.
TATGTGTTTAAATTTAGAATCACTAGAGCGTGAAATTTTACAAATGAAGATTTAAATATTTCAGTAAAATAATTAGGGCGTTTTCATAATATATGGTATGTCAGAGGGGTTCCTATGTCATATTTTGAATCAAGCAGACGACAACCACATGCTTTTCTTTATGTATATCGTGTGTATTATTTTCAATGTTCTTCTTCCCAGTAAGAATTTTCTAATTACACAAAATTAAACTTAAAAAAAATATATATATATTGTAGTTGACTAAAAATAACCGCGGAAGATCCAAAATAAATAAATAAAGAGTTGCTTGTAGTATGGAGTAATATTCTGATTTCTTCGCCCAAATACAATAGAAATTGGTGTCTAAAAAATTATATAAAACCTTAATTTTTTCATACATTTTTGAATTTTTTTTTCACTCCTAAAACCCCTGGAAACTGGTAAAAAATTAAGATTATTTAAAGAATAGGAATAATATTTTTACAGGCGAAAATAGAGGGACGTGCACTTCTATATGTTTGCCACTCTTCAGACCCAAATAACTTGCAAATTAAGATTTTAGAATTTTCTTTTTTCGCCAATAACTACATAGATATGATTTTAAAAAAATATATACAAATATTTTTACTGGGTAAAATAGGGTGAGCCAGGTTGTACACCTACCGTCGTTAATTCTTGATTTGAGAAAAAATATGATGTGATACCAAAAAAGAAATTGATTTTTGGATTCAACAGATAAAAAGTATAAGAATCACATACAATTATTCAATCAACTTTTTAATGGCAAACTTGTGTTATTATTACCATTAGGGATATTTATATTAATTTATTTTCTTATTTTAATTAAATATTTTTCCCTTTTAATTTATATTTCGTTTCGTTTCGACCATGAAAGCTCTTGAAATTTTTTCAGGGCTAAAATAATATTCAAAAGAAAATTAAAAACTTGTCCATTTTCTTTACTTTTCCTTTGGTTGGCTTTTCGATTGCAAATCAAAAAGGCAACCACCACCACGTGCCTTTTCGTTAGCTAACTGCCTTTTTTGATTAGCAACTGACTGGCTCATTAAAAAGAGTGCACTTACACTTGAATAAGATAATCGTTTATTGATCCAAGGAATTTTAAAATACTTATACACTCACAAACACATTCACAAGCACATTTTCCGCTTGAACCATTTGTTGAAAAAATACAGAAGACATTTACTTATTTCACTTTAATTTCAGATCTCTCTGTCTTCAATAATTTCTTTAAAATGTACAAAAAGCTTTTTCGAAAATTATTTCTCTTTGATTAACTTAATGAACACGTGATTTCTTTTCAAAATAATAATCATTATTAATTAATAACTAGCAATTTATACACGCCTAAAGTTGCCGTCTTGCAATGAGATAAGTCGCCTCCAAGATACTCAAAATTTCATTTTTTGATATAAACTTAAATTAGGAACTCGTAGTCTGAAAATTTTAAAAGCACGTGGTAACACGCACTGATCTGATACTTGACGAAAATCATCAACCGCAAGAGGCGCTGCATAAGGGGAAAATATGTTATTATTCTCATGGGAGAAAATATTTTGTTTCTCCGATAATTTTCTGCCAATAGATGTCAGGTAGTAATAATTCAGAAAAAGATAACAATATTTTCCATTATATCCTCCAAAGTACTTGAATGGTAAATTCTTTTTTATTACTTGATAAGGATATAATGAGTGAATTTGTGGAATTTTTTCATAATTTTACGTTAAGCCACTTCTAAACTCTTTCGGGATCAAAACTCGCTACAATGAGTCACTTTGGAGCCCGCTAATTTTAAAATGAATTAAATTTATAAAAATTAAGTGTAATTCTACTTGAGGAGGTCTTTACTGAGATATTTACACCCCCCGATAAACAAATATTTATGTTTTTGACCCCACGAAAAAATTCATCCCTCTGTTGCTATTAAGATATATTTTAGAGGGTGGAGTGAGAATTTTTTGAGAAATTTTTGTGGACGAGCTAGCTCAAAAACTAGTGTGAATATCGAAAACAATTTTCACACTTAGCTTTGGTCTATTGAGATTAAGAGCTGATTAGATTTTGGTTCATATCGATCAAAAATTAAGGGGGTGGAGGGAGGGTTAAAAATTAAAAATCTAGGTTATTAGAGCAAACTCAACCAAATTCTCCCCCTACATGATTATAAATAATTTTAGGGTCCAGGTTGTATGGTAAAGTCAAGTGGATGACCACATCAGAACAAGTCAGCTTATTTTAATCAAAATAGTTTCAGCCATTTTTGAGATATTTCGAAAAAAAGAAGGAAAAAAAAACACTTTTTTCATGCACGATTACACTACTTGACCATACCCTGTATGGTAAAGTAAAAATACATCCTCAAATGAATAATATCCGTATAAAATGGACGTAAAAATTATCTACAATCCTCAAAATTTTTGCAGTCAACGCATCAAGTCTTGATATAATAAGAATTTTCAATTATCCTCTTAGTTATCTGTCAAATTCAATGTTCCCTATATTTCTTTATAAATTTATATATTTTTTATTTATTTATTTTTTATTTAATAATCAGGTTATTGTTAAAGCTTCGTTTAGGAATATATATACTCTCTCTCTCTCTCTCTCTGTTGTTTTTTTTTTTTGTTATTTTTTATAATTAAATTTTCCGTTTATGTACAGAATTCATTTTTTAAAGGCCGCGTATATAACTGAATAAATTTTCAAATTAGCTTTCAATCCATAATTAAGGGAAGGAAACCCAACACCTACCTCATGATAACCCTGCCACGCTCATAAACCTAATAGGAGTCAATTATGGAAATTGCGTTAATAATACCGTCTCTACTTTAATTATTAGTTTAATCATTTGAATTATTCTCTCGAAGTGTAGTTATATCAACAATTTTATTATGCAAAAAGCTAGAATAAATATATTGCCAAATGAAAAAGGAACATGAGAATACTTGAGATCAAATATCAAATTCTGATAAGCCGTGATTTTTTCGAAATAATATGATACTTGAAATTTTTCCAAAATTAGCTTACAAATCTTGGAAACTCAATCGTGCTAAAGGTCATTTTAGATAACAATTTTTAGAACACTTAAAGGTGATACGACCATGTATCGAATCTGTCTCGTATATACGAGATGGGCATCCAAACATTATCTTGCCACCCTGAATGCAATTTTGAAAAGAGGTATATAAAATTAATCGGAGACATGTTCTTATCTAGATACATAGCTTTATTCGCTGACACATCATAGAACTGTCTTTGCCTTGTCCTTCTAAATACAACAAAATTATTTGTTCTGACAAGTTAAAATCAACAGTCCCTCCAAAATCTCCAAGAGAAAAAAGAAATAAATGATTCTTGAACAATCAGCATCCATTTCCTTACCAATTAAAATTAAAACCAACCTAGAGCATTGGTCAATTCGTTTATCTCTATAACTTTTTGTTGTCACCCTTTCCACTATCTGCAAGATTTATTATTTCAAAACATGAATCCACGTGTACATTCGACTCAAGAACAACTCCTGGAATTTCCACCCATGAAAGCTCTTGATCTATTTAAAATCATTTCAATAATTTCCATAGATAAGATTAACAGTTATTAAGTAATGGATTAAATGAAAGGCCTTTCATTAGGTTATTTAAGCACTAAATTATCAATAGTAATTAATAACTAGAAAATCATAAGATGATGTCATCTATTAAATCCGATGGAATGGAATATTTTTAATTATATGTCAGAGGGGTTGTTTTTCACCCCCTCGGGAATCGAACCCGAGTGCTAGTAACAGCAATCAGGGCCATCTGGCTCACCTGCGGGATGCGAACCTCTCTGACATATGTAAACGCGTAAAATATTTTACTCAAAAATTGTTATCTTAATTTGTAAAATTTCGCGATATAGGGATTCTAAATTTAAACATATAGCCATCCCATATAATTTAAATAAAGTTCGTTTAGTGTTTCGAATTTTGAAGAGATTCAAAATTAGAATGGCAATGGAATGACATTTCCTAATTTAATATGAAAGATATTAATTTGCCTATGGTAATAGATTCAAATTTACTAGAAAATCATAAGATGATGTCATCTATTAAATCCGATGAAATGGAATATTTTTAATTATATGTCAGAGGGGTTGTTTTTCACCCCTCGGGAATCGAGCCCGAGTGCCAGTAACAGCAATCCCGGCCATCTGGCTCACCTGCGGGATGCGAACCTCTCCGACATATGTTCACGCGTAAAATATTTTACTCAAAGATTGTTATCTTAATTTGTAAAATTTCGCGATATAGTCGCGATATGTCAGAGAGGTTCGCATCCCGCAGGTGAGCCAGATGGCCCGGATTGCGGTTACTGGCACTAGGGTTCGATTCCCGAGGGGTGAAAACAACCCCTCTGACATATAATTAAAAATATTCCATTCCATCGGATTTAATAGATGACATCATCTTATGATTTTCTAGTAAATTTGAATCTATTACCATCGGCAAATTAATATCTTTCATAGTAATTAATAAATTAAGTGTCATGTACCCTTTTAACCGACTTCAAAAAAGGAGGAGGTTCTCTATTCGACTGATTTTTTTTTTTTTGTGTCTATGTTACTTCATATCTCCGCCAATTGTGAATCGATTTTGAAATTTTTTTTGCATCGGGTTCAGTCCCGTTATTTTTTCATAGGTATTAGACCTTTTTTGTTAGGTTTGTTCAGGCCTAACTTCTTTGTTTATGAACTTTTACTCTTTTTTTATTGGAAAGGGGTATCTTAGGGATGGTGCCATATTAATTTGGTCAAGTTCTGATGATATGATCACTATTAATAACATCACTAAAAGATAAAAATAAAAATAATTTTTAAGAAAAAAATAAAACCGACTTCAAAAAAATAAATGAAACAAATAAAATACACTAAAAGGTATAAAATAATTATTATCTTATTTAGTTAGAACTAAACGACGAAATATTAACGTGAAATTATTTTTGAAGTCGGTGCCAAACAAACTATACCTATAAGCGAGCGTACCCGCCAAACGTATTAAGTAAGGTATTTGTTTGGCACCGACTTCAAAAATAATGTCATGTTAATATTTCGTCGTTTAGTTGTAACTAAATAAAATAATAATTATTTTATACCTTTTAGTGTATTTTATTTGTTGTATTTAATTTTTTGAAGTCGGTTTTATTTTTTACTTAAAAATTATTTTTCTATAGAGGACATTATGGGGAATTATGCTTGTAAAGACCCATTTCTTCTCAGTTTTTACTTTTCCATAAGTAGTATGGAAAAGTATTGAAATTCTGAAAACGAAATTCAGATTTCTCCACATATCAAGACTTTTGATATTGTTTGTAAAATTGTTTCTAATGTAACGATGTTTTCCTCCGCGTTTAGTTTTGTTTTTTATTCAATTTTTTACTCAAATTAAGCCAATAGTTAATTGAAATAATTCTTTTAATAAAAGAGAGGTCATAGTTTTATAAGAATTTAGATCAGAATTAGAAAATGAAATGAAATACAAACTTTTAGCAACAGAATGAATTTTCTACGAGCTATTGTTCTCGTGTTATCGTAAGTTTCTAAATTTAGAGATTCAGAAGTATTGTAACTAAATAAAAATTATTATATTGTACATTTTTTTTTATAAAAACCCATTAATTAATGGTAATGTATTTTTATAGGATGAATTTGAGCAAATTATTCAAGAGCGCAATACTCTTATCGAACAATAAATTGTATATTGTTATCAATAGAAACAACACAATTATTTTAGTGGAAAATAAAACAATCCAAAACAAAAAATACTAGTATATTAATAATTCTAAATAGAAATTGATCTTAATAAATGGGCGATATCAACATGCGATTTATCTTTATGTGTTTATTTTACTTGCCAAGAGAGATTCAATTAGAATACAATAGTTATTCAGATAGTATTATTCGTAAATTATAGCTTTTGCATAAATACATGCTTAATTTTCGATTATCGGGATATTGAGATCCACTTTCAATTCGAATCGAAATTGTATTCCATTTTTATTGAATAACCATTTTAACACAAGATTATCTTTTTTTCAGTTTTGAATGACAGCGAAAATATAAAATCATAGATATATATATCGAGGGGGTGTTAATATATATTCAAGTAAATTTGAATTGGGTGATTTGTTCGAAATTGAAAATTCTTAAATGAGGTAAAGTGTAAAATTGATTATTTATTAGAACCTAATTGGGGGAATGACAAAAAGTAACATAGGCCAATTGCCTGTCATCCGAGCCGAACCAATCAGCAGTAATAGCATTCAAAAATTCTTTACTCACATTTCTCCTATCTCTTTTTAATGATGATAATTAAATCTTTGAATTGAAAGTTGTTACCGAGAGTAGCAGAATTTTTATGAATTAAAGAAGACAATTAAAGAGTGTGTCTTCTGCTGGAATTATAAATTTTTAATTTATTTATAATTCCAGCAGAAGACACACTCTTTTATTGTCTCCTTCAATTAAATCTTTGAGTAAAATTTTTTTACATGAGTTATATTTGTCCGATTATTTCACTACAGAGTACACAATTTTGGAGTGGATTGATTTTTTGGCAATCGAGTTCAATTTTAAGGAGGTCAAATTAATCTATATATATAAAATTAAGGCTTTGTCTGCACATTGCTCCAAATCACTCCAAACTTTGGTTGCACACGTTTCAAGCAAAGTTATGAACGAAAACACCCTCAACAAAATTCATGTCTGTCTGTATGTATGTATGTATGCCTGTCTGTTTCAGTGGTTTCCGCGAAAAGTTGCTCACGATTCACGTCAAAACGGCTGAAGGGATTATTATGAAATTTCATATTTACATCAGATGACTTCTAACTTACGTTTTTAGCTATATAACGTTTTGATATTTTGACCCCAGAAGGGGTTTGGGGGGGGGGCGCACGAATGAAAAATATCAAACAACTCCCAAACTATTAACCCTACGGCAAATTTATAATAAACATAGTTGTAGGGGATGCGATTTTCGACAACTTTTGTTTAAAAAAAATTTCCCCAAAAACCCACCCAAAAAGGGAGGGAGGGTGAATAAATATAAATTCTTGCCCTTGGAGCAGCAAACTCAACCAAATTTTGTATACATAATCTCTGGGCCTCTAGAGAGCTAGAAATGCAAAAACTAACTAGGGTGCAGAATGGAGTGTGGGGACTGAGGTTAAGCATGGGGCGGGGTGGGGGTAATGGGTGGGTTTCGGGGTGTGTGGTGGGTGGGAGTGGGGGATGAGGGTGGGGTTCGAGGGCTGGGGGCCCAGGGGGCGTGCCTCCTGGCTAGCAAGAGGGCCGCCGAAGCCGGGCCTTGCAGCTAGTATAATATAATAAAAATCAGCTCGAATTTAATGGTTGACAATCTCTCATGATTTTCTTTTAAAGACATGCAAAAAATCCAATCCAAATTCAATTCATTAACTCAAGAGGTATATTTTTCGTACACATAAAATGTAAATAGAAATAGAAATGAGAGAAAGTTTTAATCTTATATGAAAAGAGATTGGAACAAAAGATGATTTAAGTTTAATACAAAAGCGAAATGATATATTTTTGACTTTTAAACGTTTATAAATTTTCCATAAATGAAAAAAAAGCAAAATCCCCTGTTGAATGGAGATTCGAATCTGCATTTATGATTCGCGGAGTCACGCTTTCTTCTCCTTCGACGACGCACCCCCCTCCACCCCCTCCAGAAAAACCCCCTCCTCTAACATCGACCAAGCTCTATTCTCTTTTCTATTGAATTAAAATCAAATTATATTAGAATAAAAGGTAAGAGGATTTCAATTTAAATAAAACCAAAAGCCTGAATATTTTATTTCAAAGAAACAACATAAATTTTACCCGAATACCTACTTTAATGATTCAGTTAATTTTCATGAAAATCCTTTACGGCTAATTTTATAGGTTATGTTTATAGGGAAACAAAGAAAATATGTTGAGGAAAAAAATAGTTCTTCTTTTTAAAAAGTCAATAAAACTTTAGTAAATTGGCTCATGTCTTGAAGGGCAGAAAAAGCCAAAAAAAACTTTAGGGCATTGTTATCAGAATGTGTAGTACCTGGAGCCACCGAGCGATGCACGGTAACCAAATTAAAAAAAATACAAATATACATAGTACACGCCCCCTGAACCCCCCCTCCCGAAACCACGAACCTGGCCCACACCACTGTACCCCCACCACCACCTCCACTCCTCCCCACCGCACCCCAACCCCACCTCCTGCATCTCCCACATTCACCCCACCACGTCAGTCCGCCTCGGTGGTGTAATGGTCAGAACAACTGACTGGCAACCCGGAGGTCTCGGGTTCGATTCCCGGCTATACCCAGACATTTTTTTCTATAAGTATAGGGTCTGGTAATAAAAATTAAGTGGGAGATAAATTTAACCGAATTTATCGCGCGGAGAATTTACCACTGCTCGAAGCCCCTAAAACCTTGGTAAATTGGATATTGAATTGTATCTAAGTTTCTGAGATTGGCCCGTGATCCCGGCTTCTTTTCCTTCTGCTCTGTTCTTTTCACGATTGAGGGGCCAGCCCATACAGGCCTTTAGGGGATCCACCTTCTGGTGTATCTCCTTCTCTCATCAATATCATTCAAAAAAAAAAAAAAAACCTCCATACAGTTTTTTGCATTTCTAGCTTTCTAGTTGTCTACATATTATGTGTATATTTGTTTACTCGTACACCAATTTGCCCACATTCGTTCATATTGATAAAGATTATAAAAAATAAATAGGAAAATAATAATAAAAAAATAATCGTATAGGATCTGAAATAAAAACATTTGTTTCCAAGTTATATAAAAAAAAGCCACTTCAATCACTTTATTTGTAAACACACCTGTTTTGTTATAAATCCATATGTAATGTTTTGATTTAGTCACCTGTTAATTAAAAAAAAACAATTATTATTAAACCAATTATTTTAAATGAATTAATGTATACATTGTATTTGAGCTTCGACTCCGGAGATTACTTCTCCACCATCGACTGTCCTTGATCATCTTTTTAGTCCTTGTTTTTAATAAGAGGAAAAAACTAATTAAATAAAAAAGCTCTTTTCCGATAATTATTCCAATTCCATATTCATTCTCCCCCCCCCCCAAAAATAAAAAAACAATTCTAATTTTAATATAATATAATAATATTTGTTATAACCTATTAGTAGCTTTTAAAATTAAAAAGCCAATTAATAAAAAAAGATAATTGAAAAAAATGTAAACAAACTTTTTTATTGAGATTTTCATCTATAAATCATTACTTTAATTAAGAAAAGTTCAATTAAGATGAAATTTGTCGAGGTCCAGACCTAGCCAGATTGTTTTCTCATCCTCAAAACTTGTTAATAGAGTTGGTTTCATCAAAATCGGTAGAGCCGTTGTCAAAATAGAACTAAAATACAAATATATAAATATATATATATATATACTAGCTGCAAGGCCCGCCTTCGGCGGCCCTCTTGCTAGCCAGGGGGCACGCCCCCTGGACCCCCAACCCACGAATCCCACCCTCACACTACACCCCCCCATACCCATCCATCACCCCTACCCCCGCCCCCATACCACAGAACCCAAACCTCACCCCCACTCCAACCCACCAAATCCCCGAAACTCACCCAGCACCCCAACCCCCGCCCCCACACCACCACTCTAACCTGCACCCCCCACCTCGGACCCCCACCCCGTACCACCCCACTACGCCACTGCACTCTCACCTGAACCCCCCATCCACCAACCTTGCATCACCCCCGTGCCCCCCCTACTCCACCATACTCCCTCACTCCACCGCCATTCCAATCCGCCCATGCCCTAACCCACCCCGCACCCAGTTTTTGCATTTCTAGCCTTCTAGTGACCCACAGATTATGTATGCCCCCAGATTATGTATGCCCCCCCCATTTTAGGTGGTTAGTTTTTGCATTTCTAGCTCTCTAGAGACCCACAGATTATGTATACTAAATTTGGTTGAGTTTGGTCCAAGAACAAGAATTTTCATTTTTTGACCCCCTCCCCCCATTTTGGATAGTTAGTTTTTGCATTTCTAGCTTTCTAGAGTCCCTTAGATTATGTATACAAAATTTGGTTGAGTTTGCTCCAAGGGCAAGAATTTTCATTTTTTGACCCCCCCCCCCCCATTTTGGGTGGTTAGTTTTTGCATTTCTAGCTCTCTAGAGGCCCACAGATTATGTATACAAAATTTGGTTGAGTTTGGTCAAAGAGCAAGAATTTTTATTTTTTGACCCCCCCTCCATTTTGGGTGGTTAGTTTTTGCATTTCTAGCTCTCTAGAGGCCCACAGATTATGTATATAAAATTTGGTTGAGTTGGTCCAAGAGCAAGAATTTTCATTTTTTGACCCCCCTATTTTGGGTGGTTAGTTTTTGCATTTCTAGCTCTCTAGAGGCCTACAGATTATGTATACAAAATTTGGTTGAGTTTGGTCTAAGAGCAAGAATTTTCATTTTTTGACCCCCCCCCCCCATATTGAGTGGTTAGTTTTTGCATTTTTAGCTCTCTAGAAGCCTACAGATTATGTATACAAAATTTGGTTGAGTTTGCTCCAAGGGCAAGAATTTATATATTTTTCTCCTTCCCCCCCTTTTTGGGTGGTTTTTGGGGGGAATTTTTTTAACCAAAAGTTGTCAGAAATCACATCCCCTACAACTTTGCTCATTATAAAATTTCCCGTAGAGTTAATAGTTTAAGAGTTATTTGATAATTTTCATTCGTGCACCCCCCCCCCCCCAAACCCCCTTTTGCGGTCAAAATATCAAAACGTTATATAGCTAAAAACGTAAGTTAGAAGACCTCTGATACAAATATGAAATTTCATAATAATCCCTTCAGCCGTTTTGACGTGAATCGTGAGCAACTTTTCGCGGAAACCACTGAAACAGACAGACAGGAATTTTGTTGAGGGTGTTTTCGTTCATAACTTTGCTTGAAACGTGTGCAACCAAAATTTGGCGTGATTTGGACCAATGTACAGACAAAACCTTAATTTTATATATATAGATATATACAATTTTTGGTTGTTTAATCTTAAAAAAATGTATATATCGAGATAGTTCATCCCCTGTTGACCGACAACTTTAGCAATAATTCTATGATTTTCAATTTTGTTGTTGTTTACAGAAACTCGATATTATATATAAGTCTATAAAAATCTCTAATCATAACGTGTTAGAGTTGCGTTCAAAAGTAAGTAGGGCTGGCTCAAGGTATTGGCAACACAGGTAGTTGTCCGGGGCGCCATGTGCCTTGGGCGCCGTCATGGGCCTTAGTTTGCACGGGTCTCCAACAGCCATAGAGACTCTTCTGATGAGACCTTATTAATTCAATGTCTGTCTGTCTGCTTATCTCTCCATCTCCCAGAGCACAGTAACTCGTAAAGAAATAAGACACAAACTTGAAGTTTATAAGTTAAGTCTAATTATTTACCATGAAATCAAAAGTATTTATTATTAAAATTTTGATGAAATGATTATTTCAGGTGGAATCAAATTTTATCAAGCGATATGGGGTATCCTTGAAAAGATAACTTTAAGTAGAATTAGTCTTATTTTTTTTTTTTTTTTTTTTGAAATTTCATTCATTTTAAAATGATGATATAAGGGAGCTCCAAAGTGGCCATTTATAGGTTTTTTAGGAATAGTAACTTAAAATATGAAAAATTCCGAAATTCCTCTCAATGATTTGATTTCATTTGATCCTCAATATTTTGCAAGTTTTAAGGTACGAAGCCCTCGGTATGCAGCTGCCTTATTTACTCTCACTTACAACATGATAAATAGTGGAAGTATTGCTATGTTCTTTCAAAGTCATCGCGTTGTCTTCAAATTACAAAAAGTTAATATGGTAGTCATTTTCACTTTGTATATTTAAGATTAGTATTCAGATTTTGTTTTTGTTTTTTTGTTGGCTTTGGATACATAGTCCATTTAGCCAATGGACGTACATAATATGATTGTGTAATAGCGGATTAGTGGTAATAGTGAGGGAGCCGGGTTTTCCTTGGTTAAATTTTATTAAGCAAGGTCAGGTCTTGGGGCTCCCGCTCCAACAACGCCCTCAAGACAATGCAGAAGAAGTAAATCAAATGCACGGGGCTACCCGACTCCCTCAGTAATTTTTAAAAGTTCATTTGACAATATTATTATAAATATTTAGGGATATAAATTAATGGGAATGAAAATGATAAGCAAGATAATTAAAAAAAAACTTAAAATTTCTCACGCATGCACTATTTATGTCCAAAATATATATGTTGTTAGGAGACTATAGTTTCGAAGGTTTGACATTCATCATTAGTTTTTTCATTATAAATATTATATCTGATATATCAAATTAGAAAGGCTAATGATGAAGGTCAAATCTTTGAAACTATAGCCTGTAACAAATAAATTTTATGTGTATATTTGTTTAAATTAAGCAGAGGATAATCTCATTGATTTATCTTTATGAATCATCAACTCTGCTACTCTTGGCAAACTAAATCTCTTCAATTTTAACAAACCAGCTCAGGGTAGAGGGAAGAAGAAGAATTCTTTATTACTAATTCAATAAACTAAATTGAATATTTCCACAAAATGTTTGGTTTCTGAAAATAACTTTAAAATTGTAAAGCTCAAAGCCCAAATAGGGCACGAGTAAAATGTAATTAATAATAATAATAATAAACAAAACAACTCTTTGTCAGAAGTAATGTATATTTTACTTCTTAATTCTATGCATCTCCAATATTTTCACAACCACTACTAATAATGCTATTTGAAATGTTTGAAAACAATCATGAATCTTTAATAATACTTAATTAAGTAGAAATACTATGGGATGTTGTTTTATTGTCAGGCAGAATTTAATTTGATTTCACTAGATTGTTTATCATTCATCACAATTCTTATTCATTTTATAATCACATGGTTTATTTTCTTTTCAATTCACTTTGAATTAGACTTGAAGAGGTTTACATAAGCATCACCAAATATATATGGTTTATCATCAGTAGAAATATTATCTAGGTTTAAAGGAAAATTAAGCTTTATATATATATATATATATATCTACAGGCGTTAATTATTCAAACCATATTTTTTCAAGTATTAAAAATGTTGAAAAAACTTCGAATTATGTTATTCTTTCCATTTCATGACCAATTCCTATTAATATATATATATATATGTAAATTGATAATAATATCTTATTCCTAATTTAGCGCTCTTATTATAACCTCTAGGGATTTATTAAATATTATGTTGGTAGTAGCTCTGGCTTGCTATGCACATGTCAGTTCGGTTAAATAATATGAACTTGTAATTTAATATAAATAGAAGATAATAAGAATAAATTGTACATCTTTAAATACGTGATAAAGGTCTTATAATCTTTTCATTTATAGGTAAGATTATCTTCTAATTATTTATTGTATAAATTGTATTGTATATTTGTTAATAAAACCCATTTATAGTTTCTAGCTAATGAATCATTTATAACCTAATCGATTTAAAGATTACAAAAAGATTATAAGAAGATACAATAATGACTCAACCAAAACTGCATTTACATCTGATGAAGATGAATGAAAGGGAGAACATCTTGATCGGAATATCTTTGGACAAGAGAGTATGGTATCGAATTCCAGAAGAATTGAAGAAGGTTGAAAACCATCCCGAACTGCTATCTTTGAGGACGGTTAGTAATACTCTTCAATCTATTACAAAGAACGGAGGTACAGGAAAATAGGAGTAACATTTAAACCAGAATTAAAAAACATTTATCTGGATGAAGAAGAAATTTTTGTGTGAAGGATTATGTTTGGAGGAATATCAGGAAACTGATTGTACAACAGGAAAAAAGGGTGAGTTAACATCCAATGAACATTTTCTATTAGAGCAAATCAATGACCTAAAAACTAAATTAAAATCGCATACTCAAGTAAATTTAAACGAGATAGAAAAAAAATTTTTAATTGTAAAATTTAATGGAAGGCAAGAGGCAACAGTTTGGATGGAGTCATTCGAAAAGGAGTGCCTTAGGTGTGAAATTAGTAATAATAACACAAAAATAGAAATATTAAAAATCTTCGTTGAGGGCAATATAAAAGAGTGGTATAGTGCCAATTTAATGAAATTATCAGCTTCTGATTGGGATGGTTGGAAAAAAATTTTTTGCTGACTTATGAAAAAAGAAATTGGGCTCCCATCTGCGCAGCATTTGGATTTAAATATATTTCTGGATCATTAATCGAATACGTAATTAAGAAAGAACGATTATTACTGGAAGCGGATAAAAATATACCAGAATTATTTAGGATTTATCAAATTGTGTTTAATTTACCGGCTGAAATACAAAATAAATTGGAAAGGAGAAAATTAAGACTATGGATGATTTAATAAACGAACTAAAGAAAATTAATGATTATCACCATATAACGACGAATTGGGAAACGAAGAAAAGTGAAGAAAAAAATTTGATTATGTTAAAGATAAATTATTGAAAATTTCAAAAACTAAGAAGACCCCATGCACAAGATGTGAATCGTTGGGTCTTAAAAACCGTTATCACCCAATACAGGCATGTTGGAATAAAAGAATCAATAAAAATGAAATAAATATAACTGAAGAAGACGAAGACGATGAAGATGAAACATGACTACAAGATAATGATGTTAAAAAAACTAATTGGCCAAGGGAATCCCACACCACTTTCATTAATAAAGATTAGGGTAATTGTAAATAAAGAGAAAACAATTCAAGCAGTATACGATAATGGCTCTACATGTTCACTAATTAATGAAAAATTTATAAAATTATTAAAAACAAAACTAATAAAGAATAAAAGTATATTGAAAACCATAAATGGTGTGAAATTTACTGAAAACCGAGCTAACCTACATATGAAAATTGGAGAAATAGAAGACAAATTAAATTTAATAGTTGTAAAAAATGATAATTTTAACTACGATTTATTGATTGGATTGGATACAATAAAAAGGTTCAATTTAATACAAGATGAAAACTTAAAAATTAAACAAAGAATAAATGATAAAATAATAGACATAGATAATATCAATGATGATGATATATTTAGGAACAAGAACGAAATAAAAGAAGAAACAACAGAAGAAGCTACAAATAACATACACATGAAGAAAGAGCCATAAAAGGTAACCATCCTACAGCTTATGAATACAGAAATATTAAAAATTTTGAGGAAAATGTGATCCACTTAGATGAAGAAAAGAGAATGAAAACCGTTAAATTAATTCAAGAATACCAATCATGTTTCGCAAAAGATAAATATGATGTCAGTTCAGTTAAAACTGGAGAAGTAAAAATAAAGTTAAAAGAAGACAGATATATCTCAAAGAAACCATATCGATGCTCATTCCCAGACCAGGAAGAAATAGATTCTCAAATTTCAAAATTAATGGAAAATGACCTGATAGAAGAATCGAGTTCACCTTTTGCATCACCGGTGACGTTAGCTTTTTAAAAAGTAGAGGAAAAAGAACTCGATTGTGTATAGATCTGAGAGAATTGAATAAATTGGTGGTGCCAGAACCACAGCCATTCCCTAGAATAGAAGATTTAGTAGTGGACGTTAACGGCTGTGGTTGGTATTCAGGCATTAGATATAAATTCAGCTTTTGGGCTATCCCAATTAGAGAAAAAGACAGGAAAAAACAGCCTTTATAACAAGAAGAGGGCACTGACAATGGAAGGTACTACCATTCAGTTACAAGAATTCGCCCGCTATCTTCCAAAGAAGTTCTGGCAAGTATAATCAGACGACACAATTTAAACGAATTTTGTGTAAATATATATGAGACGATATACTGATTTTTCAAAATCATTTAATGAACATTTAGAACACATTCGGTTATTTTTTGAGGCAATAAAAAAAGAAGGTTTTAAATTAAAATTAGAAAAATGTATGTTTGCTAGAGCACTCTGTCAAATATTTAGGTCACGAAATTGAAGATGGGAAAGTATACCCAACTAAGGATAATTTAATTTCGATTAAGGAATTTAAACGTCCAAAATCAAAAAAATGGTTCGTCAAATACTGGGAAAAATAAATTTCTACAGAAAATTCATCGACCACTGTACACATAAGTTGGCATCACTACACAACTTATTAAAGAAGAACCAAAAATTTAAATGGATCTGAAGAATGCAGAAAATTGTTTTATAGACATAAAAAAATATTTATGCACAACACCAATTTTAGTAATCTACGATAGAAATAAGGACACAGTTGTAGAAGTGGACGCAAGCCGATTGGGGCTGGGTTGCTGTTCTAAAGCAAAAACAGGAAGAATGGATTTCTACATCCAGTAGCATACTTCTCAAAGAAATTGACACCAGGACAAATGAAGAAAGAAGTAATGTTTTTGGAATGTTTAGCAATTAAGGAAGCGATTGTATACTGGCAGCATTATCTAATAGGTAAAGAATTCATAGTCACATCAGATCATAAACCACTTGTAAATTTAAAATCAAAAGCGAGAACTGATGAAGCACTAGGAGATATGATGTTATACTTAACACAATATAATTTTAAAGTGGTCTACAAAGAAGGAAAAGAAAATATAGAAGCTGACACCTTATCGAGAAATCCAGTTTTGGAAGATTTCGAAAATAAAAGATTGCTAGAAATAGTGAATATGATCAAGATAGAAGAAATAATTAATGATCAGGAATCTATTAAAGATGAAATTGAAAATTCAAAAAAGACTTTTAAAAACGGTGATATAAATTTCAAAATATTAAAAAATAATAAAAGAATATATGTATCTAAAGAATTTGGAAAAAAATTGATAGATAAAATACATAAATTCTACAGTCATATTGGTAATAATCTAATGGCAGAAAAAATAAGACCATTTTATTACTTCAAGAATATGGACAGATTAATAAAAGATTATTGTAACACATGTGAAACATGCATAAAGAATAAATCAAGGGGTCCAAGAGAAATAGGTCTATTATCAAAACTAGGACCAGCAAAATGTCCATTTGAAATAATGTCAATAGACACAATAGGTGGTTTTGGTGGTAATAGATCAACGAAGAAATATATGCATTTGCTGGTGGATCATTTCTCTAGATATGCTTGGATTTCGACATCAACTACCCAGTCTGCAGATGATTTCATTAAATTACTAAACCCGATTATAAATAAAAACAGAAATAAAAATGATTTTAGTTGACCAATATAGTACTTTAAATTCAATTAAGTTTAAAAAGTATCTAAAAGAAAAAAATTCAAACTAATATTTACATCTATAGATTCCCCACAATCTAATGGTTTAAATGAGAGATTAAACCAGACTTTAGTAAATAGATTAAGATGTAAAATAAATGAAAAAGATAAACGAGCATGGCCGAAATTAGCAGAAGAATGCGTAAGAGAATATAATATTACAAATCATAGCGTAACAAAATACTCACCCTCTTACCTGTTGTACGAACAAAGTTCTGATATTATCCCGAAGAGTTACACAAAAAGAAGATATAGAGAAAGATGAGAAGAAGCATTCAGAAACTCAGAAAAAATTTTCTCAAAAATAAAAAGAAATTTGATGTGAATAAAAAGAACATCAATTCAAAGAAAGAAATGGGTATATGATATGAATGGAAATAAATTAAACAGGGCAAGTTAGAAGAAATAAGAAGCGGACCATTCATCATCAGCAAGAAAGTTTCAAACTCTATGTATAAACTAAAGTGTAATAAGAAAAACAAGAAAGTGTGGTGAACAGTAGGAAGCTGAGACCTTACTCTTTCCCTTATGAGAAAAGAGTCCCCTAGCAGAGGAGGTGTAAATTAGATAATAATATCTTATTCCTAATTTGGCGCTCTTATTATAACCTCTAGGGATTTATTAAATATTATGTTGGTAGTAGCTCTGGCTTGCTATGCACATGTCAGTTCGGTTAAATAATATGAACTTGTAATTTAATATAAATAGAAGATAATAAGAATAAATTGTACATCTTTAAATACGTGATAAAGGTCTTATAATCTTTTCATTTATAGGTAAGATTATCTTCTAATTATTTATTGTATAAATTGTATTGTATATTTGTTAATAAAACCCATTTATAGTTTCTAGCTAATGAATCATTTATAACCTAATCGATTTAAAGATTACATATATATGTATTGTATATGTATATATATGTGTGTATATATATTAATAGGAATTGGTCATGAAATGGAAAGAATTAAATAATTCGAAGTTTTTTCATCATTTTTAATACTTGAAAAAAATGTGGTTTGAATAATTAACGCCTGTAAATTCAACCGGCTATACAGGACGTTCTATTTGAATGCATATCTAAACACTTTCAGGCGCTGTTGAAAACTGCTATGAGTCAGCCGTAACTAAGCAGGCAGCACAGTGGTATCTATAATAGATTAAGGTAATATATCTCATCGAAGTTAGTTTTATTAAGCTAGTACTTACCTTATGAAAATGATTCATTAAATTGATAGTGAGCAAAAAGAGGGGCTTCAAAAATTGTGCAATAAAAATTTAAAAAAGCTGATGTTTCGAATAAAATAGTAATTATATATTATTTTATTAAATATTAAATATAAGAGAGGGACCAGGTATTAGACACCAGCTTATTTTTTCAAGCCTTTACAAATTATTTTTATTAATTTTTTAAATCAATCATTTCGAGTCAGTATCAATTTCACGCAAATGCTCATAAAGAGCTCCTAGACGCAAACTTTAGCAGAAATCTATCCAGAGTTCGACTTCAATCAAAATCTAATTATCTCTTTATCTCATCAAAAACTAAATATGAAATTTCCTTCGGATACCCTTATTAGTTTTCAAGTTAGAGGGTACACAACATTAGGTAACTAACTTACTAAAAGACATTTTAACAAAATAATTACTGTCTTTTAAAATATCATTTTTAGATGTTCAATAAACAATGATTTATTATATGGTAGAGTAAAAGGCCATAATTTCTTGTCTTTTTATTTTTCTGAAATTCTTATACACTTACTAAATATTTGTGACTGAGAGGTCAAACTTTTTCGGCAAGAGATGTCGCTAGTGTCTATGGAATTCCACCAAACTTTAAAAAAATAAATTATAATATAAAATTTAGATAATCAAGAAAATTGCATATTGTGTATTTTTTTATTTCTTTTATGACCCGCTTCTCTCAGTATGATAAAAGAAAAATGAATGATTCCTTCATTAATTAATATTACAATGGCATAGTGAAACTTGTTTTAAATCATCAATTATAATAAGAATTTATTATCTATATTTTAAGTAATATAAAAATTATATAAAAAATTAAATTAATCTAATAGTTTAATTAAAACTCATCAAATTAAAAAATAACAAAAACAAACACTTGATGCGAAATGAGCCAGATATTTTTTTGTCGCAGCCTGTCACTTTGTTTGATATTTAAATGAGATTTTTTGTAAATGTATATATGCGAACATTTGACCCATCGATTTATTCAGTAAATGACCCTTCAGTAACCTTGAAACAAGCCCTCGAACTCTTGAATAGAAAATTAGAAATCAATATTTATTTGTAGGTGAAAAAAAATAAAAATGAAAAGTAAGGAAACAAGTTAATTTACTTTAAAAAAAACTTACCTATTCGGGCGAAGACCGTGTGGCAGATTAAAAGTAAAGTGTAGATCCAACTTGTTGGAGGAACCATCTGAAAAATAAAAAAACAACATTTAAAATCTGCATGTAAATTTTATCAAAACAATCATTGTATAGGTACATATAAATAAATTGATGTAAGGGTAAGTGCTATTTTTATAATGGAATATTAAATTCACTCCAAAATTTTCAAATTCTTTTTTTTTGCTTATTTATTTATCTTTAGAAATGTCTGAAACGTGAAGAATTCCTGTCTAATTGAATCTGTCTGGATTCCGATAACATGGTAACGCAAAAACGGAAGATCGTCTAAAGGCGTTTCTGGTTCCAAAATGTGTGTATTTCTCAAACAACATAGATTAGATTTTGAGCGTTTTTTTTTTTGAAACTTCCTTATGAAAAGTAAAGAAAAGATAGGACCTGTTTCTTTAAAACTACATATAGTAAATATATGCTATAGTTTTTAAGGAATTTGGTGGTGGTACTTGGTAAAACATTTTTAAAATTATTGGATAAAAAATACTTGGTAGGTTTCACATTAATGTGAAACCTACCAAGTATTTTTATCAATTACTATATGTTATAGTTTGCAACATTGTGCTACTAGGGTTGCTTTCGAATAAAACCGGTAAATAAAATAGAAGTGAAAAACAGATTCTTTTAATCTGGGTTCTTAATAAAATGTTTAGTTTCTCTTTTGAATCCTCACATTCCTCACACACAATGGGCTAGGTCAGGACCTTTTTCTCAAAGACTATTTTTAGCCAATTTACCAATTTGACAAATTATATTAATACTAGGTACGTATCTTTTTCACAAGAAACTTTTGAATATTAATAAACGTTCCATGATTGTTTTTATAAAGAACTGTATTGCTTTATTAGAATAAAAAATAATAAAAAAATTATTTCTTAATTTATATAAGGTATACAACCAAGTCTGAATTTTAGGGGAAAATATGTTGATAGGTTTTTTAAATAAACTATAAAAAATTAATCATATGGTTGATTAAATAAATACCAACTAAAATAAAAAAAATTACCGAGTTAAGCTAGATTTATTATGAAAAACGATCTGTCTTCATTGTCAATTTCCTGGTTTTTTATGTGATTTCAGCCTTTTGAGCGAATTTTTTGTTGGTTTTTGCGCTTTCAGGACGGATGCCTTAACCAGGTCTTCTTGGACCAGTGCTTTTTTGGCATCTTCATAAGATGAGCAATCTATTCAAAACGTTTTGTCTCCATTGTATCAATTGAAGTACCATGAATATTCATACATGTAATACCATAGACATTCATTTCGACGATTTATATCTTTTTTATATGCTACGAAAAGCATTTGAGCTTCTTCAGAATTATATTTCTAAAGCTCTAAGACGTATAGACAAATATAAAAAGAAAATTTATATAGGATAATGAAAAAAGAACAGAGAGTAAATGAGAGAAAGGAATCCTGATGGAGATTAATTCTAATGGATCTAGATAAATCTTTTTTAAGCATCACTAACCAGCTTGGTAAAAGCCAAAGTTTAAGACTCAATAGGCTCGAGTAACTTCAAATACGGGATCAAGGATGCATTTAATTGACTTAGTGTGGCTTTCCCTTTTGGTTAAAATTTTGAAAAGAAGTGAAAGGTTTATGAAGCTATATTTTGTTCCATGTATTGTATGAAACGAGACACCTAGTAGTTGGTATATTAAAATGCCTGTTGCAAAATATATTGGGGAACTGAGAATTCCGATATATATCTATATCTGGTGGACTAAATTGGAACTAGCGACTGTAGGTTAAATATTTATTAGACAGCTGTGATCTCAGCCATCCCAGTCCCTCTATTTAGCATCTACCTTTTGTCACTTATAAAAAGCATTTACTTTGCGACATACAACCGGCCCCCAGTGATCAAATTTTAAAACAATTTCTATTAATATTGTTAGAGTTTCACTGTACAATTTCTATTAATTATAATTTATATATGATTTAAAAATTAATATAATAATATTTAATATAAATTTAAATAAAATAATAAAAAAGACCTCACGTCGTCATCATGGAATTTTCTCCTCATAAAAATAAAAGTAATGTTTATTGCTGTGTTTATGAGTGTAAAAGTCGTGCATCAAAGCATCACACAGTTCGCTTTCATCTGTTCCCAAAAAAATAGTAGTAGAGTGAAAATTATTAATAAATTTTGTGAAGAGGAATTAATTGATCGGCATGATGCATTAGGTCAAAGTACTTTGAATGCAAAAAAAAAACCTAGCATGCGAGTATGTTTTCTCCACTTCACTCAAGACAATTATTTTCCTTCTTGTATATAATAAAAAACTAAATATTTAGAGTAAATTTGAAGTTTTTCGATTTATATTCTTGTAGTATACAGTTCTGATTTCTTTTAGTGAGTCATAATCGTTATCTTAAAAAAGCTGCAGTCCCTTCAGTCTATTTCCCCAGAAGTTCAATACTCTGCTCCTATAAATCTAATAATGTTCAACCTGTTTTACGAGAAGAAAGAGAAAAAAACAGATAGAAAGACATTTAGTATTTTTTATTTTGTTATTCGTATTATTAATAATTTTAATTATAATATCGCTGATCAGCAGGTTAAAGTAGCCTTCGCTCTTTATTTTATTTTTCGACCACTAAACGGCAAAAAATTAAGCCACGCACCTACCAAAATTCCCAAGAATATGCTATGTTATTATTAAAAAAAAGCATTCTATTATATCTATAAAAAGATTAGGTGAAATGTTTTTATGACGATTTTAATTGGGTGTAAGGAAAATTCTAGAAATACATGTTTGCTGTTATTCTCTTCTAAATTCGACGGCGTAAAATTTGCTATTTTTTTAAGTAGGTATTTACTTTAGAAAGAGCGAAATAAAGGGTGAACCAAAATTTTGAAATGCCAACATTTAGACTTTGAAGAATGGTAAAAAATAATATAAATTAAAAAATTGTGCCTACTTAGTGTATTATGGTAGATTATAACCCTAGATACTAATAAATGGAAGTGAGGTAAACATCCTAAATTATAGTAGATTGAAAGTTTTTGCCGAGAGTAGCAGAATTTTTATATATTGAAGGAGTCAATAAAAGAGTGTGTCTTCTGCTGGAATTATAGTCTCGTTATAAATAAATAAAATTTATAATTCCAGCAGAAGACACACTCTTTTATTGTACCCTTCAATCCTAAATTAGGGTAAATTTTCTAGAGTTGTTACAATAACCCAGGATTTTAGTGTTTTGGTAATTTGAGCTAGAAATTTGAAATTCGGAACAGAGATTCAATAATTATTGTTGATAAATTTATTAAAACACTTTAATAATAACTTACCCTATGACATTTCGATTTTTAGGTTACCTTACAAAAGTTAATTTGAGCCCTATTATCGCCTACACAATGCCAGTCTGTCAGAGTAACTCGTATACATTATTAAAAAGATACAAACTTAAAATTAACAAGTTTTATATATTCATTATTCACAAAATCAAAAATTGTATTAAAATTTCAATAAACTTATTAAATTGGGAAGGATCCGATTTTTTATAGGCTCCAAAATAAAAAATATTGTTTTATCATCGTGTATAAGTACCCATGTAAAGATCGATTTAATTGAAATTAGGCTAGATTTTTTAAAAATGTATTTCGAATTAAAAACACGCTATGAAAAAACCCAAATTAGACATTTTTAGTTGAATAAAGGCAGCCAAATTTCATTCAAGCACTTACATTAAAATCCTGAAAATATTGTTTAAGTTAGGTCACTCTACTTATGAAGGTCAAATAAGAACGAATTTTATATTTTAAGAATTTTTAAAGATATATTCATTTTTCTGCTGCCTGCCACCCTCCCTCAGGATAGGGCTAGGTATTGAATTTATAAAGCAACGGCTCATTCAGCTAGTAATGCATATTTATTAGTTACTTCTTCCGCCTGGAATCAACAACCATATAATAAGAATCGGACTAAACATGACTTCTCTAAAAGAAAACCTAGAAAATAGTGTTAAAAAATTCGAAAATAATGCACAATCAAATCTCAACCCTCTAATTAACGAAATATACCGGATGTGACACTTCATTTCTCATTTAGTGCTCTTCATTTCATCATTATTCATTTTGTTTTGTTTTTGTGTTTTTTTTCTTTTTTTATGTTAAAAATAAAAAGTATGGGGTTTTTTTATCAATTTTTTCCCTTACCAAAATAAGGAGTGAGAAAAATATGTTAAAAATTAAAAAAAAATGGACATTCGATGGTGAGGCTTTTGGGCCTCGAGGTCGACGTTTTTTTGTATTTGTAAAACATTTGTATTTTTTGTATTGGATAATAAAGGTTATTATTTATTTATTTATTTATTTATTAGTTATGGAACCCTATGTATGCGAGACAGACTCACATTTGTCCGGTTTATTTATAAATTGCTCAAAAACTTATCGTATATTTGAAATTAGCTATAATTTTTTGAAATTATGAATTTAAATTTGACCCACCTGCGAAAAAAAGGGTCCGCCATCAGTATAGTTTATAATGAGTGACGGGTATGGAGAACAGAAAGAGGGTTTTGGGGTGGACGCCTGGCTTCACCAGATGAATATTAAGGAGCTCGATTGTTATTTTTGTTATTTTGTGGAAAGAAACCTAAAACGATCAGTATGGAAATTAATCAATGTCAAAATAAGTCATATATTTTTATTTCCTCTCCCTTCGTTTCCCTTTTCCTGACTCAACCCACCATGTGCACAACCTCTATTTCCACCTTGCCAACGTAACAAAAAAAAAAAAGTTAAAGCGACTTTGATTAATCGTCAAATTCCGATATACAGACGTATAAAAATATTTTCACAGTTATATAAATTGTTCCAAGTAGAATTAGTTATAAATAATAAAGTTGAAATAGCAAGAAGCAGCAAAGAGAAAGAAGTCTGAAATAAAAGAGAAGAAAAAAGAGATAAAGACAGAAGAATAAATAATATAGGTAGAGAATAATAAATCTCAACAGACTCCGAGTCAACTAAAATTATTGCCTTAAGGATATGTAAATATTGAATTTTATCTTATTATTTATTTTGATTAAATCCTTTTGCAGTGCCTACGATCATGTCAAATTATTTGCATTAAATAAACAGAAATTATTCCCTCTAATATTTTGATTTTATCAATGTTAATTATGTTTTACCTAACGAGTACGAGTGACGACTTTTGTTTTTACTTGTATTTAATTAACTTTACAGTATTTATCATAACAAAGTACAGTAGTAAAAATAAGTATATCATTTTATCAGTAGAAAAAGATTTCGTACATAGAAAAGTTATATTTGTTGAAATATTCAATGAGATCCTTAACTCATATACATATATATATATATATACTATAATATGGTATTAAAAAAAATTGATAGAATTAAAACATCAATAAATTTTCAACATTCACTATCTTCTTATCAAATACTAGCTGCTGGCGCCGCCTTCGGCGGGTCTCTTATTCTCCAAGGGGCTTCTGGCCCCCTGGACCCCTCTCCTGCCCCTGAACCCTACCCCCTCCTCCACTTTCGATCACTCCCCACCCCACCAACCCTATGCTTGTCCTCCTGAATCCCTCACCCGCATCTTAACACACTTCACCCCCTGATAACCTACCCCCCCCCCCCCCCTCGTCTCCGATCAGTCTTCATTCTATCAAACCTATACCTATCCCTGAACTCTCTCCTTCCCTTCTCCGACCACTATTCACCACCCCAATCTTCTCTCCACGCCCCCAGAACCTTCATCTTCAGACCACCTTTCACCCCACCAAACCTATTCACTCCCTCTGAACCCTCCTCCTCCTCCGCCTCCGATCACACTCCACCCTCAACCCTCTCTACTCCTCGAAAGGTAGAATTTAAAAAACAGTTCTAGACTATAATTTAAAAAAAGACACCTATACCCTAAATATGAGCTCAATAACTTGAAAAACATGGAAAATAGGAAGACTTTTTGTGAATAAGAACAAATCAAAAATCCCCAATTTTTCGGTTCAGGGGTTAAATTTTGAAAAAAATGAAAAAACTGTACCGAGATATTTAAAAAATAGACCTAAGTTTCAAAAAGAATGCTAAACATGGTATTTCCACTGTAAGTGGCTAGTTAAAATAAGAAATATCACTTTTAAATAAAACACAAGTTAATCTTATATGCACTGAATCCAACAATGCTTCTTTTAGGCTGGCCAACTCATTTTTGTATTTATTAGTTTTTATTTATTTGACATAGATATGTATAAAATTTTAACAATGCGACCACTGTAAATAGAGAGGGAGAGAGAGAAAATGCAAATATTGCCACCATTTGTATATACCTAATTTGTAAATTTCTTATCTGTTGTAAGAGGAGGCCCCCTCCTGCGCGGCCAATTAAATAATATATTTGGAAAACAAACTTTAAGCCAAGGCGCTAAAATTAATCTTAAGCCACGAAATTTAGA
This sequence comes from Forficula auricularia, assembly GCA_024734495.1. Lineage (NCBI taxonomy): Eukaryota > Metazoa > Arthropoda > Insecta > Dermaptera > Forficulidae > Forficula > Forficula auricularia. Next base: position 17,504,861 of record JALMQS010000149.1, read on the forward strand.
AAACTGCATAAATACACACAACTGTAATAGAAAACAAATATATGGTATACTTTTTTAAGGAATTTGGTGTTGGTACTTGGTGAAACATTTTTTTTTTTAATTATTAAAAAATAGTATTTTTATCTAATAATTATGGGGGGTCAGATAGGCTAGGCGGTAGCGTGACAGCGAGCTAACCAGGGGACCCGGGTTCGAATCCGAGTCGAGGCATCCAGCTAAAATCTGACCCCCGGGGGTAGAGACAAATTTTAAAAAATATATAACTAGTATCGTAATTATGCTTATGGCTAGAAAGGCCGAAAAGCCAAAAAAAAAAAAAAATCTAATAATTATATGGTATACGCTCGATTTGTACAAACTCTCGCTTATCGGGTAGTAAAACAAGCCAAGGTCGTGGGTTAATATTAACAATAATATTCATTTTAATAAATAACTTATATTGATCGAGTTTTTTTCTTCATCCTAACTATACATTAGTTTAATATATATTAAACTAGAAATTAAATTAATATATTCAACTCTAAAGTTTTAATATTTTTCTATTAAATAAAAGGTTAACTTCTAAACAGGTAGCAATTTCGAGCAACTCGACAAGTTATAAAAGAATTGACTTGGGTGTTATGATTTCTGCTCACGACACTTCGGAAACTTTAAGATGACAAATTTAATAGCTGCAATTAAATCGAAAATTAATTCAGAAACTCTATCTAATACAAATGTTAAAATCTTAGTGAATTTGTGTAATTTTATGTTATTATTTCGTCATGTAATCATATTCAGAGACTTTTTCTAGTAGATTTTCTCATTTGATTAGACACATTTATTGAGGCCTCAAATGGGTAGGGAGGATTCATTTGATGCTCAAATTGTAATAATAAATATCTTATTTTAAATTTGGTAAACAAATTTTGTTAAAAAAATTGAGGGCTCGTAGTTCTTTTTATATGGAATATTCTTTGACTAAAACAGCAACACACTTTTAATTTATGTTTAATTAACAAGTGATAATAATAAACGAGACGTTACACTAAGAAGATACAACTCCCATAAGCCAGGAAACCCTGAATGGTGAAAATATTATAAAAGAATAAAATTTTAGTGAATGGGTCAGAAAGAAGGTACGAGGTGAGTTTAAAGGACAAGCTGCCGGAAAGACGGAGGTGAGAAGAGAGTCAATTGTTTTGAAGTCTTAGAGATAAACGAGTTAATATTGATATGACGCTGCTGTCCAGTAAAAATTTAGAAATACGCCTTAAGGTTTAGGAGAATATTACAAGCATGTATACCAAATTTCAGCTCATTAAATAACATATATAATAATGGTATATATACGTATACCTTCTATTCATTTAATAATTCTATATTTTTCTGATTACCTATGTGAATTTTTGAACCGACATTTCTGAAACTTGAATACCCAAATTAGTTCTATATTTTTAAAAATATATGTATATCTTTTGGTTCCAAAAGTAAGTTGTTACGAATATTCATACTTGAAATTGATTTTTCTCCAAGTATTATTTATTTCTATACACGACAAGTTTGTCTTGCAGTTTCCCCCTCTCTAACTTTGCGGAGCCCATTTATTTAAAAAATGATAAAATTTCTAAAGAAAAATTCTATCGATGAAAATTACTTTTGTTAAAAAATAATTATTTTTCGATGACAGATGAAAAACTACGTAATCCGCAATATATGAGTCTCACTCGCATTTAGCCGTATGTTTAAAGCATAATAGAGATGGAGACTTTCTCCCTCTCCCATTACTAAGCGATAGAGATGTCGATAAACTGTGCTTCCAACCCCAGAGAATGTCAATGCATTATTTTTTATGTCATGTGCAAAAAGTTTGCTCTTACAAATAAATAATAAATCTTCCTATATTCTTTCTGTATAGAATAAAATTCTAGAATGCAAATGAACGTATGAAAAAAAAACAATACAACGAAAATAGAATATTCATGACTGAATCAACACATATCAAATATCAATGTTGACATACGGGTATTTTTCATTTTTCTTTTAATCAATGAATTTGTTGAACGGGAATTTAGAAATACACAAATTAAATAATAATTAAATTGGAGGAAAAAAGGTGAAATTTTTTAAAGAAATAGTGTAATTTCTCAAATTTTAGAGATTTTGCAATTTTTAATCAGTATAGGTTCGGGCTGGACAGCTGAAACTAGGATAGATGTAAGATTTATTAATTCAAACTTCTATGCTAAATTTCAGCTCATTATCTATAACCGATAGTAGATCTCATATATATGTTAGGCTCAAAGAACAAAAACGGCCATTGAGCGAAAAAAACGTCCACTTTGTGGCCTCTTTAAAAAATTCAGAACGCGTTATTAGTGTTATGGCACTTATAAAAATAGCCATAACGCGTTGTGGCTAACTCAGAAAGACCACAATACGAAATTCGCGTCGTGGCTCTCATGATATTTGACCAGTACTCGTATGTGGTTATTAGAAAAGCCACAACGCATTCTGAACAACGCGATTTGATGGACAGATTGCGTGCTTGTCAACGGGAGCATTGAAAACACCCATCGAATTTGTGTACAATGTACATTCTTGAATGCCGTTTCCGAGTGTGAACATCTGTGTGCTAATTATAGCTAGTAAAATGAACATATTTTATGATAAATTAAGTGAGTTAATAAAGACAAGTATTGATCGCAGTTTTTTAAAATAAATAACTCTACAACATTATTGATAATTTTATTACCAGCTTTATTTACCATATTTTAATAATTTTATTACAAACTTATATAACAGTATGATAATGATTAAAGATAAAGAAACGATGATGAAAAATAATGTTTTATTTTCCTAACACTCATTATTAGTTAACGTCCAGAAGATGTGATTACAACCTGTCCGTCGTTTAGAAATCAACACTAAAGAAATTAAATGTTTTGAATATAGACAATGTTTCAAATTCAAATAAAAAATCTAAATATTTACCAAAAATTAATTTGATCTAAAAATCTATGATAAACATTTTTTACATTGTTAAGGTGGGTGAGGCTTCCCCCCCCCCCCCCCCGAAGGTCACCACTCCCTCCGGGACTCGGGTGGATCCGCCAGCAGTCGGCTGGTCGCTGACGCCGATGCCTATATAAGCAATGATTCGCTTGGGGATGGTTGGTCGGGATTTGGGGAAGAAAGGCTCTACTTTGATCCAGTGAAAGATCTAGGTACGCTTAGTCACGTGAGGCTCGGGCCTAGGGCGGCAAAATTTTAGGGACTGCAAAATTTAAAGAACGATTAAAATTTAAAAATCGATTTGGCTTATTTTTTCTGTGATTGCTTGAACAATTTTCAGTAAAGTATTTAAAATAATTATTAAGTTAATAAATAAAAAGTTTCTTAAGAATTTTTATTTAAACACACCATATTTATATTTCTAAAACTGAATTGATAATTATTATTAATAATAGAAATAGATATAGAAAGCTATGTACTTTAATAACAAAAATATTTATGCTTTCGCGGTCAAGGTGTAAAATATTAATTTTCAAATTTTAAAAGATGGTTAAAAAAAAATTTAGACTGATTATTATTAGTTATAAAAGCAACACAAATATTTAAAAATCGGGTTATTTTTTCTAATTTATTTTCACTAAAACAATTGTTTTTATAATAATAAAAAAAATTGCAGTAATTTTAGTCCAAAATTTCTAAAAGTACATTGAAAATTTGTGCAAGAAATTGATTATGTGTATAAAATTGATGTTGAGCTAAAGAAAGAAAGAAAAGTTTATGTGATTAATCATACAAATTTAGTTATTTTTTAATTTAAGAAATTTATTATAATATCTAAATTAATAAACCACAAAATAACATATTTTTAATATTCCTAAATTAGATGTTTCATTATAATAATACTACTATAAAGCAAAAATGGCGCCTAGGCCGTTGTCGAACCTAAATCCACCATTGCTTTGATCAGTGTTTTTCACAGAAATGTTTTGATTGAAAATATTTAATTTTTGCCGAGAGTAGAGTTGTTGATTCACAAAGAGAAATCAATGAGGGTGTCTTCTGTATGAATTCTTAGACTTTCATTTTAAGTCATTTTAATGAGAAATATTTTATGTTATTTCTCATGGGTTCAATTACCCGATTGGACATAGAAAAATTCCTCTTGCCACCCCGGATGGAATTCAGAAACGAGCTATCAGGTTAATTGACGACCCGACCCTCACCGAGGCGCTAGCTCATCGAAGAAGTGATGTTTCTGTCCTTTCCCTATTTTATAGATGCTAGCAAGCCATGTGCACTGATGATTCAAAGATATTAATTCCCTCAAACCATGCTTTGCGCAAAGCAAGCGTTTCGCCGATTCCCAACACCCTTTTGTGGTTAAATTGGAATGAATCTTCGGTAATGCAGGGGATTTCGAGATTTATACGGGCCGCATCCTCCTATTGCATCCAGTTGCATTAAAAAACAACTAAATTCGTATTGTCTGAATAGTAAGCTTGTCACTTAACAAATGAATGCCAATTCCGAGCATATTGACCTTTTATAACACATGGGCTGAAAAGTCCCGGGCCTAACAAAGAAAACTCGTTTTTTTTTGTTCAAAATTAGCTTTATTCATCAACGTAATCTCCATCAAGAGCAACACAATCATTTCAGCGCCGCTCTAACATTGTTAACTTGTCTAACTTTTGTAGAATGATTTATCTTTTGCCTCAAAATAGGCCTCAGTTTCAGCGATAACCTGTTTATTTGTGCGAAATTTCTTACAGGCGAGCATTTTTTTGAGGTCTGCGAACAGCCAGTAGTCGTGGGGAGCCAAATCTGGCGAATACGGAGAAGTGGGAGCAATTCGAAGTTCAATTCATGTAGTTTTGCCATTGTTTTGATTGACTTGTGACACGGTGCGTTGTCTTGATGAAACAGCACTTTTTTCTTCTTCAAATGGGGCCGTTTCTTTGCAATTTCGGCCTTCAAACGCTCCAATAACGCTATATAATATTCACTGTTGATGGTATTTCCCTTCTCAAGATAGTCGATGAATATTACACCACGCACATCCCAAAATACCGAGGCCATAACCTTTCCAGCCGATTGTTGTGCTTTTGGGCGCTTTGGACGAGGTTCACCAGTTGCTGTCCACTCAGATGACGATCGTTTTGATTCCGGAGTGAAGTGATGGATCCATGTTTCATCCATTGTCACATATCGAGGCAAAAATTCCGGTTTGTTACTTTTAAACATGTCCAAACACTGCTCAGAATCATCAACACGTTGTTGTTTTGGTCAACAGTCAGCAAGCGCGACACCCACTTTGAACAGAGCTTTCTCATACTCAAATGCTCATATAATATAAAGCCAACACGTTCTTTTGATATCTTTACGATGTCAGCTAACTCGCGCAGCTTCACTTTTCGTTCATTCAAAACGATTTTGGGGATTTTTTGATGTTTTCTAGTGTTACCGCTTCATTTGGACGTCCACTGCGTTCTGCATCATTGGTGTTCCTACGACCACGTTTGAAGTCAGCAAACCAACGTTTTATTGTTGTTTCTAATGGAGAGGAGTTCCCATAACACTTTTCAAGCCATTGCTTCGCTTGAACGATATTTTTTCCCATCAAGAAGCAGCGTAAAATTAAAACACGAAATTGTTTTTGATCTATTGTTTTGAAAAGCGTCACTCTTAGCACAATAACTCACAAACTAATGAATAGAATATCTTTTGAAGGTTGGTACTAACTGAAAAAGAGGTGAATCCAAAAAAGCTAGCATTGCGTATGTGTTAGGCCCGGGATTTTTCAGCCCATGTGCTTTATGTGTATATCTAGGTACCAGCCTAGAGTATAAGATATAAGTAAACACTGAGACAAGGGAATAGTTTCGAAAATAGTTATAACGAATAAATTATAAATATGTATATTCCTTATATACATATTTATGTTTATTTGCATCAAGCAGAGAACAACCTCATTTATTTATCTTTATTAGTTAAGTTCTTGGATTTGGTTACTGAAATGTTACCAGTTGAGATTGTTCTAATGAGTGAAAGAAGTACGTTTTATGATTTAAAATATAAATAAAAAAATGGAGGGAAGGAGAGGAGTAGAAGGAGATGTGAACCCCAAGGGGATCGGAAGGAACTTTGAACACGTTGGTTTATCGACCAAGCCGCCGAAAACGTCCCCGTCTACCCAGAAGTTGCTTTCACGTTGCGAACCAAGCCGTTTTCTCACTGAACCGCAACCGAAAACCCATTCCAGCCACACATACAAATCCATTTAGATAGGAAGGAACACCACCCCCCGTTGACGACGTCGACGAGGTCGAGGAGGAGACCAGCATGGGCGGGGGGCCCAAGGGTTTTTAAAGTACGACCTGAAAACCTCCCTAAAACACGCCATCTCACGTGTCACTAAGTGATTGATGTTTGAGCCGTGAGAAAGAAGTAAGCGAGCTGTAGGTGGGAACCATTCCTAGACACAAAGTTAGGGAGGGATTAGAACAACCACTGTCACCGTGACAAAGCTACGATATATTGAGAGATAAAAAGAAATAAGTCAGCCAAGTGTGAGTCGGACCGCATACCGAGGATTCCGTAACTTATAAAGCCCCAAATACTTGAGATATTAAATTCGTTTTATTTGACGTTAACAAGAAGGGATTGAATTAATTTTTGGAATTTTTTCATAATCTTAAGTAATGCCGTTTCTAAGTGCCGACAAGCTAGAAAATGAACTAAATGCCTAAATTGAATTAAATTAAAAAAATAAACTGCAACGGATCGTTGCTAAACTTTATCCAAATTCATTTGAAATATTTAATATGTTCTAGAGTAAAGTACTTTAAAATATAATTTTACTAAAAACTTTATTTAACCTTTTTTGTGGTCCCCAAGGTACTTAATTAGGATATTAAATTTCATCAAAATTGGTTAAGTCATTTTAAAGATATTTAGAAAAAACTAAAAAAAGTACACGAAATAAAGTACTAATGTTTGTGGGCCGATATGTACCAAAAAACTAATCAGCGCTTCATTTTGTTAAAGTACTGGTAGGTTTTCAATTTCAATTCAATCGGTGCAACGGTGTGGAAAAATTCGTGGACGAAAAAAACGATAACACACATACATCCATCCATCCGCACGCACTTCCAAAAAAATGGCACTTTTTGGCCTCTTGACGAGATCCTAGGTAATTTTTGGCAAAACCGTCACGTGCTAAAATTCAATCTCATTGAATACTTCAATTTGTGACCATAATTGAGTCCATGGGTTCCGTAGTCTTTACCTGAGGACCGTTTGAAGTCGCGCTTGCCGCGCGACCGATTACAATACTTTCCCCATGCTTCGCATTGGATAAAGTAAAAATAAAACTAATTATTCTTAAAGAGATATTTACAGAGATCCCTCATGCTCTATAAAAAATAAAAAATGAGTTATGATCTTAAAAAATTCGAACGCTTTCCAAAATAAACTTTCGATTAAAATTTTAATATATTTTTTTGATTTACAGAAGAGGCGAGTGTGGGTCAGTGATTAGAGTGTTGGGCCGCTGGCCTGAATTACGCTGGTTCGGGACCGAGTCTCGCCAGATATTTGCAGTCGTCTCATCTTGGAAAGCAATGGCAACCTACCAAGAGTATAATTGCCTAGTAACCTCTCCAAACTAGCCTTTCGGAACCAGAGTTAAAAAGTTGGTCCCGTATATTTGTGTAAAAACAGCTAAACACACTCGGCACAGGTATATGTGGAGGTGGAGCCTTAACGTCGGGGAGACCTGAAATGGCCCTTAAAGAAGATTTTACAGAAAAATGAATTGATTAAAATCTGAATATTTATCAATTTAGTTTACGAGTTACATTGCTTAGACGAGATGAGACAGACAAAAATTGTAGTGACTCTATAGTAGAGTACCCGTTTTACTTTCTTTAAACGGAACTATAAAAATGATTATTAGATTGTTAGATCAATTTAATCGTATGTATGGAGTATCCCACAATGCCAAAGAAAGTATCGTTATATGTATTTTTGAGTGAAATTTAGTTTCGGTATGTCAAAAGTAGTTAGTTTCAAATGCTAGCCCGAGGGTTCCCAAACCAATCCGTGGAACATTTTTTCAATTAAAATTTTTCCATGGCTCTAAGTAAAAGTATGTCTAATTGTAAAATTAAGACGTAAAAATAAATAATAAATAATTTTTTAGCTTCTCATTTTGTTTTTTGTCTAGTTAGCCAATAAATAAGCTAAGATTTGAATTTTTAGTTAAATCACACATAATTAATTATGTGCGATTTTAATTAAAAATTCAGATTTTAATAAAATTAATCACAAAAATAAAAGCTTCAACAGCTTCATTAATGGAAATAAATAATAAATATGTTATGTGTAGGAGTTATTATTATTTTAAAGTAGCAGGTAATTAATATTTTGTTTTGTTTAGTGTTTGTGTTTTGATTTGAGAAATGTTCATTCGTTCATGTATGTTAATTCGAATTTCCAAACCCACGATAGCGGAAAAACGAAAGGTCGTAGAAAGTTCATTCAGCTCACATAAAATTTATCTAATGTCGATCTGTCTAGATTCCCATAATCCACGATAATTCAAACAGGTGAAGTAATAATTTTTTATTTTTTGCTTGTCCGGATTCCCTACTCTTATCGCTAGTCAAGAACGCAGAATCGTTCAGTTCCTTCTAGTGACAAAAAATTTGTATTTTATTTGATCACAAGCAGATATATTATATGAGAGGAGATATTTTCATTTTTTTGGATTTAAGGTAGCTGAAAAATTGGAAAAAAAATAGAATTCGAATTTATCATTTAATTTGGAAATTTTATTATTAAATTAAACACACCCAGCAGGCTTTAGCTTGCAAACCTACCGAAAAAATAAATTATTAATTTTATTAAAAATAAATTTCATATGAATTGATTTTTCTAAAATAAACATCCCAGAATAAATATCAGTTAATTCTTATTTATTTGATTAAAAAATCTATACCTAATAAAATTAAATTCATTCTATATAATTATTTAATGAAAAATGTATTCGATAATTTTTCTTTCCTTAAAAGCAAATTGAAAAGAATCTACCGAAATTTCGAAAAATAATTTCCTTAATTCATTGAAAATATTTTAAAATAATAAATTCTCTGAAATGCAATTGGGGTAGATTGTTTCACTCTGGTATAGAAAGACAAGGGTGCGAAATATAAGCTCGGGCGCTTTTATAATAATCCCGGATACATCTCGATACAGATCCATATCCATTGGACGCATTGAACAAGTTCAGACAGGAAATAAAGAATTTTCTATTAATCTAGTATAGTACGAGTTTTATCAATAGCGTCTACTTCTCCTTAACACAAGCTATTTTAATACTAATAGTAAAATTACATGTAAAGTCTATTATAAAGAGTTGAAATATGTTTAAAAAATTGCAAAATAAAAACACATGAAAAAGAATTATACGCTCAATCTATCGTTATATGTTAAACACGTATGAAATAATTTTTTAGTAAAGAAGTAAAATATAAGCTTTCAAAGCGATTGAATGCAAATAATTTAATTAGTCATATATATATATATATATATATATATATATATATATATATATATATATATATATATATATATGTCATTAGAGGGTTTTCGGGTTTCTCCGCGTGGCGTAGGTTTGAGAGTTTTACTCGTCGTTTCGGCTCTCCTTTTGGAGCCATTTTCAAGAGAGGGGGTGGGTGGTCTACGTGGTCTTAACCTTGTAGTCCAAGGTTCGTTTTGGAGGATGTCTTCTCGTATACCACACACCCCCTCTCTTGAAAATGGCTCCAAAAGGAGAGCCGAAACGACGAGTAAAACTCTCAAACCCACGCGGAGAAACCCGAAAAACCTCTAATGACATAGAACCTATCCGCGGAAGCCTCACTGAACATATATATATATATACTCAATATTTTGAATTCAAGATACCTATCTGAAAGATTGAAAGAAACATTGGTTTCGAATTTTTTCGCGAAAATGAATAATTAAATATTTTTGATTTGAAAGTTCTATTAGTAAATTAAACCAATGTTCTAATTAAGTGAAATACTCTATGTCTAAGATTATATTAGAAATAATAATCCTTTGATTAAGTGGACGACGCATAATTATGAATTATTTTACAAGAGCTAGTAAGTATCAAGTCATGAGCTCACCTGATGCCTATTTGGAATTTTCTTGATATCTGACGACTCGGAAACAAACTCGAAAGATTAATTAAAGTATGGCTAGACTTTAAAATAATTGAACTTATTAATAATCATGAATTAAAATAAAATTCCATAGATGAATTGGATTAGTTCGGGAGCTCATGTTCTCGGTGTTGCTTTGAGAGCGGGACTGATTTGGCTCAAAAAAATCTAGTGACATCACGTGACCAGTATTTTGCTAATATCAAAACTCGTGCAATTATTTAAAAAACAATTACATACAGTATATTAAAACATATTATTTACATTTAATATATATATATATATATATATTTACTACAATTCTCATCTGTCTGATTCTTTGGGGAATAGAAACAGATGAATTTTGTTCAGTTTTTCAATAATAAATTTTATTTAGAATGTTTATATGTTAACATTTAGTCAGTGGATCCATCGCCTAAATGGAGAAGCATTTGCGGGCTTAACACGCAGAGATGTCGGATCATACCCGACTAGGTCCTGTATCTTTTTTTCAACTCTTGGTTCACTATCAAAACGAGTCTGGTCCCAAGTGCACCAAAATAGGGCAGTGACCGGATAAAAGTTTTAACTTTCGCTTTCATTTAAATGTTAATATATATATATATATATATATATTTAGCTACATAATTCTCATCTGTCTGATTCTTTGGGGAATAGAAACAGATGAATTTTGTTCAGTTTTTCAATAATAAATTTTATTTAGAATGTTTATATGTTAACATTTAGTCAGTGGATCCATCGCCTAAATGGAGAAGGCATTTGCGGGCTTAACGCAGAAGATGTCGGATCATACCCGACTAGGTCCTGTATCTTTTTTCAACTCTTGGTTCACTATCAAAACGAATCTGGTCCCAAGTGCACCAAAATAGGGCAGTGACCGGATAAAAGTTTTAACTTTCGCTTTCATTTAAATGTTAATATATATATATATATATATATATATATATATATATATATATATATATTTACTACAATTCTCATCTGTCTGATTCTTTGGGGAATAGAAACAGATGAATTTTGTTCAGTTTTTCAATAATAAATTTTATTTAGAATGTTTATATGTTAACATTTAGTCAGTGGATCCATCGCCTAAATGGAGAAGGCATTTGCGGGCTTAACGCAGAAGATGTCGGATCATACCCGACTAGGTCCTGTATCTTTTTTTCAACTCTTGGTTCACTATCAAAACGAGTCTGGTCCCAAGTGCACCAAAATAGGGCAGTGACCGGATAAAAGTTTTAACTTTCGCTTTCATTTAAATGTTAATATATATATATATATATATATATATATATATATATATATATATATATATTTACTACAATTCTCATCTGTCTGATTCTTTGGGGAATAGAAACAGATGAATTTTATTCAGTTTTTCAATAATAAATTTTATTTAGAATGTTTATATGTTAACATTTAGTCAGTGGATCCATCGCCTAAAATGGAGAAGGCATTTGCAGGCTTAACGCAGAAGATGTCGGATCATACCCGACTAGGTCCTGTATCTTTTTTTCAACTCTTGGTTCACTATCAAAACGAGTCTGGTCCCAAGTGCACCAAAATAGGGCAGTGACCGGATAAAAGTTTTAACTTTCGCTTTCATTTAAATGTTTATATATATATATATATATATATAATTATTATTTTTTAAAAATTGAAAATAAATGATATGTAAATATATTAAAAATAATGGTAGATCACTCGTATCCATAATAAGCATTAATTAACAGGAATAGCAGGGAATTGGATAAAAATAAAAAACAGAGTTTTTATTGAATGGGCCATATTTTTTTTTTTTTTTTTTTTCGTTTCGTCGATTAATTTCGACTTCCTCAGTGGACTCATTCTATCACTCTTTGTCAAAAGACAATTCCACTACGCGACGAAACATCCTTTAATCCTTTTTATTTTTTAAACTATAATACATTGTTGGATCATGCCCCAATTGCTCAAGAATCTTGAACTTTTACACACTTGAACAATCAAAAAATTAAAACCTTTTATCAAAATTTATCACAAAAAAAAATATGTTTCCACTCTTCAAACAGACAAAGAAAGGATTTTAAATTCAAAAATAAATATCTATTTATATAAAAAAACTTATTATAAATTACAGCGTCATCGCTCCTATTGGGCGATTCGCGAACCAAACAATTTCTCTTCTCTTTTCCCACTCAATCTCAAAAACTCACTCGACTCAAAATACCATAAATCAAAACAGAACCAATGAAACCCCAAACAATTGAAATGAGACAGTCGCTGAAAGTTAAAATAAATAAATAAATAAGTTAGAAGAAATAGTCAAGGATTAAAAACCAAATAAATAAATAAACTGCTGCGCAAAATTATCGCATCACTATTAATTTTACTAATAAATATAATAAACTTGTATTGTCTTTCATATTAAATTGATAAAAAATAATAAAAAATGATAAATACTCATATTAATAACAATATTTTCATCTTTTAATCAATAAAAAATAAAAAAAACCCAAAAACTTGAAATTACTTACATTTGATGAAAATGAGGAAAATTTAAAAAATGAAATTTAACTAATTTTATTAAATGTTTTGATTAAAAAACAGTTTAGCAATATCTTGTAACTCCTCCTCTTGCTCTTAATACCTCTTGGATTCTGTTTGGCATTGAGAGAATTAAATTTTGTATTTCTTCTTGGGAGATGTTCTCCCATTCCTCAATTGATGCCATTTCCAATTCTCCAAGTGTCCAATCAGGTTGACTTCGTGTTCTTAGGCGTCTCCCCATTATGTCCCATAAATGTTCAATAGGATTGAGGTCAGGACTTCTTGCAGGAAATGACAGAACAGATATACCGACTTCTTTCAGGTATTCTTTTACTGCATGAACAGTATGAGGACGAGCATTATCATGTAAAAACTGAAATCTTTCTCCAATTAAAGGAGCAAAAGGGCATTACATATTGCTCTAGGATTTTCTCTCATGTACCTTTACTAAAGCATTCAGAAAACCTCCAGTTAATCCATGAAGTTCCGTACGGGCATCGAAATTTGTCCGCACCCCATACCATAATGGAACCTCCTCCAAAACTTACTCTTGGTGAGATGTTGCACTCTGAATATCTCTCTCTGCTGGTCTTCTCCATACCCTTTCCTTTCATCAGGTGTAGGGCAAACCTGGATTCATCTGAAAGCAAGAACTCCAATCATTCAATGTCCAATTTGCATGTTGTTGAGCAAATCTCAAGTCTCGAAATTCGATGAGCTCTGGTTAAAAGAGGACCTGTTGCTGGTTTCCTTGATTTAATTCCAACTTCGCTGAGGCGTCTTCTTACTGTGGAACCAGAAATTTGGGTGTTTCGAGCATTTTTCCAACATGCCTCTCAACTAGCTGCTTGTGAAAAAGCTTAAAGCAGCAAGTTTAATAAATCGGTCATCTGATTTGTACTTCTTGGGCGGCCTTGTCCAGGTCTTCTTGTATGATTTTCAGTCTCTCTAAACCTTTGAAGAATATGGATACACTTGATTGATTAATCTGAAGGCGTCTTGCAATTTCACGTTGGCTCAGCCCTTCTTCAAATAATGTTATGATCTCTTAGAGTCATGTTCCGTCAGTAGTGAAGTGGAGTTATTTTATTGATTTTATTTTTAGAAATCCAATTATGTGATTATTTTATGAAAATTTGAAGTGATTGGTAATACAAGAAAAATGTTTGGGCTAAATTGTTTTAAAAACAATTCAAATAAACAAGACAATTCGTTTAAGAGATTTTGTTTCGATAAAAGATGTCTTTATTTTTAATTATTTTTAATTATTTGAGTATTTTATTATTATTTGATGAATTATGATATTTTATTTTGTTATACAAAGTTATTTAATTTGATAAATATTTGATATTTTAGTAAAATCAATGGTGATGCGATAATTTTTGCGCAGCAGTTTATATTAAATAAATAAACGAGGCAGTCAGATGTTAAAAGTTAAATAAATAAAATAAATTAATTACAAACTAACTAGTCACGGAATTTAAAACATTAATAAATTAAATAAAAATTAAATAAATTAGATCAAACTGTCAAAATCAAGTCGAGATGAATCCATCGAGACAAATGAGTTACAAAAAAGGCGGGGGTTCCACAGTGGACTTATTATTGCAGTTCAAACAATTGGTTATAAACACTGTTCAAATTATCTACATCGGATCTGAAATTAACCGTTTTATTTTTCTTTATGAAAAGCATCTTGTTGGATAGGCGATTGCTAGGCAACGCTGGTTAGTGTTTACTGTTGATTGTTGTTGTTTGTTTTGTTTTCTAATTCTTATGTGATATCTGATTGAATAAAGATTATTCGTTACCCAATTGAGTTGTGTGAATATTTTACTATAATGACAACAACACATCTCACTTATGTTTTTTAAATAATTTGGTTCCACATCCAATATATCTGTATCTTCAAATTTGAACTTATGTCATGTATTAAAGTGATGGACTGCTAGAGCTGTTTTACTTTCTTTTGTCATTTTCATCAATCTTCACAATCAGTTCTTGTGCTGAGATATCCTTTTTGCTAGTTTTTGTTTCTAGTCTGGCCTACATAGCATTTTTCGCACTCACACGGGATCTTATAAATTACGTTCTTTCTGTCGAAATGATCAGTTTTGTCCTGGCCCATTCAATAAAAACTCTGTTTTTTATTTTTATCCAATTCCCTGCTATTCCTGTTAATTAAAAATAATTTTTCTTATTTTTATTTTAATTTACGGCAATTAAATGTATATCTAATTACCCAGGGCCGCCCAGAGAAATTCCGGGCCTCTGGGCAAACATTAATATGTATAATGCTCTATATCAGTGTTCCGCAAACTTTTTATGTTCAAGGTACACCTACCAAATCAAGAAATTTTAGAGATACACCAAAAGAAAAAAATGTTTATTTAATATTTATTTATTAGTATAATCAATATAATAGGAAAATATGTTTAGTGAGAAATGTGAGCCTGCTTAACTGAGCATAGGCAATCAAAATTTGGAGGAATCTTTGATAAGGCTGCTTGCATAACTCTCAGCTATGTGTAGGTGCATTATCTTAACAAAACTTGAGATTTTTCCGCGGCACACCATCTAATGACCACGGTACAGCAGTGTGCCGCGGCACACACTTTGCGGAACACTGCTCTATATGTTGGAATAAATGAAAAATGTGTGTATGTTTATATTGGATAACTTTAAAATAAACTACAGTAATGTAATGGAAATTTAAAAGCTGTCTCACATCTAGGAAGAAACTTACTTTGATATCGGGTGTGAATAAAATGTTACCAATGCTTTTTCATTAAAAGCTAAACATATTTTATTTGTAGATAAGTTGTCAATAGTCTATCTTTTCTTGTTTTTTTCTATGAACCTCGCAGATAACCAATAGTCTGGCAGTATAAGAAAAAAAATCAACCTCCCTCCCGGGCTCCGGGAACCCTTGGCCCCCTCTCTGGATGGCCCTGATTATGACGCTTCGCGGCGCACCGTGAAAAGGCCACCCTCACAGGGACGCCGCGGCGCACAGCTTGGGAACCTCTGGCTGGGTTAGCCTATAGTCCGAATAATTTATTTTGGCGAATATTTTGAGGAGACAAATATAAGAAATTTTTTGATCATGGGTTGTGAACTATGCTTGTAGAAATCTCGCTAAGTAGCAATTGGTTAATTTGTTTTAATGTAAATTAAAATTAAGTTAAGTTTTCATGGGAACGGATTAATAATTTTCCCTTTTATTACTTATGGGAAAAATTCGTTTGGTATACTTACGTCCTGTTTGGTAAGTTCATGGACTTAAAACAGATTAAGTATGTATGCCGAGATACCACTGTTTATAGTATATTTTTGTACTGGTTAAAATATTAAGGAGGGGGAACAAGAGCTAATTTGTGTAAGGATTCAGAGATAAGAGACAAAAGACTTTGAAAATGAAGCAAAATTCTATAAAAGGTAGATGAATAGAAATGGAGAGTTAAATAAGAAAAAAAAACAAGTAAAAATAAAGAAAAAAAAATGTTTTTTTTTTCATTTGAGAAAGTTAATATTCAATATAGTCGTTTGGAAAAATATTTTATTAGTTTGCTTCTATTATTTTAATTATTATTTTACTTTGCTTATTAAATCTATATAATGGGTGAAATTTGGAATGTCTTGTTGAGATATAGTGAGGTTTATCATAACTTTTTAAATATTTATTAGACGCTTTATATTAGCTTCACCTATGTATGTATGTATGTATTTATCTATGTATCAATGTGAATTTTGTTCTGTTAAATTCCGCAAACATTTCTCTATAAAAATAATTTTATATTTAGTCAATTTAAATGAAATTATATAAAAACAATAAAAATAAATAAATTCATTCTTTCCACCAACTTTTCTCTATAAAAATAATTAAGACTAAAAATTAAAAAACACCCTAAAGTACAAAATAATGTAATACTTCAATAAAAAGCATGAGGAACTTTGTCGAAATTAATTAAAAGTACATCTTGCTGCGCCTCACACTTTTTGATTAAGTATTACATTCTTCTGCACCTAAACAATTTATTTTAACTATTATCTGTTTCAGTCCGGTGAAACACCACATAAACTCCTCTTAATTTTAACTTGCTTTGGAAACCAACGATCATTCAAATCCCTCTCTTTAACTAACGTCTCATTTTTTATTAATTTTTTTCCAGGCTGATCAATTGAGATATCGTTATGTTGACAAAATTTGGCTAAAGCTTCTTTTCAGGGTACACTTCATTTCACACTCACTTTTTCTTGATATTTAATGGTGGGGTGTTTTAGCGTGGCGTGAAAAGCCAAATCTGCTCTGAGGAAATAAAATAGAGAGGGTTAAGAATTAGAATCCGGATTTGGGGTTCGAGGAATTTATGTATATTGGACTTGAATTCTCGGTGGTTATTGGTTTTAGAAGAGAGAAAGGGATGAGATTGGTGGAATTCCAGTCCGTTTCTATCAACAATGTAACAAATGCGTGGGTCGGAGGAGCTCGGTTAACTGTTACCATGCCAGTGTGTATACTAGGAGAATTCAATTATTCAATCTCCAAAAGAAACATTAAGGCTATAGCTAATTGAGGTTCAACTATACTTACAAACAAAAAAATACAAATGGTTTTTTTGTATTATTATTATTATTATTATTATTATTATAATTTGGTTTATTTATTATTTTAATGAATTTGAATGCAAGACAGGGGGAACCGAGGGATGAAGAACCTATATATTTTGACAGATCCTTGCATTACCGAAATGAAGAGGAACAAGTGATCTGAGCCGTCTTTAATCAACTGGTGTCACACGACTTTCACATTTTCACTTATTAAGCTACACTCCTAATTTACACCCCCTTCCTTTATTTCAATCGGATTAAAATTTATACATGACTAATAACGCAAGATACTAAAGATAAGTAACCCAATTTAAAAAAAAACGAAAAATCTTTCATCTAAATGTCAAGTTCGGGTGCTCTAATTTCAATGACTAATGATTTACACGCAGAGGGGGCAGTCCTTTACAGAAAAGAAAAACAAAAACTTGCTGTACACCTAGCCTATATTGAGCTTAAGTTTCGAATTTAGTTGCTCTGAGACTTATGGTTGTGGAACGCAGGGGGCTACATACGTAAAGGTACATACATACGCACTGACCAATAGATTTTTGGTCACTTTTTGGCTTCGGGTACCACAATATCCGGTCTTATGTCCTAAATTCGGTTTCAAACAATTAAGGGCATCGATTACTTCAACCTAGATGCTGACAAGAATTAAATTTACTTTTTTATCTCTGTGATACAAGCTCTCAAAGATTTAGAGGGCCCAAAATGGATCCGAGCCATATTCAAGACAGGGATTTGTGCCTTGAAAATAGATATTTTCCAAAAATTACACTCGAGGATAAAAAAGCACAGAGACTACATTCATTTTAAAAAGAGACCTTACAAAATTTATCCAAGTCTTAATTAGAAAAGTTTGATTCTATGTTAAAATGGATACCCTCCTTGTCTGGCATCGACTTTTGTGCCAAATACAGACTGTGAGTTGGACTTGAGAACCGAGCGTTCTGTATTCAATATATTTATATTACTAGCTGAATGACCCGTCACTCCGTGAATTCAATACTTCAGCCCGGCCAGAGGGCAGGCAGGCAACAGAAAAATGATTATATCTTTTAATGTACCAAGATATCCAAATTCGTTTTAATTAGTCGTTTATAAAGAGAGAATTAAAAATTCAACAATGAAATTGAGCTGGTATGAAAATGTTCTTGAAATAACCACTTTCATTAATTTACTGAGAAATAAATAAAAATAAAAATTATAATTCTACTTGAAATGAAATCTTGATATGAATTCCTAACTACTCATAATACAAAAGGTTTATTCTTTTGATCTCACAAAAATAGGCATATCAAAAAATAAGTATCCTAATAATTTCAATACCTACAGTTTTTTATTATGCTGAAAATTGAGCACATAACTTTTTCATTTCAAGTTTGTATTTTATTTAGATTACCAGCTAGCAGCTACAATACTCTTACAGACGAACAGACAGGCAGAATTTGTAGCCTCACTAATAGGGTCCCGTTTTACTTTTGAATGAAACCCCCCAAAAGCAAAAAACAAATTTAATTTGAAGTCTTCAAAGAGTGAACATTTCAGAATATTGATACAATACATTCACTTACATTAGATTGTGGTTGAAAGTAATATAATTGTACTATTAAGAGAAGTAAAGAATAGAATTCATTATGATGTCCCGAAGTCTTCAAAAATCTTCATTTCCATTCAGGTCTCAGCGTCCACTGCAGGACATTAGCTTCTAAGTGTATTCCATTCTGTGCGATTACTAAGAATGGTCTCTCTTTAAATCATCGCAAATACAACATTCTACCATATATAATCAAAATTTATCGATCCTTCCTCCACTCTTACTTTAGAATTCTAGGGATTACAAATTCGAAACAAACTTTAGTTGGTTATTAATCAAATGAATAAAACTTTAATAGGATTATTTCATTATTTAAAGACCTTACATATTACAGCAGAGACCTTTCATAATGGGAGAAAAAAGATGTTGTAATTCTTACGCAATCCTAATTAAAGATCATTTAATTATTTCAACGATTTGAATAGGTATTATAATAGATAATAATAGCTTTTTGATAATTTACAATTATTAAATTTTCATAAATGTACATGTACATAGCACAATAAAATTGATTTTATCTTACTCAAATATGGTTTTTAGGAATAGATGGACATTAATCAGTTTATATGTAATTGAAATTAAACTTAGGAATCACGCGTAACTGATAAATTTTAGCTTCTTATAGCGGATGAAAATATTTATTATTTTTTATTGAGTCACTTAATTTTTATGATTGGTCAAAACGTTAAAAAATCAATTGATAAAGTAGAGTATAAAGAGACTTCTTATTATAGTTGTAATAATTCGATTGAAGTCGTTTTTGGAGATGGGCTGGTAAGTGAATTGAATGGATTTTGATGAGGGAGTCCAAGGTTCAATAAACTACGCTGAATTCTACTGATAATGGAAAATTGTACAATATTGTATGTATAATATGTATGTACAAAATTGTATAATATTGTTACCTGCCACCTAGAGAGGAAACCGAGGAGAATGCCACATTGTATGTCCTTCACTAGCCTTTCAAAACCCTGAAGAAGGGTGTTAGAAACCTCCGAAACGACGGCTATGAATAAAAAAATAGATTTAATTTTCTCTCTTTTTTGAACCTTTTGAACTGCCTTATCAAAATCCATTCAATAACTTTTAAGGAGTTCGGTGTTGGTTCTAGGTGAAACATTAACCCCCGAAATATATCGAATTCAAAACTCAATTTTGTTTTATTTCTTTTGTGAAAGCTACCTCGTATCTTACTTCAAGTTTTATTAAAATCCATTCAGTTGTAATTATTTCTTACAAAATCAAATTTATATATTCGTAAAAATAAACAAAAGAATTATCACGTTTAATTTGTCAAAATTAAAATTAAAACATTCTATTCCAGAGGGGACATTATTTGTCATTCTAACCCCCCCCCCCCCTCAAAGACAATGTGCTCATGTAATCTCATATTTTACTCTATTAGAGAATGGCATTTATTGTTAGTTTAAAAATAAATAAAATTCAGTGTTCAATTGAATTTTTCACTTTGGACTCTATTAACCAGACATCTGTAGCTGCAAGGAATTATCAATGCACTCTATTAAAGACATCTGTAGCTGCAAGGAATTATCAATGCCTTTTCCACTTGAGTGGGCCTTTCATTAATCTTATGATATTTCTTTCCTCCATTCCAGTTCAGTTCGGAAAAAGGGGAAAAATTTTACAACTCCTCAGTTGACCTATCATTAATCAGAGAATCTCGAATTTCAACCTATAAAAATATTTTTTATTAAATCAGATTGATTTTCCCTTATTCAATTTGAACTTGTCAGATGAATTCTCTCGTAAAGATGATAATAAAATAATCATATTAAAATAAATTACTTTTAAATTAAAAACTGAAAGGATGAATTAAATAAAAAAAAGGCAAAAGAGGGTGAGGCTATAAAAGGATTCTTTAATTATTAAAATATTAATAATAATAATAATTTTCTTCTTTCAAGTGGCTTTTTAATTTTCATCAATACAATTTTATAATTAATTATTTTCTAAAGAGACGTTATTAATACAATAGTATTAGTGAAAATGAAAAATTCTCGTTATTTAAACTTCTGATGTTAGTTGTTGAGAAGTCAACAAATTGACCTTTTTATACAGTGGTGGCTCGTCAAAAGAATCATGTGACATCTGCGCTTTACCTGACTTAAAAATGAAAATAAATAAAAAAATATACTATTTGAAATAAATTAATTAATATCAATAATATCTACTTGTGTATTTCGTTCAAATTTAATTCACTGCTGATCTCCTGTTTGTTAAATAATTTGGGCCCAAGATTTATTTCGTCAAAATGACAAAATGCTTTAAAGCCATTTGAAATTAAATAAATTCATCTATGACAAGCAATGGCGCTTCAGGCAATATTCTAGTATATGTAACCTATACATAAAATCAAGCGCTAGAGAGTAGTAAAGACTTTTGCGATGGATTTAGACCAGTGTTTCCCAAAGTGTGGGTCGCGACCCGGCACCTGGTCGTATAAAAATTTCGCCGGGTAGCGAAAAAATTGTAAAAACACAAAAAAAAAATACATATTTTTTTTATATCAGTTATACACTAGGAATAGTGGCAAAGTGTGTATTTGTACTCTTTCATATATCTTTATCTTTTGAAACATTACATAAATTTATTGAAACCCATGCTATGATGAAGGAGATTTACATCTAGAAACACTATCAGTTTAAATTCAAGAACATCTTTCGAAGCTAATAAATAGTTTTAAAGATTACTTTCCGGATATTCCTTCAAATAATATGAAGATTAAAGATCCTTTTTCTGTCGAAATTGAAAAGAAGAAATGTTTAATCTTAGTGAACAAGAAGTTGATAATTTATTTAAAATTTCATGCGACGCCGATCTGAAAAAGTGTTTGAAACTGTACCACTAATTAATTTTTGGTTGCGTTGTTAAAAGGAGTATCCAGGAGTAGGTAAGCGAAAAAGCGATACAATTTTTAATGCCTTTTGTCACCACTTATACGTGTGAAGCTGCGTTCTCAGCCTTGGTGTACTAAAAAATAAATATCGAAACAAATTGGATGTTGAACCTAATTTGAGAATAAAATTAACATCATTACCTCCTAATTTGAAATTGTTATGTGATGACAAACAACATCATCCTTCGCACTAAGGACAAAATATGTGGAAACAAAGTTTACTTCATTTACTATGATGAGTACAACGCATACTTGATGTTATTGTTAATTGTTTTTTATTCATTGTATTTATATTTGTATGTTGATGTTATTGTAAAATAAATGATTTGAATAAGATTACGAGCTTTTAATTAATATGATCGTAATATTGGCGCCCGAACAATGTGAAAATGATAAGAAAACCTAGTGGACGACTGGCGAAGAGGAATAAGAAAAATGATTTTTCGAATATGGAAATAACGAGGGAGGAGATATCGAAGATCAAGGAATCAAGGATGATATAAAAAAGGTGAGCATAGAGTAATGGATTTGGGAGAGGAGGTGAATAAATTAAAAAATAATTTTGAAGAAATAATAAAGAAATTAAAGGGTGATTTGGAAGAGGAAAGAAACAAGAGAATAGAATTGGAAGAAATGATAAAAAGGGAGAAAAATTCGGAAAAGGCTAGTGATTTCGAGATTAATAGGAATATTCAATTAGCAGATATGGGAAAATTCCTTCCAGTGTTTAGGGCACTCCCAGAAGAGGATCCGAAGTTATTTTTAAAAAAAGTCGAGAAGACTCTATTAAAATATAAAGTACCGGAAGATGTTTGGCTCATGGTGGTTTCGGGTCAGTTGTTAGATAAGGCCAAGACATGGTGGCGGGAGGTGAATCACTTTCCAGAGTTGGATTGGAAAGATTTTAAAATGAAATTTCTCCGAGAATACAATAGTTTAATCGTAGTCTCAAAGTTAAAGGTTATGTTTTATGAGGAGAAACAGAGAAAAGACGAACCTATAAGGTTATTTATTGAGAATAAGATGGCTTTATATAAGAGAGTTTTTCCGGACGAAGATGCTGGTTCAATCCTTCAAGTTTTAGTGGAGATGATTACTCCACGTGTTAGATCGTCCATTAGGGGAATGAAATTCACTGATATTGAAGGGTTTATGCAGACGGTAGAAGAAATAGAAAGGGATTTAAAGGATATGGATAAAGAAGAGAAAACAAGTATCACTCAGGATAGAAGTTGCATTCAGGATAGACGTTTTTGTGGATTCTGTAGGCGGGAAGGACATGGGGAAGACACTTGCTTCAAGAAGGGAAACCAGTGGAGGGGCAAGGAAAAAGGGAGTTCCTTGTCCAAAAAGCAGTAGGATTCCCTAAGAAAGTAGGAATAGAAAGTGAGATCTCTAGTCATATTATTAGTTGTGTGAATAAATTTTCGGAAATCATTAGGCCATCAATGGAATTACAAATAGAGGCATTAACTAATGAAGATGATTTAATTCCGTACTGGTTGAAGGAAGTCAAGGAGGATGAGTTGAATATACTGGAAGAGGAGAAACTAGATGTTGGGCAGATGAAATTAAATCAAAATATTGAGGAGTTACTTCCTCAAATAAAATTATATTTAGAAGTATCGATCCTACATAGTAATTCGAAAGTAAGGAAGAAGATATTAAGATTGGTACCACATTTTATTTTAATTAACGAAGTGTTGTATAGATTGGACTGGGATAAGAATGGAGAGGAAGCGTATAGATTGGTAGTGACTCAAGAGGACGGAGCAAAAATTATTGAAAATAGTCACGAAAGGGGAAGGTTAGTTAAATATCATTCGAGTTATTTTAAACCTAGGAAGAAAGAAGAATGATCCTGTGAGAAGCTGCGTTCGTGTTCTAAGGTGAGGAGAATTGATGCGTACAACGCATACTTGATGTTATTGTTAATTGTTTTTTATTCACTGTATTTATATTTATATGTTGATGTTATTGTAAAATAAATGATTTGAATAAGATTACGAGTTTTTAATTAATATGATCGTAATAACTAGTTTTAAATGAATATAAGTGTTAATTTTTT